>JBAHVR010000215.1:0-125000 GCA_036898135.1 Oncomelania hupensis | reverse complement strand
GGCATTGCGTTTGTCTGTCAGACTAGGCCTATCCTCTATGTGAGAATGCGCATTGGGTCATTCCCTTTTATTTAGGCTTGTGTATAGCCAGCATATTGGCGCATCCCTTTATATGTTGGTGGTCCATGTGTGTTTATGCTGCCCCGTTTGTAATTAACGTTGATTATTTTGTCTTGTATTGTAATGTATTTTCTTTAAGCCACCTATGCCATTGCCTATTTTCCTATTGCTTTTTACATGTTATTCTATACTGTAACATCTAACCGTAACAACTATTGACGGCATACTTATATATATGTCTTTTATGTTTCAGAGTGCTGTCAAGTGGTAATAAAGTCTGAATAGAACTAATCTATCCTGATATTCCTGTGACTGTGTGCAGTATGAGAGGCAACTACACCACCCCACTCATTCACGACACGCTCACATAATCAAATTGGTTTCAGCTCAATATCTGTTGTTCGAAGTTTTTAAAAAAAAAATTGTTTATGGGATAGACTCTTGAGAGCTGCATTTTTCTCATTAGTCAATGTGAGCTGCATTTTTTTCATTAGGCAATGTGAGCTGCATTTTTCTCATTAGGAAATGTGAGGGCGGTCTGCCTAAAAAAAATGGTTAATGAATATTGGTAAAGTCCAGATGGCTGACTGCATACAAACTTGCAAGGAATTCACATTCTGAAAGGATGTAAAACTACACAATCGTTACTTTGGGCATGTTAACCAGAAACTGAAAAAACCACTAACCTTGAAGCCTCTGAACTTTCCATTAATGGCAGTTGGGGTGGAGTTGATTTGTTCATAGGAGAAGGTCCACTGCAGTGTGGCTAGTGTGTCCTGTACCTCTTTGGCAGTAAGCTCTGTGCAATCTGCTCCAGAACCGGGAACTGCAGGGCACATAATAATAATAAATAAAAAATAAATAAATAAAAATCTGCTCCAGGACCGGGAACTGCAGGGCACATACAAAATGCAAGTTCTGTGAGCACATTACTATTACGATTTAATAGTTGCTGTCTAGTGTTAAGCTATATTCTTCATGCCTACATTCTCTCATTATGGCCGACACTGTACAGCAGCCAAGGAAGGCCAGTTGCACTAAATATTAGGACAGGTAAAAGGACAGACCGAGATATTTAATTTGAAAAAGGTTTTGAAATAACTCTAAAATTTATAATGACCTCATATATATACCAGAGGGGCTTATGCCAATAGCGTAGGTTATTGCAGCACATGGCCTTTAGCAGCTTGTTTCAAACTTTTCATGTGATTTTGATGATGCACTCTTACACAGTTGTTACAACCGCCATTTGCAACGGTGAAGTCGAATTTTCACGAAGCGCATCTTGCAAATGCTGGCCCTTTCGAAAATGTAGTCAGGCAAAGCCAATTTTCGTTACAGACTTTCAAAAAAGCTTTCTTTTTGGCCTGCTGTTCAGCTTTTGATTCATCTTTATTCAGATCAGGAGAACTGCCTCCATCACGGTTTCGCTTCATTTTTCACTGTAGTACACCGCACCGAGTAGAATGTAGGAAACCGAACACAAGTGCAGAGAACTTACAATATGTGTGCTTGCAACACCTCGGTAAGGGAAGTAACTACACTGCGCGTCTTTTAATCGGAATCAAAAATTAATTAATTAATTTTTTTTTTTTGTATTTTTTTTAACTTGACCGTATTTTTAGCGAATTGACCAGACGATCGTACTCCAAGGCTAAATTGCATACGAATACGGCAAACGAACATAGAGTGGGCAAGTCTGGCATATTTTGTTTATTGTTTTGGTGAAAACTACAACTTTTCATTTCCCTATGTGGTGCTGTCTAACACTGGCATCTACTGAAGCCAGGCGCAAAACACCTACAACAGAAAAAGCAAGGCGGCATTACAACAAAAAAAAAACAAAAAAAAAACACACTAAATTTCATACTATGGAATCATGGCTCCTGTGCAATCTTATAATCTTTGCCTGCTCAAGTCCTCCGCCCATCAGATTTGTGCCTTTTACTTCCCGCAAATCTAATCTTACAGCTAATCAAACCGCGTATATCTAGTACACGCCTCTAAAATGGTGACATTTCCAATAGTGCATGTTTCCTTGCCAATTCAAGGATGAAAATCCATCATTTTCGTGCCCAATGATCTT
Organism: Oncomelania hupensis; assembly: GCA_036898135.1. NCBI lineage: Eukaryota > Metazoa > Mollusca > Gastropoda > Littorinimorpha > Pomatiopsidae > Oncomelania > Oncomelania hupensis. The sequence goes on along the minus strand of JBAHVR010000215.1, from coordinate 122,854 downwards.
TCATAATACACTCCAACTGATTTTCAGTGAATTCTTCCCGCTGCTACTATAAAAACTACTGTGAGCTAGCCTTTCTTGTGATACAGACATGTGAGGAAGTGTGTCATCAACCTTTTTCAAAGTCATGATTTTTCCAGAATCCCATAAAATGTGTCATTGTGAACACATCAAAGGATAAAACAAACCAAATTCACCTAAACAAAGGTTTAGATCTCAAAGAACTAGAACCATCTGTGTTTTTCAAAAGGATAACAGATTTTTTGTACTTGGTTCCTAATTGGAAGAGAGGTGTTGGACACTTCGCTTTTCTCAGGGTTTTTAAAATTTATTTTTAAAGCAATGCCCATTTGCTCTCTCACTGTTTCTAAAGTATAAAAATAAGTATACAGTTAAACCCGAAGAAAGTCAAGAAACAACAAAGCTAAATAATAAATAAAATGAATAATTGTTTAACATGATATTTGAACACAAATAATATTATACTCACCGTCTTCTCCAGTAAAGCCTCGTATTCTCACAGGATCCTGTCTGGCAAAGCCGACGCTGTTCCTGGCTCTCATAATGATTGTGTACGGATCATAAACAAGGGATCCCGTGCTCTCGATGTATTCATAGGCTTGCCAGTTGTCTATAGGTATTGTCCTTAAATAGTCAGACCCAAAGCCCTCTCGCTGAATTTGAAGTTGGTACTGGAAGCCATCTCCATTCTGTTGTATGCGTGGCATCGGCTGCAAGGCAGAAACTGAATGGTTAAGAAATGTCAAAGAAATTCCTGTTTTGGGTTTGTAATCTTTAGACATTCAACAGGTCTTTCATCAAACCTTTATAGTTAGGTCAACTGCAGTCATTACCTAAGCGTACTTATGTGCGTTATTTTGGTGCTGTTCTATATTTGAATGTTATCATTAGAAAAGTCCTCAAAATCAAATAAAACACAAATAATCCATACATTAATTAATTAAAACTGTGATTTTAAAATCTTCACCGTCCATTCTATATGCAGTTGTCCAAGGCGGTCGCCGATGGTCCTAAGGTTCTGTGGATTGGAGTCTGGAACAGCATCTTTGGTGGAGCAGACTGTAGGAGTAGGGAAGCTGGGATCACTCTCTCCAAGCTTGTTGTAGGCAATCACGCGGAAGGTGTAGTTCACCCATGGTGACAGAGTGATGTTGGCAGTGTTGTAGATGGACTCCACCTGTGGCAAACCAGCAATGCCAATAAAACGGGAAGAGAAGCAGAAAAACGAGCGAGAGAGAGAGAGAGAGAGAGAGAGAGAGAGAGAGAGAGAGAGAGAGAGAGAGAGAGAGAGTTAAAAAGAGAGAGAGAAAGAGAGAGAGATATAGGATAATAGCATTAGGTCCTATGGACCTGTCTTACAGCTAGTCCTTAATAAAATTGTAAAATAAAAGAAAGAAAAATTTCAGAACAAAATAAGTAACATAAAATTGATTTAAAACTCACAAACCTTAACAATGGTAAGAATTTTAAAAAATAATTACAAAAAAAATTAATGTACCGAAATACACATACTCTCTCCCCTCATCCCCCTCCAATACCCCTTCCCTACTCCCACTCTCCCCACCCACTCCACCACCACACACATACACAAGCTAATTCACACCCCAACAAATTAAACTTACGCAAGATAGGAAGAACAAATGTATACAATCATCTTAAATATTAGAAGCAAGGGAAAATAGAAATTTGTGGAGTCTAATTTTAAACAATGTTAATGATTTACTTTCCTTGATCTCTGGTGGTAGAGAATTCCACATACTTGGACCAGAATATGACAGAGATGTTTTAAATATGTCTAAGCGTGGCTGTGGCAATGTTAAATTATGTCTGAAAATTAAATAACGAGATGAAGGTTTGCTAAAAAGTACTTTTAAATAATCAGGAGCTTGTTTAGTATTTTGTACATTAAAAATGTTTATTGTAATTAAGGTGTTTGTTAAGGGGAAGCATACCAGCTAGTTGTAATTTTCAATCAGTTTTGATGGAAGCGTTGGAGATAAGTAATTTTGCAGCTCTGCGGTGAATAGAATTAATTTTTTTAAACAAGACATCACTGCAGCCGTCCCATATTGTTGATGCATAATCAATGAGAGGTTTGATATGAGCATTACAAAAAAGCTTCTTAGCATTTGCAGTTATGATAGATTGAAGCTTAGACAACATAAATAATTTTGTTGAGAGAGTTTTACAAAGATTTTCAATATGTGAATGCCAACTGAGTTTGTTGTCTATGAGGACGCCTAAAAGTTTATGAGTTTCAACCTGTTCAATATTATTTCCATTCACGACTAAATCAAGAGAAAGTGGATCCCGCTGATGCTTTTGTCTAGTTGTTATTAACATGGCTTTTGATTTAGCTGGATTCAGTGACATATGATTTAACCTGCACCAATCAGCAACATTGTTAAGGGCACCTTGTAGAGATAGCTGAATTTCACTTATGTTCCTCCCCTGTTTGTGCAATGTCGTGTCATCAGCTAACATATGGCATTCAACAGAATTATCTGAGAGGTGTAACGGTAAATCATTAATATAAATACAAAATAAAATAGGACCTAGAACCGATCCTTGAGGAACCCCATGCATTATATGGCCTACAGAGGAATTTATTCCATGAATATGTACAAATTGCGTACGTTCATAAAGATAGGAACGAAACAAATTTAACGCAACTGAGCCATTGAGGTACAGATCAAGTTTCTGAAGCAGTATGTGGTGATTGACGAGATCAAAAGAGAGAGAGAGAGAGAGAGAGAGAGAGAGAGAGAGAGAGAGAGAGAGAGAGAGAGAGAGAGAGAGAGAGAGGGAGGGGGAGGGAGGGAAAGGGAGGGAGAGTAGAGAGAAAGAGTCAGGAGAGGGAGAGAGTGGAAAGGGAGGGAGAGAAGAGGCAGTAGGGAGGGGAGAGATAGTAGGGAGAGAAGATACAGACAGAATGAGATAAAAGAAAAGAGGTGATAAAAAAGAGAAGGGGAAAAAGAAGAAGAAAGAGCTATAATTCTGATTGCCTTCACCAACTCTCGTCAACAACTTTTCGATCTCTGCCATCGAGCTGTTAGGTTAGTATTCTTATTTTAGCGTGCCGAATACACAACACACCGAGTGGAAAACCTGCATGCATTCTCATAAGACCTGTATGTCTGCCATCATTCTTCAGTGTGCATGCCACAACTTTCCAATAAATGCAATCTCTGAGCCCCACCTGTCAAATTAACAAACCAACAAGACTGTCAAAAGTATTTTTCTCATATATTCTATGTATTCTTACCCAGCGGTCATTCCTTATATTTTGTATTTGTGACTGCTAGGCAGAAACTGAATGATAAAGAAATGAGCCCCAGAAGTTAGATTAACAAATCTTACATTTGTGACATTGTAGTTTAGGAAATACACACCATGTATTGTTGCCCAGTGCTCAATTCCTTACCTTTTGTGCAAAGGTCCATGTGTCTGGGTTGAAGGACGTGTTGTACTGGACGATGTAGTACTGCACTGGGGCATTGTTGTAACTGCCAGGCATCCACACAATGGTGGCATTCTTCTCCTGACACTTCTCAATCCTCACTTGTGATGCTGCATCCGGACGATCTGCAAGATGCATAATTCACAATAATTAAAGCGCCCCAGTACTTTTTTTTAAAACATTTACTCATAATATAGGGATTCTCAGTTTTAAGTCATTAGACTTGCAAGCATGTATTTAATTAAACTGAGTTTGAGATCATTAAAAAAACAAAAAACTTTTACGCTAGATAGTACAGTTGTAGAAGTGTTGATTGATTGACATTATGGAGGTGAAAGCTCTCCGATGGGCATGCAAGTCACTTCAAAAGTCATTAAGGCCCCTGATAACGTCACGGTTTCAAAAAGACACTTGAGTGTCACTAAATTCTAACTACATGTATAACATTGTTTCCCACAGGCTAATTCTCAGCAACATGCTGGGGTTTGTTGGTCGCGCTCTCATGTGCTTGTAGTTAGCCATGTGCCTATATGTTCCAAGGGGGAGAAGCCATATCTTCTATAGCATATAAAATTGAAATTTTGAACCCTTGTAGATTACATTCGGATTCAAATTCCAAAAATATTAGACCCTCCCCAAATAAATGAATACATAAGCAAATAGTCATCTCTTAGGGTGACTAAGGCTTTATTTCCCCTTGATTTTTTTTATATGTAGACCTCACTCACGCTAAAGATCCAAATTTCAAAGCAGCCGAATAGAATCTGCTGAGAAATCTCATGAACCCTGCAAGAATTTTAGCGTTGGCTTTTCATGTGTTGTCAGGAGCGATGCTTACCTTTGACTGTGAGCATAGCAGAGGCCTCTGCTCTATCTAGACCATTGGTGGCGATGCAGGTGTAGGAGCCAGAATCACGTACGATGGTGCCAGAGATGGTGAGAGAGTTGTCCTGAATGTTGGTAGTCATGCGTTGAACCACTGATGAGATCTCCTTGTTGTCCTTCATCCATATGATTTTTAGGTTGTGCACCTGAGATAAGAAAAGGAACACGGCTTTAGCTTTATTAAAATTAATGAGGCAGGGTGGGGGTGAAGGTGAAAGAGGGGGAGGGGGGGACTAACTCTGATACCAAGTGCCTGATAATCACAGAAGAAAGCAAATAACTAAATTGTTTCATTTTTTACATTTTAGACTGACTGCTTCCAATAATGGAAGGGAGAAAGGCACTAAGAGAACCCGGAGAAAACTTAGTGATCCAAAAATCTTATAGGCAAGTCATATAAGTTTGTCCCCAGTGGAGTTCAAACAATCCCATGGCACCTTACACATAGGGAACTATAGCACCTAAAACTACGCTAGCAGGCCACCAACAAGAAATCTCCATCAATTATTAGTAGTCTGTGTAGCGTGTTAGTGTATTCCTATTATTTGATTATAAATATGTAGGTGTGTACTTCAGTATGTTGGAGTTTGTTGCCGAGTATGTGCATCAACATAAAACTGTGATACTGTAGTACTTGCGTGCATTCCTGTGTGTCCATAGAGAGTGTGTGTCTCAATATTTCAGATAAATGTACTGTGATACAGGGAGCGCAGATAGCTCACTGGTGTACGCCACGTGCTCCAATGTCAAGCGATAACATTGCAGCCTGCACAGGCAGCAGTTCAAATGCCGTTAAACGGCGTGGGGAAAAAAGAAAAACACTGCGCTCTTACTCCTTTGAATGACAGTATAAACCGAGGTCTAGTCTGTGCACTCATGCATTCTATCGCATGGACTTGAAAGATCATGATGCTCATGTCCTAGATGGGCGAGTACCAGCTATATAAATACACCCAGCACGCACTAAGTCCCATCTCTCCATCCCCGGTGGCCCAAGATTGTGCTCAGTTGTTTGGGAGTTAGTCTATGCGCCCGAGTGGGCGTTTTAGGCCACATTAGTTAGATCCTGAATCGCCCAGCACCTTGAGTGACTTTTGACCTGGTAAAGCGCTATATAAAAGTGATTAAATAAATAAATACAAATATTTGACTGTGTGCCAGTTTCCACTTTAGACCTTTTTAAAAAATAATCCAGAGTTGCCTACATGCCTCATACAGTCTTCTGGATGAAACGTGTCAAATCATTTCCTTTTGTATAAGACATATGTCACTTTGCAATAAACAATCTGTTAGTAGTATTATCATTATTTTTATTTTTGATATATTTTCCTTTATTCATTTTCATTTCTGCAAAATCCAGACAGCAGCTCTTCACAGCCAGAATTTACCTGCTTTAGTTGAAGTCTTCAAGGATAACAAGGTCCAAAATTTGTGTTAATTAGAAAATGAATGCGTACCTTTTCAACCCCATCAATGAATCCTACCTCTTCTGGATCCGTTGTTCCAGAACAAGTGAATTTTCCATCATATCCAGCATTAACCTCCAGGTCACTGGGAGACTGCTCAATCAGTGTTTTGCGTCGGACAAGCAATTTGCCTTCTGCGCTTGTTTTGTTGTAGGTATTTTGCGCCTGGCAGCGGTAGATGCCAGCATCAGACAGCACCACTTTCTGCAATAGGGAAAGTGGTAATATTCACCAAGACAATAACAATGTACCGTACTTTAAAAGCTATAAGCCACACTGGTACCAGGGTGGAGAACAACTGAATCAAGAAATCTCTTAAATCCGGCCGGGGCCCAGGGGCCGCCTTAGACCCTGGTGGGGTCCAGGGGCCAAGCCCCGGTAGAAAGAAACAACAAAACATAGTTTTATGCACATGCCTTTCAAAAAAGTTAAGAATCTTGATTTGTTGGTTACTCGTTCAATCGTGTTGCAACGCGATTGAACGAGTAACCAAAAAATCCAATTTCGGCAGAGCAAGACATTGTGATTTTAAAAGACTGCTAAGACACCAGTGATGGAGAAAGTTTTTAAGCTAGGGGTATTTATACCCTCAACCAAAACATGTGGGGGTTTTCATACCCTCATTGCAAACATAAGGGGTTTTTTATACCCCCTTTCAGTTTTTTAGGGGGTACACAATTTGCGTGGAAAGTCTTTTCATCAGTTTGAGTTTCTTCAGCCGGGCCCGGTTGCGGCTCACCTTTTTCTTCTCTTACCGAGCACTCAAAGCCAAAGGCTGACAAAAAAGTTTGTTTTTCTTTTCCTTCATCTTGTTTTAATTTTTCTGACCAATTAGTTTTGTCTGCTTTATGTTTCCTTTTCTTCGGCTTCCCCTCAGATCGCTGCTTGTCGGCCATGTTTAATGTTGGGTTGTGAATAGTGAATATTATCGTGCATATGACTGGCTGTTTCTCGGAAGCGACAGAATGAATAGGAGGGGGAGAGAGGGTGGTAGGCAGTCACGCAGGACGCACAGGCACACGATCCAAATCGAGCGAAAGCTGTACGCACGACCGAAATAGTTGTACCTGATGATACCTCCCAGCAACTTAGCTTTACGTTTTCATACCCCTCTGGCACTGACTTTGTGCGTGTTTATACCCTTTCATTCCATTTTCTTTACGTGATTTTCCAACTCAGTACGTGAAACACGTACGATTGTACGTGATCTCCATCACTGGACACTGAAAAGAATCGCTAAAGCGTAACACAAAGGAAGGAGGATGCGCGTGCTTTATAGGCTACTGTTCCCAGTCGTGGTCGCCCGATTTTATTTTCTTGCTCATAGTAGGCCTATATAGTAGGTCTTATAGCATAGCTCTGTATAAAAGTCGCGGGCGGGCGCTTTCTCTGAACGCATTGAATGACCGACAAAATAACTTGGATGCGGCACGGAGGTGTTCCGCGAAAAATATATCGGACGAAAAATAAAAACCTCGGAACTCAATATTTTTTCTCGGAAATGCAAATGCCTTCCGCGGATTAGAGGAAAATTCTCCACCCTGTGGTACGTAAGCCGCTTGCGCTACCACCAACGGCAAACTAGGAGGGCAAAGCCCATACGACTTACATGCTCCTTATGGAACAAGTTTGCAATCTTGCACATGAAAATGACTGGTCCTGATTCGGCTCTTTGCAGTCCGCTGGACCCTATAACAATGACTAACTAATCTTGCACATGAAAATATAAACATTGACTAACTAACATGTAAATAAAGGGCAAACCCCTCCTCCTTTCCCCCTCTCTCCAGTATGATCAAATAACCCAATGCTGAAGCATATAATGGATGAAATCCACTATACAATGACTTTTTTTTTCTTCCGTTTTTGTAAGGCCTAAAATGACCATGACCTTCAAGACGGACATTTATTTTGCAGACATGAGACCAAGGAAAAGTGAAAAAAGCTGAAAATGATATGCAGGGGTCCGGAGGCAGAAGAATTTTTAACAAAAACAAGCAATAAAACTCAAAAATATGGCATCTCAGGAGATTAAATGAATGAGAAGAGTCACTGGCTGCCTTTATTTCTAGATTGACTTGTGCTTCCAGCCATCTAAAATTCCACTTGTTTTTCACTGGGAGGTCGATTTCACCAATTCGGGTCTGATCGCCTGGTTTCAACCGTGCAAACATTTTGCAACACTGTTCAAAGGAAAGTCAAAGATGGCGGCCAGCTGAACAGTGATAGGCTAAAGCCAGAGGAAGCAAGGGTAGACTCAAGCTAGCCTACCAGTTTCCGCTTCTTCATTGTGGCCATACGTAGGCCTCACAACAAACACGAAAATTGAACTCAATAGGGATGAACCGTTTGGCGATTTTTCCGACTTCGCATAAAGTGACGACAGCCTAGCCGGTCCGCGATCTCAAAATCAAAACCTCCCCCCTCCCCTTCATTTTCTCAACGGATTTGCACTGATCTCAAAAATGGTCTCTGGGACATTCAAATCAGCGGAAATCAGCAACAACGGAAAAGTCTCATGTCTGATTTTGAATATTATTATTGGACTATCACACACAATTTACTTTGCTTAGTCATGACTATCGTTCCTTATTCAATCTTCTCTTTTCGTACCATGATCTTGAGTCCCTTTCCTTGCACGGTCTGATAACGTCCACCAGTGATCACCTGTTCATCTTTGAACCAAGTGATGATAGGGTCAGGCTTTCCGGCAACTTCGCATTTTATCAAGATCTCTGTTCCCTCTGCTACCACTTTGCGAGCATCAGGGGGTTCCAGGATGGTTGGAGCCTCAGCTGGAAGAGTAATACATTTGCATTGGCCCATGTCTTACCTTGAAATACACAGTAAGTCAAGACAATGCATACATACATAAATTACTTCAATAACAAGACACCACAATTAAATCATCTATCTGTATAGCTATACATGCATTTCGCCCACAAACCTGCATTTACTCTGACCATCATGGAGCAACTGCAACAACCACCATATTAATGACAACTATGTGGAATATAATGGAGTTCAAAAATAACACGTCAAAAATGACGACGATGATGATGAAGATCACAATTTGAATGGCAAAAGAGGTTGAAAAGAGGCCAACAGGATCTAGGAGTCAATATCCAAAACATTATTTCAGGAAGTGCTCATGAAAAACAAAGTTTTTAGCTTGGATTTAAATGCAGACAAAATAGGAGTGCCACAGAGATCCTGGGGCAAGGAATTTCAAAGAACATGAGCCGAAAAACAGAACAAGCGATGGCCATTTTTTCCAGTTTAACAGACCTGCCTACCCCTCAGGTGTAGCATGTGTAGTTTGGGGTGTTCAAAATTGAGCAAATGTGTAGTTTGGCTGCTGAGTGTGTTGTTTTTCGTGTAGATTAATCGCAACACTCAAAACAGAACAAAAAATACAATACTACACCGTACAAGCTTGACAATTTAAAATCCACATAAAATAGTGATTAAACTTTATTTTTAATGGTCAAAAGTATGTTATATTATTATATAAATGTCAAACACTTTATATCATACATTTCCATCTGACAAAATGCAAACAATATTACAAATAATCGAACAAGAGATGCATAACCAGGTGACTTCCTGTAAATGTTAGAAATTCATTGCTTGCAGGGTCCAGCGGACTGCAAAGAGCCGAATCAGGACCACAAAATCAAGACCACAACTTCGCTGAAAAAGTAATCGCCCATGATCCGCATAAATAAAGACATCCCTTGTAGGGGACGCTGAATCTATACTCTATGGAACACCCGATTACAAAAACAAAATGGAATATAAACATCATTATAAAATATGAACAAAACACATAGCTTACATATAAAATGCCTACATTGCCAAATAATAACATCGTCAAAAATCCACACAAAATACAAACTGAACAAGGTTATTTTCTTAAAACAAAATCCCAAAAAGGTGAGCAGGTGTCTGCAGTACATTGCATAAGTTGTATGGTACCTACAAACAAATCTTCAAAAAGCATTTTGGGTAACTGATCATATAAAACTCAAACAACAAATTTGCAAGACATGCTGATTTAAATACCTTGGACAGACCATGTTGAATAATCAGGCATGTCAGATGACAAACATGGCAAGAAATATTACGCTGTAGTTAATAGGCACTGTGGAGATGGGTTCATTTTTTCACTCTTTTCACTATCAGTACAACTTATGTTAATCTGATGAATAAAAATTGATGCAACAACAACAACATTTTTTCACTGCCTTCGAGCTTTTTGAGTAGGCACTTTTCAGAGTGTCAAGGGTGTTGTTTGTCATACTTCGAACAGCTGCAGCTGGTCCAAGGGGGTTTGACTTCAAAACAAGCAGGCTTTCCAGTGTGACCTGCCGCACTGGATACCTGTGAAAGCAAATTTATATTGTATAATATCAAACTATGACTGGTAGTGGCAACCCCTAGTTAAGGTAGCCTTTATGCCCACTGTTCTATATAATGTGGAGGGGACAGCGTATACATTACAATCAACTAAAACAACATTCTTTCACACCATAAATTGATAAAATGTGCGGACACACAAAGTAGGTAACAATATTTTAGTGAGCAATCTGCTAGTGCTACATTATCTATAAGTTTAACAGCAAAAAAGACTGAATTCAAGGAAAGAGGAAGAAAAGTTAAACCATTTTTTTTATCTTTATAGTTTACTTTAAAAAAATGTAACTTAAAAAAAATTAAATTACAAAATGTGGGCTGCCATATTTCTATTTTTGAAATCTAAAACCTTCATGTCGAAATAATAACTATATCATTATTATTAAAATTAAAATAATTTTTTTAAATTGGTGCAATTTGTGTGTCTGTGCGGTACACACGGTGTGTGTGTGGGTGTGTTTGTGTGCGCTTTGATCTCTGCGAAGGAAAGTGCATTATAAATAAATAAATAAATAAATAATATTAATAATAATAATAATAATAAAGTTGCCTACCTGCGGCAATTTTGGAGGAGTCCCCTATACGCATCTGTGTCCGGGGACGGTAATCTACCTAAGCAACGCAAAACAACACAACGCAACGCAATGCAACGCAACACAACGCAATTTTGGAGTCGGGAAATCCAACCTTCACCCATTCGTTCAGTTTGTCTGCAGTTGCAATAGAAAGGTTTGAGTCTGCAATCATATGGAAGATCAGTGCCTCTGCCTTTGTCACAGATTGCTCAAAAGTAAGCTTTGCTTGATCAATTCCCTCAGGCTCCTTCACAAAACAGTCTATTTTCTTCTGCTTCTGCCAGCTTTTCTCAAACCCCTTATGAGATACACTTTTGACGTGGCAACCACAGTCGTAAAGCCCACTTGGCACTGTATTTCACAGAAAAATCTCAGATGGCGACGCACAAGCCTGCAAGGTGCAGTGGGCCAAACGTTTTCTCTTCTTTGAAGAAATCAAGCAAGGATATTCTTCATGGTACTTTTGAAGAAACACTTGGCTTGCGGCTTGATTGAATTCCTTCTTCTTACTGAGTGGTGTTTTATCTGAGTCATTCGAATCTATTGTGTTCGTCTCAATCGCTCTCCGCTCTGCCGCCATTGTTTTCACATTGAAATAACTCGTTCAATGAACCGGTTAAACAAGACGCCCGCGATAGTTGTACTACCAGTTTACTGAGCTACTCTTCCGGGCGCTCCACTGGTTATTGAAAAGTACGGCCCGGAATTCACTCGCGCTTTCTCGGTTTCGAAAAATGATGGATTTTAAAAATGTGTAACGAAATAAAACATTTTGCGTATTTTGAGGGGAGCATGCCTAGTTGCGTAGTTTGAGGGCCGAATTCGTAGTTTACTACGCTCAATGTGTAGTATAGGCAGGTCTGGTTTAATGTGGCGTAAAAATGTGACCAGCTTCAGCAGAATGGAGAGATCTGGATGGACAACAAAGCTTCAAGAGCTCAAGCAGAAAAGAATGTGCTAGACCATGCCGACTGTGACAACAAGGAATCACAACTTTTCAAGTTCTGCACTGTCAGCCAATGAAGTTCCTGAAATAGTGGTTCTAAGCAAGATGCAGGCCCAATTGCTTTATGCTTATAGAACAAAACAATTACTGTGTAAATACAACAAAATACAACAAAATCTACACATAATATGTTTAAAGGCATTTGATAGCAAAACAGGAATTTTCAGACATTCAAACATGCAACTCAAATTCATCCATGTTTTGTGTTTTTCTTTCACAAAGGAAATTAATATTTTACTGCTATGAAATTTATGCATTATTATTTGTATTTTCTCATGAAATGGAGGGGCAAGACTCACAAAGAACATTGAGATAGACGTCTCCCCAGATATAGCCATGTTTGTTGGTGGCATTGCACTGAAGGACCATAGCATCATTCTTGGTCAGGTCAGTAACCACAATTCGATCAGGCCTGGGGCGCTTGAAGCGACCGTCAATTCTTTTATCTGTGACAGCTGTAATATGACAAACAGGTAATTAAATAAATAAATAATGTCTATATTGAATTAACAATTAACCTAAGGGTACATCGGATCTTGAACTACAAATGCTAATGTCACAATACGACAATTGAAATAGTTAAAATTCTAGAAAAATTATTAAACGAAGGTCTTTAACGTAAAAAGGCAAAACGTACAAAAAAGCAACAGCTTATGCACTCGGGGCTTGAACTGACTGCAGATACTTAACCACTGCAGGCATATAAACTTTCAGGAAATCCAAATACATTCTAATTGGCTCTTCATAAATCCTGACTCCCTTAGAATCGCGTTATACACAAATCTTTTATTATTATTATTATTATTATTATTATTAAATATAATAATTAACAATTTTAAAAAGTTATAATTAACTTACATTCCCAGGGAACACCATTGACAAACCAGTTGTAAGTTGGCTCAGGTATACCATTGGCTAGGCAGTTGAATTCGGCACTTCCTCCCTCCCCTTTCTCCTGGTTTTGCGGCTCAGCCAGCCAGTAGGGTCGAGCTGCAATATTGACCAGTCATGTATTACATCTAAAACGTCTTTAAAAAGTGTCTATGACACAAAATGTAGGCGGAGTTCAACCAATAAATGGAGAACGATCCATTAACTGTTAAAGGTACCTAATGCATTACTTGTGACTACATTATATAACTGTTTAGCTGCCACTCACAAGTTCAAGTTTGTTCTAAGTAATTCCAGATCCATCAAAGCCAGACTTGCCTACCCCCCCCCCCCCCCCCCCACCTCCCCCAGCACAAAAAGTCAGGAACAGCTTTCCCAAAAATCCGGAACACTGTTAATGTTTCAGGAACATCACAAATTGAACTCGAAGTATTACATTACATTACATTATTATTGCTTTAGGTCCAGCGGACTCTTCCGAGCCAAATCAGGACCGGACAACCCCTGATCCGCATAAAAGATCTGCTGAAACAACCCTAGTGGTAAAACCGAAAGCTCTCCACCAGCCAGTCACTTTACAATAAAGACATCCCACGCAGGGGACGGCTGAGGCTTCACCCCAACTTATCGAACCCCCGTTTACAAAAACAAAATAGAATACAAACATCATTATAAATTATCAACAAAACACATACATATAAAATGCCTACATTGCTAAATAATAACATCATAGGGAGCCCTAGTGACCACCTGGCAGAAAGCGTCCAATATTCCCAAGCTAATCCAACAGGCCTCATACACAAATAAGGAACCTTGTCCCGGAAGAGTTTTCAAGAAAAAAGGTAGGAGACTGGTCACGCGAAGAAGACGATAGTATAGCAGATTGATAGAACAGAGCAGGAATGAGAAAGAGCAAATGAGAAAGACAGCGACAGTGGGAATTTAAAGCACTAAATTTACAGAAAGTGGGGATACTATTTATACTGAACCCCCCGGCATACCAACGGAGGTACTCGAAGTATTGCCGCACGACAAAACAGCAATGGTCTATTAAAAAAAAATACTACTACTAATAATAACAGTCTAAAATAAAATGTCTTTGTACAGTAAGTCAATGGGGACACGGGAGGTCTACTTCTTTAATGATTGGTAATAACTCTTGAAGTCTATCCACAGCCTTTCCATCTCTTCCCTTGTCAGTGTTCCCTCCACAGGAAAAAAATGAGAGTCCTTGAGAATCCCAAGTATAAAATTTTAAGAGTCCTTGTGCAAATTTTGAGGGTCCCCAAATCGGTGGATGAACGGGTTTTGGGCCCAGTCAACCAAGTCAGAAGTGACATGATCGTGTATGATAGAATCAAAGAATGGATTCACGAAGATTTCTTCTGTTCAGTGAAGGTATTGCTTGGAGGAAGTTTACAATGCGCGCGCATGCGATTTTTAAGGACGACAACTCCCGACACAATCTGTAATAGTGTGCAATGGCAGTCTCAGTTGGATTCTGATTCTGATTATGCCGTGAATTAGTTCGCCACTCATTGGTCGTATTTTTGACTTCAGCGATTTGAAAAAAATGTGTGCGTCAACATGCACATTTTTCTGCGTCATTTTTCATATTTTGTGCGTAATTGACGCACTACTGTGCGTAATCGGGAACACTGCCTTGTTGACCATAAGTGCATGCCTGAAGCAAATCATGGCCCATTCTTCCATGACAATCAGTGGCATTTTTACTCACTTGTGAGAAGACCCGCTCACAATGAGCTGAGCTGTGGGGAATAGATAAAATGGCCACCATGACTTTGTTGAAGTGCTTTGAATGTGGGCTCTTGCCCCTCTCTTTCCACCATCTCTGAAATTTCCCCCCATGTTTCATCTGCCCTTTTCTTGACACAGCTCCTTATGTCTGTTCTCTGGTATTCCAGGAACTCCTGCTGAAGTGAATCAGAAGAAAATCCAGGTGGTAGAATGGATGGAAACTTCTTGATAAAGTAATGCAGAGACAACAATTTGGATTGCAACTGCCTGCTTGGATCAGCTACCTCAGCATGGCACAAGATATCATCATTGAATGGCAGCTTGCTTTTCATGTATTTGCAAGATGTGAGGTAAAACTGCTTGGCAGATTTGAAGAAATCCTTCTTTCTGTCTTCCTGAAGATGTCCAAGGGTCTCCAATGTGCATCTAAGGGGATCGAGCAGAGAGCGAAGATGCCCATGCACTAACTTCATGCCCTTGTGGAGCAGTTAGTGCTAAATCCACACATCCTCCCTCCCCTCTTCCTTCTTCACCACAATAATAATTGTCATATGCTCTTATAATGAGCTTTAATATCCACTCAGCGAGACAACTCTTAAAAATATCTTTGGTATATTTTGGATTGAGAGATATAATAATCTCCTCTTGCTAGGTGAGAGATGCACCTTAGAACGCTTAATGTATTCCTGCAATGCCCTGTAGGCAAAATTCTGGAGAGAGAGGGAATAAATACCACAAAGGATGGGTCACTGGAGTTTTGATACTTAGCCAAAAATTCGGGAAGGAATCTCAAAGAGGCCGAACCATCTGCTTCAAAAGCTACATCCAAGGGAATGCCTGAGAAGGCATGGAACTCGCTACAATGCCTACCAGAAGCCAGCATTACCCAAAACACAGTTTTCCATGTAAGGTCAGTGAAAAAAGCCAAAGCCAATGTTTCGAAAGTTTGGCTTCTGAGAAAAGCTAGTACCAGGAAAAAATCCCAAGCAGGAATCTAGCAAGGGGATCTGGCTTGGTAGAGAGAGCAGCCTCTAATCACATCAGTGAAAACTCACGAAGGACCGCAAGAAGCGACATCAAGCTAATACAACGTAGTGTTAATAGCAGAGCAGCACACTCTTAACGAGGCGACCGATGCCAATGACTCTTTAGCAAAATGTGCCAAGTGATTGGCAATATTAACTTCAGAAGGGAAGCAAGGATAAACCCACACTGAGCAACACCATTGAACCCAACACCTCTATCCAACAACAAGACACCCTTGTTGAATGCCATAGGGAACTGTGGCACAGGCCCGTTAGTGACAACTGGAAATTCACCATGTTTTGCACCACACACCGTGACCAGTACCAAGTCCAAATATTGCTAGCCGGAGATTCTTTCAAAGACAACACAGAAGTCGAAGAATCCACCGAAGCCATAGTTTTGCCCAGAAAAGATTGGCCAACAAGTCTATGCTGGTCAACCTGGATGACCACATAAGGAACAAGCCGAGCCTCTAAATGCACCACCTCTTTGAGAGTGATATCCGCTGAAGAGGCCAGCGTTTCAACATGATCCGCATCAGAAGCCCGAGAGGTAAGAGACCACTGATTGCCTTCTTCTGCACATGAGTCAGCTGAAAGCATAAGTTGTCTATAGTGGAAAAGCGCTGGACATCGGGATACCCGTTTTGTGCATCAGAAAGATAAGAGACCCGACGGCGTCCATCCAAACCGGAAACCGGAACTCCATCCAAAACAGAACTTGTCTGAGGTGGGCAGAAACTGGGCTGACCGGAAGCATCCACTATGGCTGTGGGCCGAACGCCATGATAATTTACAGCCTGGCTGACACCCGAAGTGGAGGCTTTAATGAGCAGTCCGCCCGCAACAGAAGTCGGCACTCCCTCACTCCCCTGGTGGATGGAAGGAGAGAGGGTCGGAGGATGGCTGGGGGAAGCCTTGCAATGCTGGAGAGATAGGTCGTCAAACACCCCAGTCTGGCTATTGCTCCTCCATACACAGCTGGGCCCATATGGTCAAAAGAGCAAGCAAGGCTCGTGATCAGCCAGGGGTTTGAACCCTAACTGAACGGCACACTGGAGGTCGACATCTCGTTCCCCCTGGTTCATATGCGTCTGAACCGGAAACAGCGCTGTGGCCACCCCAGAGTTGGCCACAGTGCCTGCTTTCACCTGAGAACCTGGCGGCGGCCGGAAGGAAGACTCAGGAAGAGGATTGGATTTTAATAGTTGCACAGCCAGTGTTCACATCTCCTGCGCATTGAGTTTGGAACGAGTGGGCTTAGCTGAGAAACAGGGACCAGCACATCCTTTCCATCCGGAAACATCACCTTTACCAACCTGGGGCTGGCCCTAGAGGAATCAGCAGTAGCCGGAAAGACTGTCTCCTCGGTTCTGCATCAAGATAATTGCACAACTGAGTCCGGGGTATGGTAAATTAATATATATATTTTTAAAAGCACGATTAATCCCAGCAAATTTCCAATACAGGAACAGACCCATGGATACTTTTTTGAAGACAATCTGTCTTAACAAATTCTTACATTCTACGCGGACTTGGATAGTTCGCTGAGCTCTTGTCTGGGAGTAAGTGTTGGTGGCCCAACATTCATATGTTCCTGCATCTTCAAACTTCAAGTTCTCGATCATTAACTCCTGGCTAAAACTCTGGAGCTTGAAACGGTCAGGCAGTGGCTCGCCATTCGTCCTCTCCCAGTGAACATCAGGCACAGGGCTGTAAAAACAACATTTATTTTCATGAGAAGAAAAACAGGTTTTCCAACTTCCTTAATAATAGTTTTGGAAACGATCAATCTAAATTTCAAAATACCCATTTCTTGTCCATCTTCTAGCAGTGATTTCCCTGTATTTACACGACATGTTTTGAGTGATTTATGTGAGTTCGTTAGGTGTGAGTGTGCTTTGGTACAGATCACCACGCTTTAAGCCCAACTGGTGAATTGGGGGGAAAAGCGAGGATATAGCATCCAGAAGTATATTAACCTTTAGCATGCCAACTTTTCTGTGCATTTCATTCCCCTGCTACTGGCTTTTTTCTAATGACGTACATATGTAGCATGTCTCACTTCACTTGATGCCCTATTGCTCAGCCAAATATAGTCCTATCTTCAAGAAAGTTTGTGTGTGGGTGTATGAATGTTTTGTTTATAATTTCCTATAATAATCTTTGTCTAATTTCGAATATATTTTGTGAGACAAAATAAAATATAAAATGAACTTGTCGCCACTCAAGGTCGCATGCATTGGATATTTATTCATCATGTGAAGAAACATCACTAACTTCAAAATCATTAAATTCCACATAAGTTGGTGCATCTTACCTAAGCCCAATTTTGTCTTCATCAAAGCCTAAAAATTCCTCACAATCTAAAGTCATAATGATTTCAAAGATAACCTCCTAATCCACCATTTTGCAAAATCCGATCACAAACTTCTCAAAATTATTTTGTTATTTCTTGGCAAAAAGTAAGCCCAAAACTCGGATACCTGCAAACTAAAAATTTGGCTGCCATTTGCAAACAGGAAATGAAGTTGTCAGCATGGCCGTATTAAGTAACCATGGTTGCGAAGGAGAGTTTATAGCAGACATCTGACAGCAAGTTATATCGCCGGCAGCGAATGAGGAGAGAAAGGGCTTGGCGCTATATATTTAGCTGGTAGCATGCTAAAGGTTAACGAACTGGACCAGTCAAAAGAAAAATCACTCAAGATAACAATAAACTGCAGAGTTACTTACTTGCCAGCAAAAATACACTTGACTGTGAAATTGTCGCCTTGAAGACCAAAGTGGTCATCAGGTGAGGCCCACATGTATGAAGCAGCGCTCATTTCTACAGTGCCTGTAAAAACAAAGAATCCAAATGTTTTAGCTCACTCCAGGGACAAACATGCACACAACTCTTAATTGCCTGCGGATCATTTTCATCCCAGTTTTCAAACTTCTTTGGCTTTTGATCTTGCCCAGACACAATGCAAACAAAATGGCAAGTAATTTAAATGTATTTCCAGATAGTCCCACACATAGCCAAAAAATAAGCATCTTCAAAAGTTTAATTTTCTTGGCAGTTAGTGTTTATAGGGTCCAGCGGACTGCAAAGAGCAGAATCAAGGCCACTTTGTTGGCAGTGCTGTGATTCAGCTTTATCATAATGAAGCCAGAAAAAAAAGTGGAATGATAGGCCACTATCGGAATTATCAACAAGCAAACAATTATCAAAATAGAACCAGCCCATTTTTATATTCAGCGAAAATATGATTTAGAAATTTATGAGGCGCCTGAAAGTACAAATATGAATAATCTAACATGCTTAGCAGTAGTTAAAGTATCCTCAAAGTAAAACCGGTGAATTTCAGTTCAGTTACTGTTCAGAAAGTCAAAAAGCACACTTTGTATTTTTTTTAAAAGACCTTTGGAGGGACAGAACGGACCAACCGTCTGACCAAAAACTGGATTGCTACTGAATAGTGGCCCATGATTTGAAGCACATGCATACCAGCGTTATAATTTGGCATGCGTCCGAGCGCCCGAGGAGTCTTAATTCCTGTTTGGGCACCCAGATCTTAGTTAACAGTGTGCCCAACGGGCGGGCATAAAATCCTAAAAGAAAGTGAACTTTTTAAAATCCCTTCGAACAGTCAAAATCGTAATTAAAGATCAGAGAAAAAATTCAGAGTGACAGCAACAGAAATATTCCGTTTAACACATCGCATTCTTATTTTCTTCATTCGCTTTTGGTTGCGATGGGTCTGGAATCGTCTCCCTTTATGCATGAAAGACGAGCTTTCTGATTGGCCAATAATTAATTCTATGACCAACCAGGGAGTCAGTGGCTATCTCATACGTGCAAAACAAAACATGAAGTTACTCTGAAACAGTGTCGAGTAAAGTGTTTGACATCTTCAAAAAACGTCCATCGACTTAGCAAGAAGGTGACCAAGTACTGGAAAACATTACATTACACGGTTATTGCTTTAGGTCCAGCGGACTCTTCCGAGCCAAATCAGGACAAAAAAATCAAGACTACAACTTCGCTGAAAGAGGACTCATCTCTGCCGAAACAACCCTAGTGGTACCACTGAACGCACTCCACCAGCCAGTCACTTTACAATAAAGACATCCAACGCAGGGGACGCTGAGGCTATACTCTTAATTTATCGAACTCCCGTTTACAAAAACAAAATAGAATACAAAGATCATTATAAATTATCAACAAACCACATCCATATAAAATGCCTACATTGCTAAATAATAACATCATAGGAAGCCCCAGTGACCACCTGGCAGAAAGCGTCCAATATTCAAAAGCTGATCCAACAGACCTCACACACAAATAAGGAGTTTTGTTCCCGAAAAGTTTTCAAGAAAAAAGGTAGGTGACTGGTCAGGCGAAGAAGATAGTACAGTAGATTGATAGAACAGAGGAGGAATGAGAAAGAACAAAGGAGAAAGACAGCAACAGTGGGAATTTAAAGCACTTAATTTCCAGAAAGTGGCGATACTATTTATACTGAAACCCCCAGCACACCTAATGTTTCTGTGGGGCAAATAGACACAGTGAGTCAATACATAAATGAATAAATAAATAATCAATCCTTCTTACTGCTTCGTCTGGGATCAACGATATGCAGTGGCCCCTGCGTTGTCTTTCTCATGATGCTGTTCATAGCCATGCAAGCATAAGCTCGGCCTTGCATATAGTCACCAATTTCCACACTTGCAAACCGAAGACGGTCTAAAAAGCACAAAACACAATAAAAATACAGTCAGAGTAAAAGTGTAATTAAAGTTTATTAACCTTACTTTCTCTTCCACCTCACCTCGTAATTGTTCCATCCGTTACTGTCCCCATACCTTATTTTTCTACTTCTCCATTTATCTCAATCATCACTAGATAATAATAATAATTTATTTTTTAAAGCGCAAAACCAAACTTAAGGACTGCTCTAAGCACTTGCACGCATACACAAACACATCGCAAATAAATATCTAAACAATGTGGTAAAACATTATGAGATAAAAAAAAGTTAAACATCGTAAGATATAATACAATCACATCTAACAAGGATAAATATTTGAACACTACGGTACAACATGAGATAAAACACATTAAACATTGTAAGAAATAATAACAAACATCACATCTCAGTATAAAAAGGCATGTTTAAAGAGAGAGAGACAAACACACACTCACATACACAACGAAGGGAGATCAACATTAAGAATAAATAATGAAGCAATGCTAAAAACAGCTTAAAGTAAAGAGGGAAGAATGGGGGAAGTGAGTAAGGGGGAGGGGGAGGGGGGGAAGGATGTTTCTACTCATGATTTGGGGAAATGTTTACATCACCAGGACCACACACATAAAAACATTTCTGCGTCATTTTTCATATTTTGTGTGTATTTGCTGAAAAAAACTGTGCTTCATTGGGAACATTGTCTCTCTTCTCGCTTTCGTTCTCACTGTTGATGGAGTGAAAGAATGATCAGTTAGGACAAAATGAAAATAACAGGAATGATAGCGTCAGAGAGATGTTGGTTAGAGTATTAAGGATGAAACAAGGGTGAAAGTCATTCTGATTCTAGAAACTCCAGTAACCTAACAAACACGCATAAACAAGCAAAACAAATAAATATAGCGATTTACATTCATGATCCATGGACACACGTTTATCGTAGTTGATAGCATCAAAGCCACCCTGATCCTTTTTGAGGACCCAGAACACCTGAGACATTGGGATGCTCTCTGGCGGTACACAGTTCAAGGTCAAGGGCTTGCCCAGTTGAGGGTAATAATACTGCGTGGGTCCAATTTCAAAGTCCTGTTCAAAAAAGAGTGCTACATTATCACGCTATTTATTCATTGACCTTCTCCAAATTATAATAGTGAACAATTCAAAAAGTAAAACAAACGGCAACATCAAATCATGGTCAAGTGTCTGAAAAGACCAGCTGAAATCACCATTCACTGGCTAGCATTGATATGTATTCTCAAAAGAGAAAACTAGAACTAGAAGGGCAAAGCACCTATGCTCTTTATGGAATTGTAATTCTATTTAAAATTGAGTCTCTGTGGGGAAAAACAAACAAACAGAAAAACTGTGGCTTCAAAAGGTAAATACTGATTTTGACCATATGCTGACCTTGACCTCTGGATCTCAATGGACATGTCCCATCCTATCACATGCTACTTATTGAACTTGCAATATTCAACATGAAAATGAGTGTCACGAAAAACCAAAACGAAATGGTGGCATTAAAATGCAATGCAATACCGACTTTGATCTTATAATCTTGACTTTGAAATGATTGACGTTTGGCTCCAAATGGACACTTGAGCACAATCAAAAAAACTACATACAGTAAGTTGTATTATGCCAAAAAGTAGTGACCTTGATGTTCAATGACCTTGGGACCTTCACATGACCTCTAATGCTTATGTATGATCAAATAACCCAATGACTCATACATTAACAGGTCAAACATTGAGCGATTCCAATGTATGCTGACACATTTAAAAAAATTGTATGGAATGTGTGTTTCATCGATCACGCATCGAAGACTCAAAAGTTCAATATTAATAACTTGGAAAAAAAAAGTTCAATTTTGGTTTAAAAATTGTAATTTTCTGACTGACATTTGCTGACCTTGTGAACCTGATTTTGAAGTGAAGTCATTCGATCACTAATAATTTTCAAGATCTCCTATACCAAGTTTAGTTGCGATAGATGAAATAGGTTCTGAGAAAATATGCCACTAACAAGTTTAGAGTAGATTATAGAAATATTGGTTGTGTAACTGTTTATAGACTATTTAGGATTCATCTTGCACAAAAATCTTGAAAAGGGTGGGGGTGGGGATGGTGAGTACAGAGACTTCGGACAATGCATGCGAGTCACAAATGTCACAATATCAAGCTAGTATGATCTCTACCTACAAGTGTGGACATTCTTGATCTCTCATAGTTTAGAATTCAAAGGTCACTTCAAAGTACCAATATGAACTGACTTCGGAAAGATCCAGAGACCTTTGAGCGAGGTTCACCAAATTTGCATGGTATGTGTGCCTCATTGATATCTATCTCATTGAAATCGATAATGTCTCAATCATGAGTTCAATAGAAATAATTAGTTGGTGAAAAAGTTAAATTTTGTGGAAAATACTTTTCTGACCCTTTGACCTTGACCTTGAGGAGAAGTCATTCATTCACTAATAATTGTTGACGTCTCTTGCGTATATATTACATGAGTATTGCTGTAGGTCCAGAGGACTCTTCCAAGCCAAATCAGGACCATCTTGGATATATAGATCACAGTCTTCCAAGCTGGCTGTGACTGATAAAACATGTTTAGAATATTCAGCCACTTTAAAGTTTTGCACAGATGGATAAATAAATGCCGGACGGACAGACCCACAAACATTTTAAAAACATTTTAAAAAATTCATTTTAGACTATTCTCTCACAAATTTGCAAAAATCTGGATTTAAAAAAAAAGGCGAGTATGTGTTTAGAGGGGGGAAGAGGGGTGGAGAGGAGTACATTAATTCACACGTTAAAAAATCAAACCTTCAGCTTGGCCTCTCTCAAGTTGATACGAATGGTGAGGGAGTCGCCAAAGGTGTTGTGAGCGGTACACTGGAAAATGCCTTCGTCTTTGTCTTCTGGCCTAGTGATGACAATTGTTCCCGAGTATGGCATTTGAACAACACGGTCATCGTTACCGCTAGGGTTGAAGTCGATGCCGTTGCGTTTCCATGTGTATCTAGCAAACAGAACATCGAAGTCAGGTTTAGCGAATACTGCACCATGCAATAGTTTAACAAAACGGAAAGAACAAGAAAAAAGAGCGGCAAGCTAGTCACATGTATGCTAAGACAAAAAACGCCTACACATTTTTATTTCTTTATGTTTTGATACAATTGTGTTTTGTTTACCTTTGAACTCTCCGCTTAGCAAAAAAATAGACTTGATACTCACACAGGCCTAGGAATGCCATTAGCAAAACATGGCATTTCTACTGTTTCTCCTGCTTTGTAAAAGACATCATAATCAGGCTGCTCCACGATGGATGGTGGTATTGTCACTGGAACAAAACATATGGAAACACTTCAATAGTCATTACAGTAAAATGCAATCCTTTCATATGGCTATAACGCTGAGCAAGCATAAAAAGCCATAATAATATATCTTGTTCATAATATCACACCATATTTTTCATAATTATAAAATAAATAATGGCCAGCTAAAGTGCGGGTCAAAATTCGGATCTCACTCAAGCCACTTGCAGCATACAGTGCATCTGGCACTCTGCTAGTTCAAACACAATATTTCCATTTCAATACAAAACTTCAAACTAAAAAAGAAAGATATAGGGAAAGAGAGGGAAGGAGAAAGGGAGAGAGAGGAGAAAGATTGAGGGATGGGGAGTTGAGAGAGAGAAGAAGTGGAAGAGAAGTTGTACTATACCTCCTTGGACAAAAACCACCAGCGAATAAAAGAAAATGAGATCCTGTATGCTCCTCATGGTGACAGTCTGTTCAACTAAAATCATAAACACACACATTTGTTACATTTTTTAAAAACTAACTAACAGAACAAACTTTGCTACACATAATTTATAAATAAATATATATATATATATATATATATATATATATATATATATATATATATATATATATATATATATATATATATATATATATATATATGAACAATTACAGAAGAAACTGCCTTGCAAACAGAAACATCCACATCCTGTAAAAACATGGTTTGGTTTGTTGTTTTATTTGGGAGGAGGGGTTTGGGGGAGGGGAGGAAGGGGAGGAAGGGGAGGAGGGGAAGAAGGGGGGATGGAGGATGGGAGAAAGGGGATGGTGATTTCTTTTTGCAACCACAGCACATGCTGATATCAAAGTTATAAGACATAAGTTTTTGTGAAACATTACTTATACAATTAAAGCATGCATTTTACATTTTTCTCCTACATGCCCATGTACTGCAATAAGGATGCTATAGCAGTGCAAGAGTATTGTGCAATGAATTGCAGTAAAAATCCTCTCAGTTGACCTAAACCATGCAGCTTACTCACCCCAACTAGCAATCCAATTTGCTGTTATCCCTCTCACCCATTCTATTTTCAAAGATCCTTTCAAGTTTTACTGAATCACAATTTGAACTTTTTTAGTTTGTCACTTTTTGATTGAAAGTTGCATTTGAATTAGTGAGAAATGCCCTGTGGGTTCGGGCACTGAATAGAATAGACCCAACGTTTCCCTGCGTAGTACTATCGTAAGAGGCGACTAACAGGGGTGATGTCAGCACGGCATCAATGGGTAAAAGTCTTCTACACAGAAGTCACCGACCAGGACGGAGGAACCTCACATTACTACATGTTGTTTTAACTACCACGTGCTCGGGGCCAAGGCAAGCTATACAGTATTCATGGATTTCGGATGTGGCCAGCAGCCTGTAGACGTATGGGCTCTGCCAAGTCTTTCTTGCCCAAGAAACACTGCATAATGAAAAGAACCATTCATTCCATACCAGGTCAGTCGTCGCCCTGGTCACCAAGGACTGCGCCTTTCGTTGGCCACCAGGACAGAGGTGATAAGTGTGCTACTGATGGACAACTTAGCAAGATCCGCACAAGAGAAAACATCGTCATAGGAACCTGATATGTCAGGACCCTAACTGCCGAGGAAAAATTAGAAGAACTGGCCCACGAGCTGGCCCACTAACGATGGAACATTTTAGGCATCAACGGACTGTGCCAGAAAGATTTAAGTGAAACAGCGACCGACAAAGGTTAAGACTAGTCAGAGCTTTATTTCAGTGGGAGAGAAGACATGCACGAACACGGCGTTGGATTCTTGGTCCACAGAGATATTCTAGCCAAATCAAGGGTTGCCGCCCAATCTCCAGTAGACTCATAACCATCCGTCTGAGAGCAGCCCCTTTCAACATCACCATCATCCAGGCCTATGCCCCAACATCAGACTATGGCGACAATGAAGTGTAGGATTTCTATGAACATCTACAGGCTGTCCTTGACCAAGTGCCGAAGAAGGACATAGTCATTGTTCAAGGCGACTCGAATGCCAAGGTTGGCCAAGATACGCACCACAACTGGGGAGACACATGTGGACAATGAGACAAATGACAGAGGTCTGAGACTCTTGGAGTTTGCCGATACAACAATCTGATACTGGCAAACACGCTTGGTCTCCACAAAAAATCCAGACGATGGACATGGAACAGTCCCAGAGGGGAGCATCATAACCAGACAAACTACATCATGGTCAAGACACGCTTCAGATCAAGCATAAACATTGGCAAGACATGCACTTTTCCAGGAGCAGACATTGGAAGTGACCACGATCTCGTAATGATGTCCTTCCTGCTCCATTTGAAGACAATAAAAACAGTAAAGTGCACTAGACTGAAGTTCGACCATGACAAACTGCAAGACCCGGAGGTGACTAAAAATATTCTGAACCACAATTGGACTTGGAGGGAAATTCGCACCACTGCTCATTTTGGTAGCTGGTGAAGTAGATGTCAACACCATGACCACCGCCTTCTACTCACTGAGATCCTTGGCAAGCAAAGAAGAAACCGTGGATCATACCTGAACTTTTGGATCTGTGTGATAAACGGAGAGAGATGAAAAAGAAAAAGAACACCTCACAGGGAGCTGATGCCTACCGAAAAATCAACAATTACATCCGAAAAAGCATGCGCACAGCAAAGGATACAAACAGATCTATATATTATATAACTGAACTTGAAACGTAGACGAGGCATGTGCGAACGTCAGTCTTCTTATAACAGTAATTACAGTTTAAAATCCAGGTGTCAAGTGCATTGTTCACGAGTATAGGCTAACATATCAAACGCATCAAGAAACGTTTAGAGACAATTGCACATTTTCCTCGTGAATAAAATTATGTTTTGAGATTGTACGCTGCATAATTGTTACCGCGGAACGCAGTCAATAAATCATTTCCGGGATTTTTAAAACTTTGAAAAAATGCGATTAAAATAAGTAAAATTGTAACTTTTGTGGAAGACACATAGACTATTCATTACTGAAACAGTTCAATAACACACTCATTCAATTTAATAGTACATTTATAAAAACCCCGACTATTTTCATGTTAACTTTACTCCAGCAGACCTGTAGACAAAATGGATGCCAAGCGTACCCCGGAAGCAACTTTGAAAGGAATTATTGACAAATATAGTAGAATACCTGCATACGATCATTGCTACAATTTCTTCTTAAAACCAAAAGCCATCACCAATGCATGTTAATGATACATTTTAGTTTATAATATTTAAAAGTAAATATACGAACTATTATACAAACAAGTATAGCGAGTAACTTACCTGTCCGCCATTTGTGTCCCCAATATTTAGGTCACCAAGGGCAGGTAAGAATGATAGGTGACAAATGACGCACCTGTATGTTGTAATGGTCGGATCGGAAATTAAAATAATTCAATTTAATGACGGAGTGGTGGGCACTATATGTACTATTTGCAGCCAATTTTAAGATAAAATATAATTGACCTCAGCAACCTTAATTTAACTTTGAGAAAGGACACTTTCTCCTTTGAGAACTGACACAAAAGGCTGGTGCATATAGAAGAGTAGGTCGGGGCACCTTGTGACAGATGGGGTAGGTTAAGTCTAAGCCCAGCTCCCCTCCCAACTACCCCTCCTCCCAACTCAAATCAAGCTTTCATTTAATGACTGTTCACACATTTAGGTGATATTGGACAATTAAAATTAAGCATTTAAATAATGGTTTAAAAAATACAATAACATTATAAAAGTGTACCATTAAGAGATCTAGCAATAATTTTCAGAACTCTTGTAACATTTGGATGATACAGGACCCCCGCCAACAAAATGTCCGTATTAAATGATGTTATCTTTATATTCTTTAAGCATTTCATTTAAAACTGTGCATTGAAATAAAGTGTGATAGGTTTGTATAATATATTGAACCACTGCAAAGTGTTTAGTATTCTATGCACTCGTTCTTAATATACATATTAACTTAGAACATGGACTTGAACATGTTAGTATAGGTAACTTTTTGATGTTATTATCATGACGAACTGCATTTTCTAGTAATGAATATTTAATGATTGCACGTATTCTAATTAGATATAGTTACCGAAACTGACGTCATTTGTGCTCCCTCCATGGCTAGTCTGTTACATACTTCTCCAATTAATTACACAATATCATAAAACCAGCAGAAATCAACGTTTATTTGTCTGGAAAACATGCAATATATCAAATGTTTAATAACATCTAAACTCACTTTTAATTTTACAGTTCCACTGTTTTCCAGCATAGAGAACAGCTTTTGAATCAACGCATACTAGTATGCCAAATAATTCTAAAGGTAAAGTCATGATGCAATTTAAAGCCATCAAAATTGTACAAAGTTCAGGTGTAAATATAGAAAATTCTTTCCTAAATACTACGACCTTTTTTATATTTATTACAAGAATAGTAATTCTATCCTATCCCGTAAATCGAAAGTCGTTAGGGCATCACAGATCATCGTTTAACCAGCGTACTCCATCTTTATCTGTCCTCAGCAGCCCTCATTTGCTTCACTCAGTGTCAAGAAAGTCCATTTTCGAATGTTTTCTTCCCACCTTTTTTCTTTCTTCCTTTTCTTCTACCTCTTTGTACCGTGCCTTGCAGGATGGTCTTTGCAAGGCCTGATGTTCTGGTGACCTGGCCATACCATCGGAGTTTCCGTTTCTTCACCACTGTGAGCATGTCATCGTGTTGCCCAATGATTTGTGTGATAGTCTGTCGGACTTCGTCGTTTGTGTTGTGCTGGGTATAAGTAATGCCCAGACGTCTTCTGTAGCACCTAATCTCCATGCTTTGTATTCTTCGTTGTAGGTCAGCTGTGAGGGTCCATGTTTAGCAAGAGTATTGGAAGATGGCGATGAATAGTAAAATATGAAGAATCTAACACTGACTCATCAGTAAAACACGCATATGATTTTAGCAATTACTTTAAAATGCTGTTTTAACTCAGTGTGACGTGGGGTTTTATTGTTGCTGGGCTCTGCACAATGGAATGCTGTAACCCTCACGTCTTATTCTATGGGAACCGCTAGTGAGTCACCCGGTGAATTACTTTAATACATTTATTTGTTTAGCTCGGTCTGTGTTAAGGCTGGGGTACAGAGATAGATAGAAAAATGGTAAAAGATCACTGTCACGCTAGCTTTCACACGGCTATGAATCATATGTAGTCCAGCCACTTGATAACAGTTAAAATCACACATTTATTTCTTCTACTCTATGCACGATCTTCGAAGTATGAATCTACTTTAAAAGTTTAATTGTCAATGTGAATGGTTCGCTCGATGATAATCTAGGCAGCTAATTTTTCTTCATACGGCACTGGCTACTAGCGTTCATGAAGAGTGGATTACTGTGGTCCTTTTGCTACAGTTTTAGTGCACTGTTTCCTGGGCACTTAACTGAATGGATGCGTGGGTGAAGCGCTGCGTTGAGGTAGCTTGTGGTACACGCTGGGTCGTCATGTAGTCTTTGACTTTTGGTACGACGTTTGGGGCTATCTGCGCACGATGCTGTAGATGCCTCGGCAGCCAACTCGAATCGTAGATTTGGTTCTGCTTTTCTGTTGAGTTGGGCTCACGATATCCTGCCTGCTCGTCTGTTCAACAATGTCAGGCCCGTGGCTACTTGATTGAATTCAAATATTCAACAAGCACTGCTTCCCTGTTCTATAAGTGGAGATATTTCTCTGCTCGAGGGTAACTGTGTACTCCTCAGAGCTTTCCACACAAAAGACTCTATACTTGGCTTTGACTGAATCAGCCAGAACTGGTCCTAACCACTCTACCTGTGTCTCGATTGGCTGAAACAATCTAAGTGGCTATAAAGTTCGAAATACCATCGAAGGTCGCGATGATGTCACTAAACGGCTCGCGTCAGCTCGCAGTGTGTGTGTACACATCAGTTATACCTTAATCGTCTGTTAAAGACTACAGTAACCTTCTAAGTTTTACTACTGCTAAACAAGCAAAAGCTCAAATAGTGCGGGGTAAACGGGTCTGCTTGTGACACTCAGTAACTAATAAGTTAGGATTATAATCCTTTCTAGTTTGGCTATAGTTAAAATCAAATTTGCACATCTATGCTCCCACGGTGAAATAAATGTTGGCATAAAAACTAAATTATGCGATATCAATGTCACTCTTATCAAAAAGGTATATATTTAGTCTTTTACCCAATTTGGAACAGACAAACACCTTACCACGTATTTTGAAGCAGCTAGTTGACGTTTTTGATTTAATAGTAATGTTCCAGCTTTTTGGTATGTTCTGAATGTGTTCGCACGAACTGAAACTCCAAATGAAACTTTATTTTAAGGATTTACTGATTTTGAAATATTTTGCTTTAGTTTAGAAATATCACTTGAGAAGTGTTCTGCTGGAATTACTTGTAATATTTCCTTTAACTTTGGGGATTTGTGTTCACTTTTGTTGATAAGTATCATTTAATTGCCAATTTACTGAAAATATTTCAAATAAACGATTTTTTAAAACTAGTTGGTTTGGGAAATTCTTTTTTGTTCAGACTCAAAATTATCGTTTCATTTTGAATTCATCGAGACGATATCAGTTACGTTGTTGCATTTTCTGTATTGTTTTGATAATTTTACTTTGTTCTGAATTACAAATTCATTAAAATCCTGTTTTTGCTTCAGTAAATATTTCATTTTAATTTAAAAGACCATTATCTAGAACTGACAGCGAACAGGTCCTTTAAATTTCATTATTTTATTAGTCTCTGTACACACACCTGGGAAGAAAATGCAAAAACAAATATGGTGTTAATATTGTTTCTGATGACATTTCTGTATTGGATATGTTAATGGTAAATCGAGAATAAAGTCTATCAATTCCTTCTTAATTTTTAGTTGTTTTTAACAATTATTATAATTTATATTTGTAATGGCCATGATTACAATGAAACTGGATTCAATTAACAAATTTGTTGATTTGTATTTGTCCTGTTCTCTTAATGCGTTGAACTGTGTGTAGTATTATATGATGAATGTATGTATGTGAGGGTGGTTGGAAAGGGGGTGAAGTAAGCACATTTTGCACAGCCAACGATGTAAAAACAGCCACCAGTCTAATCCCATCATAAGTCTAAGTAACACTGCGGTATAAAAAAAAAAAGAGTGACACTGGAAAAGGGCATTTAAGCTTCCCAATATTATTTTTTGTAACGCTTTATTGTCCCTTTTATTGTAAAATTTCGTTCCGCCTCCCCTGGGGAAGGCGTAGTCGCAGATTGTGGCGCGCCCAAATCCAACCTACCTAATATTAGTTGTGATTTTTTTTTAATTTTGCTGGGGCAGCAAACCGGAGTACCCGAAGAAAAGTCGAAAGTAAATAATATTCGGATAAAAACATAACGCCCATATGCTGGATCGATCCCACACCTTTCAGGCACCTTTCAGGCACCATTAGTGTCTGGCCTGTGGACATGGCAAGTTAGTCCCGCCTTAGCCCACTTGGCCACAACGCTCTGCATTTGCATTCCTCAAATAACAAAATATGTTATAAAAGTGTACAAAAATAGCCGCATTTTACGTATGCATTTTCATGCAATGAGCTGTTTTTTCATTACTTCCATACAGTATTTTACACAATTTTCCTTCTATATTTAGTATTGGCACATGGTGCCCCATGGGGTGACACAAGCTAACCCGGGCCAAGGGGGGGGGGAGGGGGGGGGGAAAGTTGTCACTTTTACCTACGTACTTCCAAAATAACATGATTAATATACCATGAAATTATGTTTTGTTTGTTTTGATTTGTAGCTGGATGATTATTCTTTCATATGGCGCTTTTTGGGATGATTTATGTTTTAAAAAAAAAAGAGTGAATGAGAGACAAATATCTTTTTTGGGGGGCATAAGGTGCCCCGCCCTCCTATACATGTATCTTTACTGTATAGTAAGAAAATAATCAAATTGTCAAAATCGGTCATGTTATTCTTGAGATAAGTTTTTAAAAAAAAAATCTGTTTTGGAACAAACAAGCGAAATTCGGAGCAATCCTGAACGCATAATTCTTCTTCTTCGACTTCTCCTTCTTCTTCTTTGGTGGTCATATTTGAACCATTGTCTTCTGTAATGTATATAACCAAAAGACCAAAAGGCTGGCATCCTATAATGTCAGCTTAACCTGCTAGCATAAGTATTTTCTTCTTCTTAAGTGAACTATATGTGTGTTGTTGTAATATAATTATATTTGTGTATGTGCGTGCGTGCGTGCGCGCGCGTGTGTATGTGCGTTTATTAGTTGAATGAAAAAGGGGTGGGGTGTAGCGGGTTGGGGGAAAGGGCAGTTTAATTGATGTATTGAATAGACTAAAAATGAAATATAGATCTCACACAACAGACCTTCATAACATTTCTTATTTTAATCTTTCTTTCTCTCTTTTCTTTTTTTTTCTTCCTTTCTGTTCTGTTCTTTTATGTCTGTTTGTCTGTTTTTCTTTCTATTGAGATTTGTAAAATGATATCGACTGTTATATGACCACTGTGCTACATTCAAGCTGTTAAATATGAGTTTATAACGCGCGCTGTACATGCATGCACAGTTAACCACAACACTGGCAACAGGTTGCATTCGGTGTTCAGTCAGCTAGCACCATCTATAGATGTCCCCGACGCTTCCGCTTGATCGTGCACTTTCAACTTGTTAATTTAGAGGAGCAGGCACGTATTGTACACGGACGCCATTATAGTCTAATGCAACACCACTTTATTAGCCTTCAGATTTCAAGGTTCTTCGTCACTGGGTCCACTGAGAACAAGTAACGGTAAAAAATAAACCTTCTACTTCTAGTTTTACCTTTCTTGCTTTCTTTTTATTTATTTATTTATTTATTTATTTATTGTTCATTCATTTATTTATTTTATTATTTATTGGTCATTTATTTATTTTGCGCCATATATATCACCATTTTACCATTTACATAATTATAACGCATTACAGAGCAGCTGCTACATCTCTCTCTCTCTCTCTCTCTCTCTCTCTCTCTCTCTCTCTCTCTCTCTCTCTCTCTCTCTCTCTCTCTCTCTCTCTCTCTCTACTTATACGTTTACAAACATATAATTATGATAAGCATGCTCCTTGAAGAAGTAAGACAGTTAGACACATTGTAAAACGTAAATGGCTTGATAATGAGTTACAAGATGCCATCAATATCCCATCCTATCCTATCCCGTAACTCGGAGATCGTAGGGGTACCACAGATGATCGTTTAATCAGCGTACTCTATCTTTCCCTGTCCTCAGCAACCCTGATTGTTTCGCTCAGTGTCAAACCAGTCCATTCTCGAATGTTGTCCTCCAACCTCTTTTTCGGCCTCACTCTCCTTCTACCTCCTTGCACTGTGCCTTGCAAGATGGTCTTTGCAAGACCTGATGATCTGGTGACGTGGCCATACCATCGGAGTTTCCGTTTTTTCACCAATGTGACCAGGCCATCGTGTTGTCCAATGGTTTGTGTGATGTTCTGTCGGACTTCGTCGTTGGCGATGTGCTGGGTATAGGAAATGCCCAGAAGTCTTCTGTAGCACCTCATCTCCATGCTTTGTATTCTTCGTTGGAGATCTACTGTGAGGGTCCATGTTTCGCAAGCATATAGGAAGATAGAAATGACAAGAGAGCGCAGCAGCCTTACCTTGGAATGTAGACTGATGGTCCTGTCTTTCCAAATTGGCTTCAACCTCGCCAGGGCAGCAGTTGTTTGTGCGATCAATAATCGAGATTAATTAAACTCGATTGGCAAAGAAAATTAGTATAAAGAACAAAGAAATAAAGTAAATTCAATGAAATTATTAAAACAGAGAAAGTATTTCCAGGACCTTGCTTCATCAAAACAAAATCCAAAAAACATATGGAAAGCAATAAATCAAGTCACAAAAAAACAACTTACAAATACTTCAAGTTGTATTGTAAACAATGAATAACTTAGTAACTAACTCCGCTTACGGTACCTGAAGTCTTTCACGCACTCACACGTTTAAAGCAAACAGAAACCCGGGGCATAGATGGGTTGGACGGCAGAATTCTCTGCCGCGATCATTTCTGATACCCTCACTTACATTTACAATTTCTGCGTAAAGAACAATTATTTTCCGATTGCCTTAAAACAGGCTAAAGTTATTCTTTTGTTCAAATCGGGTGATAGAAAAAATACTCAAATTACAGACCAATCTCTATATTGTATGTTAGATTAAAACCACTTGAGAAACATATAAACTACCACCTCTTAGCGCATTTCACCATAATCAATTATTTCACCCTAACCAATCTGGATTCAGGGCTCATCATGTATGTCACACTGCATCAATTAGTCTTGTTGATCTGTGGTTGAACAAGATTAATGATAATGAATTTTGTGGTGCCGTTTTAGTAGATTTTGCCAAAGTTTTTGACTTCATTGACCACACGCTGCTTTTTAAAAAAAAATCTCTCACTCTATGGACTTAGGATTGATTCAGTTCAACTTTTAAGCTCTTTTCTCAGAGACAGGTGTAACGTGCCGAAAGCGTCCCTGGCCCAAATTAACTCCCGGGAGTAAAACCAGGCCGTCCCAGATTTACTCCCGGGAGTTATTCTGGTCCTGGACCAGATTGACCCCCAGCCTGTTCCAAAATCACTCTCTGGTGAATGAAGATTACATAGGAACAATTGATGTTATGCACTCTACTGTGTTCCAGATCAGCCTCCCGGGAGTTAGTTTGGCGCACATTTTTCAGTACCAGAATGACTCCCGGGAGTTAAAGTGGGTCTGTCCTAAAACAGCCCCCCATGCAACAGAGAGTAAATCTGGGACTGGCCCAGATACACTCCCGGGAGTCATTCTGGGACAAATTTAGATGTGCCAAAATGACCCCTGGGGGGCTAATCTAGAACCGATGAGAGTCAGATTGGGTCAGGCCCAGACTGGCCCCCTCTAGCCTATTAAAAGGAGCAATTGAAGACTGCGTCAGTAATCTCATCAGAAAAAATCATGGGAGTAAAACGGGGACAAGACCAAAACAGGCCCCCTAACAAAATGCATGTAAAATACAATGAAAGGGGGAGTCAAATGGGGACGTGACCAAAACCGCCCCCCTATCCATTAGATGCAAAAAACACTGCACAGGAGAGTCAAACGGGGACAGGACCAATACCCCCCCCCCCCCTACCAATCAGATGCAGAAAACACTGCACAAGGGAGTCAAACGGGACAGGGCTAAAACCGCCCCCC
The DNA here is from genome assembly GCA_036898135.1 of Oncomelania hupensis. NCBI lineage: Eukaryota > Metazoa > Mollusca > Gastropoda > Littorinimorpha > Pomatiopsidae > Oncomelania > Oncomelania hupensis. The sequence continues at coordinate 88,004 of JBAHVR010000215.1, read as the reverse complement.
CTATCCATCAGATGCAAAAAACACTGCACAGGAGAGTCAAAACGGGGACAGGATCCAATCAAAACTGCCCCCGCCCCCCCCTACCCATCACATGCAGCAAGCAAACACTTAACTGGGGAGTCAAACGGGGACAGGGATCAAAACCGACCCCCCCTCCCCCCACAACCCATCAGATGCAGTAAATACACTGCAGAGGAGAGTCAAACGGGGATGGGATCAAAACCGCCCCTCCCCCTTACCCATCAGATGCAGCAAATACTGCATAGGGGAGTTAAACGGGGACAGGACCAAAACCGCCCCCCTATCAATCAGATGCAAAAAACACTGCACAGGAGAGTCAAACGGGGACAGGACCAAAACCGCCCCCCTACCCATCACATGCAGCAAACACTGAACCGGGGAGTTAAACGGGGACAGTACTAACCCCCCCCCCCCTACCCATCACATGCGGCAAACACTGAACCAGGGAGTCAAACGGGGACGGGACAAAAAAACCGCCCCCCCCCTACCCATCAGATGCAGAAAACACTGCACAGGGGAGTTAAACGGGGACAGGACCAAAACCGCCCCCCTATCTATCAGATGCAAAAAACACTGCACAGGAGAGTTAAACGGGGACAGGACCAAAACCGCCCCCCTACCCATCACATGCAGCAAACATTGAACCGGGGAGTTAAACGGGGACAGTACTAACCCCCCCCCCTACCCATCACATGCGGCAAACACTGAACCAGGGAGTCAAACGGGGACGGGACAAAAAAACCGCCCCCCCCCCTACCCATCAGATGCAGAAAACACTGCACAGGGGAGTTAAACGGGGACAGGACCAAAACCGCCCCCCTATCTATCAGATGCAAAAAACACTGCACAGGAGAGTTAAACGGGGACAGGACCAAAACCGCACCCTCCCCCCCCCCCCCCCTACCCATCAGATCCAGAAAAACACTGCACAGGGGAGTTAAACGGGGTCAGGACCAAAACCGCCCCCCTATCCATCAGATGCAAAAAACACTGCACAGGAGAGTCAAACGGGGACAGGCCCAAAACCGCCCCACTACCCATCACATGCAGCAAACACTGAACGGGGAGTCAAACGGGGACGGGATCAAAACCGTCCTTACCCATCAGATGCAGCAAATACTGCATAGGGGAGTTAAACGGGGACATGACCAAACCCCCCTACCACCCCCCCCCCCCCCACCCCCCCCCCCCTCCCACCCACCCCCCCCGCCCCCCCCCCCCCCCCCCCCCACCCCCCTCTCCCCTGCAAAGGAGAGTCAAACGGGGACAGGACCAAAACCGCCCCCCTACCCATCGCATGCAGCAAACACTGAACCGGGAGTCAAACGGGCACGGGATCAAACCCGTCTCACCCCCCCCCCCCCCAACCCATCAGATGCAGCAAATACTGCATAGGGGAGTCAAACGGGGACAGGACCAAAACCGCCCCCCCCCCCCTACCCATCAGATGCAGAAAACACTCCACAGGGGAGTTAAACGGGGACAGGACCAAAACCGCCCCCCTTTCCCGTCACATGCAGCAAACACTGAACCGGGGAGTCAAACGGGGACGGGTTCAAAACCGTCCCCCCCCCCCCCCCTCCGCAACCCATCAGATGCAGTAAATATACTGCAGAGGAGAGTCAAACGGGGATGGGATCAAAACCGCCCCCCCCTACCCATCAGATGGAGAAAACACTGCACAGGGGAGTTAAACGGGGACAGGACCAAAACCGCCCCCCTATCTATCAGATGCAAAAAACACTGCACAGGAGAGTTAAACGGGGACAGGACCAAAACCGCCCCCCTACCCATCACATGCAGCAAACATTGAACCAGGGAGTTAAACGGGGACAGTACTAACCCCCCCCCCTACCCATCACATGCGGCAAACACTGAACCAGGGAGTCAAACGGGGACGGGACAAAAAAAAACCCTACCCATCAGATGCAGAAAACACTGCACAGGGGAGTTAAACGGGGACAGGACCAAAACCGCCCCCCTATCTATCAGATGCAAAAAACACTGCACAGGAGAGTTAAACGGGGACAGGACCAAAACCGCACCCTCCCCCCCCCACTACCCATCAGATCCAGAAAACACTGCACAGGGGAGTTAAACGGGGTCAGGACCAAAACCGCCCCCCTATCCATCAGATGCAAAAAACACTGCACAGGAGAGTCAAACGGGGACAGGCCCAAAACCGCCCCACTACCCATCACATGCAGCAAACACCGAACGGGGAGTCAAACGGGGACGGGATCAAAACCGTCCCCCCCCCTTACCCATCAGATGCAGCAAATACTGCATAGGGGAGTTAAACGGGGACATGACCAAAACCGCCCCCCTATCCATCAGATGCAAAAAGCACTGCAAAGGAGAGTCAAACGGGGACAGGACCAAAACCGCCCCCCTACCCATCGCATGCAGCAAACACTGAACCGGGGAGTCAAACGGGCACGGGATCAAACCCGTCTCACCCCCCCCCCCAACCCATCAGATGCAGCAAATACTGCATAGGGGAGTCAAACGGGGACAGGACCAAAACCGCCCCCCCCCCTACCCATCAGATGCAGAAAACACTCTACAGGGGAGTTAAACGGGGACAGGACCAAAACCGCCCCCCTTTCCCGTCACATGCAGCAAACACTGAACCGGGGAGTCAAACGGGGACGGGTTCAAAACCGTCCCCCCCCTCCGCAACCCATCAGATGCAGCAAATACTGCATAGGGGAGTCAAACGGGGACAGGACCGAAACCGCCCCCCCCACCCATCAGATGCAGAAAACACGGTACAGGAGAGCCAAACGGGGACAGTACCAAAACCGCTCCTCCTACACAATTAGTTGTAACTACAAAACACTGCACAGGGGAGTTAAACGGGGACAGGATCAAAACCGCCCCCCCCTCCCCTACCCACCACATGCAGCAAACACTGAACAGGGGAGTCAAACGGGGACAGGATCAAGACCGCCCCCCCCCCTAACCCATCAGATGCAGAAAACACTGCAGAGGGGAGTCAATCGGGGACAGGACCAAAACCGCCCCCCCACCCCCACCCATCAGATAGAGAAAACACTGCACAGGGGAGTCAAACGGGGACAGGACCAAAACCGCCCCCCCCCCCCTACCCACCACATGCAGCAAACACTGCACGGGGGGAGTAAAACGGGGATAGGACCAAAACCGCCCCCCACCCTTACCCATCACAATGCAGCAAACACTGCACAGGGGAGTCAAACGGGGGACAGGACCAAAACCCCCCCTCCCTATCACAAGAAGCAAACATGCACAGGGGAGTCAAACGTGGACAGGACCAAAGCCGCTTCCTCCCCCTCTACACCATTAGATGTAACTACAAAACACTGTACATGGGAGTCAAAGGGGGACAGGACCAAAACCGCCCCCCCCCCTCTCCCTACTCATCAAATGCAGCAAACACTGCACAGGGAAGTTCTATATTTCGTGTTTAAAATAAACGAATAAAACAATGTATTGTTTGTGATTTGTTAGTTGCAATACAGTTAGTACAATATTAACTTTGTTCTCTGTTTTACCAGAGGTTGATTAACTTTTAGTTTTACATAATAACATGGCTTATCAGTAACGATATGACATCATTGGGGTGGCTCAGTAGCGCAGTCGGTTAGACCGCTGCTTTCCTATGCCGAAGGTCGCGGGTTCGATCCCTGCAAGGAGCGAAAACTTTGTGACTCAGGTACGAGACTTTTCTGGCCACCGAGGGTTTTCTCCGGGTACTCCGGTTTTCTCCCTCCCATCAAAATAGATGCAGCCAACAAAAGTTTAAAATACAAATCAATTTTCCTTTCCATAAAAATTTAATAGTGATCTGCCACCACGTGCTTGTCTGTTCTGTTTCTGTGTTCATTGCGTGTGTTGGTGTACGGGCGCTACGTGCTTGTCTGTTCTGTTTCTGTGTTCATTGTTTGTGATGTATTCTGAGCGTGTGTTGGTGTACGGGCGCTGCGCTTTGAGTCAGTATTAATTTGAGAAATTGCGCGTATCAATATCCTGCATTATTATCATCAGAACAAAATTAAATTGTGCAGCGCAGTATTTGTTAAGTACTAAATTATATGTTCTTGCTATCCACCCCCCACCCCCTCCCCCTTAAATCGGATACACACAAATTGTGACACAGAAATGTCGACCCGTGACCATTCAGCGATGCGGAAAGCGCGGTAAGGGTAACTGTGCGTGCCCGCAAGCAACGTGTCGATTGCGGCTAACAATAACACATTTGCGGGCGGCGCATCTCTCTGTTCAATGAGGTAAAATAAGGTGATCAGTGACGTACTCACTGGAAAAAAAATCAAATAAATTAAATTTAAATTCATAATAATTTATATTTTTTAAAAAGCGTAAAAAACTACTTTTTGCAGAAAATTACTACATTCAATATTCGCGATTTTCATTAGAAAGTGAAAAGTATTATGAATAAAAATGTATTCTTTCTTTTTATTTTAAACTCTGTGTTTGTGTGCTTTATTGCCTTCTATGCACCTTAGAAAAAAGTAGCGAAAAGGTAGCGACTACTTTTCATAAAATAGTAGCGGAAATGTAGCGGCTAAAATGTTCATTAAAACTAGCTGTCCCAACCCTGAATATTTGTGATTTGGAGGAAACATTGTTAGTAGGGGGGGGGGGGGGAAGAAGGAGGTGACAATTGTGTGGATGTATACGTAATAATTTGTTTTATTATTATTTGTCTTATTTAAGAAAGTGTTGTTATTCTATCTTATGTTTTCTTTATCCATGCGCAAAGCAAACGTTTGAGTTACCATAGCCTAATGTTTTGTTTTGTTTTTATTTTTACATAATCTCTTTATATTCTTTTGATCTTTTCACACAATATTAGTGTACAAGTGCAAGGATTTTGAAAAAAATCGCATGTTGGTTGTCAAAATGATGCTTAGTTACTGAAATTCTGCGCCTGTTATCAATTATTTTGGTTTAGTTTTTGCTAATCGTGGGCGGAATTGACATACTGTCTGCACAATACTTTATTTTCTTTTCTACTTTTTTTTGGGAGGAGATAGGAGAGGGGGGGGGGGGGTGCGTGTTTGTGATGTATATGCCACATCGCTCAGATTTTATTATCAGTAATCACACACACACACACACACACACACACACACACACACACACACACACACACACACACGGGCTACACACACGTGCGCGCACATTACGCAAAGAAGAAAGAAAGAAAGAAAGAGACACGAGATAATAGAAGAATGTACATGAGGATCAAGTGTGGACTAACGTAATGCAAATTCAAATTTTAATTTAAACTTTCAAAACTGGCGTGAAATGATCATGCAAATTGCAAATATACATTGATCGGTCCGAGCGTGGGAACAGCTGTGGGACATTGTTTAGAGGCTGGTACCTGAGCCAACATGGCGCAGCACGACCTTGCGAGGTATACACGAATATGTCAGTGTTGAGAAAGGTCGCTGATGCAAAGATGTCTACTTCAGTCGACCAGACTCCTGGTTGATCCATACGACTTGTTCGAACATAGTCTTCTTTGTTGGATATTTGAAAATACTTTTCTTCATTGTCTTTTACGTGAGTTGCAATCAGTCTCCTCAAGACTAGGTGTTTGTTCTGAGAACCGACAATGAAAAAACTAAGAGTTCTGTAGAAGCAATTTCCGTCTCCAATTATTCTGATACTGTCCCTTCGGGGCATCATGCACAGACACGTTGGGGACGTCCTGGACGTAATGTTTCTTTTCTATGTCTACATACAGAATGTCTGCCACGTTCTCCTGCCAATACCAATCCACTGGTCTGAAATGCATTTGCCTATCTGAAAACCCCTGTGCGTTTGGTTGTGGTTTTTCTGTAGAGTCCGATTTAGGCATTTTGGCTCTTTTGAATGGAACGTTCTGTTTCCTTTTGCGAGAGCCATGGACACTTCCGCCTTCATTGGGAGACTGCTGGTTTTTTTTGTGTAGCCTCTGGTTCCGAAGTCTCTGGTTTTGATTGTGTCCCATTTCTGGTAGGAAGTTCTTGTTTGCTGGACTGGTTGGTTTCACTATCAGCTTGCTCTTTCACCTTCAAGTTCGAAGCGTTGTACAGGTGCTTCAGGATTTTCCCTGTCTTCAGGTTTTTCAGCTGGACTCTGCCTTTGTCTAGTACCTTTTCAACCTCATAAGGTCCGACCCAGAAAGGTTGTTCTTGTCCCCTAAACGCGTCGTTCTTCTGAAATTTTTCAGAAAAACAACTGAACCAGGATGCAAGTTGTGCGTTGAGCTGAATCTTTTGTCGTAATATTTTTTTTGTTTAGTTTGTGCTTTTTTGATATTTCTGTAGACTTCTTCGTACAAGCTATCCATGCTGCAAATATCTCTGCCCGCATCTTTTTCCTTGTCGCGCTCTTTGCTGCCGCTGTCGCTGTCTGCACCTGCATCACTGTTCTTTGCTTTTTTCTTGTCGCGCTCTTTGCTGCCGCTGTCGCCGCTGCTGCTGCTGTCGCTGTCTTCACCCACATCACTGTTCTTTGCTTTTTTCTTGTCGCGCTCTTTGCTGCCGCTGTCGCCGCTGCTGTCGCTGCTGTTGCTGTCGCTGTCTACACCCACATACGCACGTACACACACTCGTACGCATACACCTACCCACACGCACCCTCTTTCCACCTACCCACCGACACACACTATAGCATAAAGAGACTCAATATGCCTACAGTTTAAATAGTCATGCATACATAATATCAACATGACAATCTCAACTTTGATATGATGATGATGATCGTTGTTGTCAGGGTGGCGACGTGGTGATCGTCCTTAACGCTGATGCAATAGGACGTTAAGCTTCGTTATTCCTCCTATCAACATGACCTTGCGTACAACAGGGTACCCGTACAACAGCATCAGTAATATTCAAAGTGGACTTACAAATGTAGTGCAAAGCTAATACAAATATTTCCATTACATCCTGTGTGCAAGGGTCGATTTACTCTCATGTGAAATGTGTTACATTACATGATTATTGCTTTAGGTCCAGCGGACTCTTCCGAGCCAAATCAGGACCGGACAACCCCTGATCCGCATAAAAGATCTGCTGAAACAACCCTAGTGGTAAAACTGAAAGCTCTCCACCAGCCAGTCACTTTACAATAAAGACTTGTATGTGTGTTAGGTGAGGGGGACGATTTCAGCCTTGTGCCAATTTAAACTCTCCTGTTCAGTCATTGTTCCATCTGAAGAAGTAGGAGGACGTTTTTTTTTTCCTGTCCCCGTTTAACTCCAGGGCCTAGACTTTGTATTCATTTTGTTACGGAAGCGGTTTTTGTCCTGTCCCTGTTTGACTCCCCTGTGCACTGTTTTATGTATCGGATGGGTAGGGGGAGGGGGGGGCGGCGGTTTTTGTTTTGTCCTCGTTTGACTCCTTTGTGGAGTGTTTTCTGCATCTGATGGGTAGGGGTCGGTTTTGGTCTTGTCCCCGTTTGACTATGCGGTGTTTTCTGCATCTGATGTGTAAGGGGGGCGGTTTTGGTCCTGTCCCCGTTTGACTCCCCTATGCAGTGTTTGTAGTTACAACTAATTGTGTCACCGTTTGACTCCCCTGTGAAGTGTCTGCTTCTTCGGATGAATACCGGTGGGGGGGGGGGGGGTAGGGGGGATGGTTTTGGTCCTGTCCACGTTTGACTCCCCTATTCAGTGTTTTCTGCATCTGATGTGTAAGGGAGTGGGGGGGGGGGGCGGTTTTGGTCCTGTACCCGTTTGACTCCCCTATGCAGTGTTTTCTGCATCTGATGTTTAAGAGGGGGGTGGGGCGGTTTTGGTCCTGTCCCCGTTTGACTCCCCTATGCAGTGTTTTATGCATCTGATGTGTAAGGGGGGCGTTTTTGGTCATGTCCATGTTTACCTCCCTTATGCAGTGTTTTATGCACCTGATCGGTAGGGGTCGGTGTTGGTCCTGTCCCCGTTTGACTCCTCTATGCAGTGTTTTCTGCATCTGATGTGTAATGGAGTGCGGGGGGCGGTTTTGGTCCTGTCCCCGTTTGACTCCCCTATACAGTGTTTTCTGCATCTGATGTGTAAGGGGGGCGGTTTTGGTCCTGTCCCCATTTAACTCCCCTATGCAGTGTTTTCTGCATCTGATGTGTAAGGGGGGCGGTTTTGGTCCGGTCCCGTTTGACTCCCCTATGCAGTGTTTTCTGCATCTGATGTGTAACGGTTTTGGTCCTGTCCCCATTTAACTCCCCTATGCAGTGTTTTTGCATCTGATGTGTAAGGGGGGCGGTTTTGGTCCGGTCCCCGTTTTACTCCCCTATGCAGTGTTTTCTGCATCTGATGTGTAAGGGGGGCGGTTTTGGTCCTGTCCCCATTTAACTCCCCTATGCAGTGTTTTCTGCATCTGATGTGTAAGGGGGGCGGTTTTGGTCCGGTCCCCGTTTGACTCCCCTATGCAGTGTTTTCTGCATCTGATGTGTAAGGGGGGCGGTTTTGGTCCTGTCCCCATTTAACTCCCCTATGCAGTGTTTTCTGCATCTGATGTGTAAGGGGGGCGGTTTTGGTCCGGTCCCCGTTTTACTCCCCTATGCAGTGTTTTCTGCATCTGATGTGTAAGGGGGGCGGTTTTGGTCCTGTCCCCATTTAACTCCCCTATGCAGTGTTTTCTGCATCTGATGTGTAAGGGGGGCGGTTTTGGTCCTGTCCCCATTTAACTCCCCTATGCAGTGTTTTCTGCATCTGATGTGTAAGGGGGGCGGTTTTGGTCCGGTCCCCGTTTGACTCCCCTATGCAGTGTTTTCTGCATCTGATGTGTAAGGGGGGCGGTTTTGGTCCTGTCCCCATTTAACTCCCCTATGCAGTGTTTTCTGCATCTGATGTGTAAGGGGGGCGGTTTTGGTCCGGTCCCCGTTTGACTCCCCTATGCAGTGTTTTCTGCATCTGATGTGTAAGGGGGGCGGTTTTGATCCTGTCCCCGTTTGACTTCCCTATGCAGTGTTTTCTGTATCTGATGTGTAAGGTAGGCGGTTTTGGTCCTGTCCCCGTTTGACTCTCCTGTGCAGTGTTTTGTAGTTACAAGTAATTGTATAGGAGGGGCGTTTTTGGTTCCGTCCCCGTTTGACTCCCCTGTGCAGTGTTTGCTTCTTCAGATAAATAGGGGGGGGGGGCGGTTTTAGTCCTGTCCCCGTTTGACTCCCCTATTCAGTGTTTTCTGCATCTGATGAGTAAGGGGGGCGGTTTTGGTCCTGTCCCCGTATGACTCCCATATGCAGTGTTTTCTGCATCTGATGTGTAAGGGGGGGGGGGGGGTTTTGGTCCTGTTCCCGTTTGACTCCCCTATGCAGTGTTTTCTGCATCTGATGTGTAAGAGGGAAGTGGGTCGGTTTTGGTCCTGTCCCCGTTTGACTCCCATGTGCAGTGTTTTGTAGTTACAACTAATTGTGTAGGAGGGGCGGTTTTGGTCCTGTCCCCGTTTGACTTCCCCTGTGCAGTGTTTGCTTCTTCTGATGAATAGGGGGGGGGGGGGGGGTTTGGTCCTGTCCCCGTTTGACTCCCCTATTCAGTGTTTTCTGCATCTGATGTGTAAGGGGGGGGCGGTTTTGGTCCTGTCCCCGTTTGACTCCCCTATGCAGTGTTTTCTGCATCTGATGTGTAAGAGGGCGGTTTTGGTCCTGTCTCCGTTTGACTCCCCTATGCAGTGTTTTCTGCATCTGATGTATAAGGGGCGGTTTTAGTCCTGTCCCCGTTTGACTCCCCTGTGCAGTGTTTTGTAGTTACAACTACATGTGTAAGAGGGGCGATTTTGGTCCTGTCCTTGTTTGACTCCCCCACGCAGTGTTTTATGCATCTGATGTGTAAGGGGCTGGGTGCGGTTTTGGTCCTGTCCCCGTTTGACTCCCCTATGCAATGTTTTCTGCATCTGATGTGTACGGGGGGCGGTTTTGGTCCTGTCCCCATTTCACTCCCCTATGCAGTGTTTTCTGCATCTGATGTGTAAGGGGGGCGGTTTTGGTCCTGTCCCCGTTTCACTTCACTATGCAGTGAGTTCTGCATCTGATGTGTAAGGGGGGCGGTTTTGGTCCGGTCTCCGTTTGACTCCCCTTTGCAGTGTTTTCTGCATCTGATGTGTAAGGGGGGCGGTTTTGGTCCTGTCCCCGTTTGACTCCCCTAAGCAGTGTTTTATGCATCTGATGTGTAAGGGGGGGCGTTTTTGGTCCTGTCCCGTTTAACTCCCTTGTGCAGAATTTGATGCACCTGATCGGTAGGGGTCGGTTTTGGTGCTGTCCCCGTTTGACTCCCCTACTTACTTTGATTAGCTGAGGGGGCGATGTTGGGCCTGTCCGTTTTTAACTCCCATATTAAGAACTAAGAATACATTGAAAAGACAAGAGAAGTTGGGGGGGGCTGTTTTGGTCCTGTGATCCAGTTTTACTCCCGGGAGTCATTTTGGAACAGGCTGGGGGTCAATCTGGTCCAGGACCAGAATAACTCCCGGGAGTAAAACCAGGCCGTCCCAGATTTACTCCCGGGAGTTAATTTGGGCCAGGGACGCTTTCGGCACGTTACACCGGCAAGAGCAGGAAGTTGAAGCGGTACGAGGAACGCCGAGCAGAACCAGAACCGACGGTGGCCGTCGTGTTGGACCAAGCTGAGACAGAGGGAACCACAGATATCAGCTACCAGGGCGCTGTACCATTGATACCGCTTCAAGCGAGCGAAGGGCCAGTGGACATACGGATAGACACGGAGCTATCTGCGCTACATGAGAGAGCACCGCCGCTGGACGAGTGCGAGGTGATGTCGACCGACGACAGCCCTGAACGTAACCGACAGCATCCGCTACCATTTTCGCAGATGGAAGTCGCCAAGAGTGAAGTGGAGTCGATGCTGAAGTTGAAGGTTATCGAGTCGCGTACATCGCCGTACAGAGCACCGATCGTGCGAGTAAGGAAGAAGGCAGAGGTCAACAGGAGGGAGGCGAGTGAGCCAGTGGTAAAGCTACCGAACTTGGATAGGGAGTTCATCTGGAGGACGAACGCACCTCAACAGTGCCAGACTCACCCGATGGGCTATGCAGTTGCAGGCCTATGTCTTCACAGTTCGACCGATTCCAGGAAGAGACAACATAGAGGCGGATTTCCTCAGCAGATCTGACCCTGTGGAAGATTAAGTTTTGAACTCTCCGTAGTTTTGTCTTGGGAGGGGTGTGTGTCACAGGGCAGCCTGTGTGGAAACCGAGTAGTAAGTGCGGGTGGGGAGTTAATGAGTTGGGGTAGTAACTGCGCGGTGTCGAATGTATGATTATACGTGGAAAGCGTGATCTTTGAACAGCATAGTTGGCCAGCCAGTTTTGGGAAAGTGTTCACTGTTAGTCAGAACAGGTTTTGTCAGAGACACGGATAGACGTGCGGTCTTGTTGCTCTGGGTGTTTTGGTTGTTCTGGAAAAGTAGGGGGGGACAGTTATTAACGGATAATAGTAACTGGTTCCAAAAAAGAGTATACTGGTTCCAAAAAGAGTATACTAGTTCGAAAAGGTGCTGTGTTTTGTAGTTTAACTCTCAGATTGGAGTGCAGCTATAATATAGCAAAGTTTGTACAGTGTGGTAATTTAGTGTGAGGCATTGTCCACTAATTGAAACTACGCACTGGATTTACCCTACTTGGAGTACTGTGTAGGCAAGCAGTGAGAAAGTGGCTAGCTACAGGTACTATTACAATCGTGTCTTTCCCTTACTGTGCTATTGACCGACGGCCGGCTGTTTGGGGTGTTGAACGATAGTTGTGCGTGAGGCTGGGGGAAGTATGGTTGCACTGAGGAGAGGAAGTGGTTGCTGTTGTTGAGGTTGCGGTTGCTCAAGATGGATAATGTGTTGATGATTTCATGTATTCATTTGCAGCATTGTTCATTTCATGCTTTCATAATGTCATTTACTTTTTGAATTATGTGTTTGACTACAAGAGACAGTAAAAGTAGTCAAGGGAAGTGAAATGAACAGCAGTGGCGCTTCCTCAAGGTATCGGAATTAGTTAGTTAGTAAGGGGGGAGAGTGTGAGGAGGGAGGGGGACAGAATCGGGTGGACTTGACATTAACAATACGGCAAGCATGTTGCAGGTTCGAAGGTTCATCATCGAAAGTCTTGTTTCGTCGCTCGGAAGTTCATCGAATTCTTCAGCGCGACGACGACGACGACATCCGGTCGTTGGACCCACATCATCATCACCACCCATTCGTCCACGTCCGCGTTTGTTGACATCCCTCATTATTCCACAACCCCATCTTTCCCGCGTGATCGTGACGTCTGTTGCGGGACCTAGCCTCGACGTTGCAAGGTAGCCGACCGGAGGAGTCAGGCTGAGAGGCGTCGACGGCGGCAGGGCCGCCGCAACTACAGCGTCATCATCATCATCATCGTCATCGTCGGCGGCGGAGGGAGTGACTACACCACAGCGCCTGGATTAAACAGCGACAGTCCAGCGTCAACCACAACGAGGAGGCAGCTACCTTTCGGAGGCATCAACGGGGACACCCTACTATCAGGTCGGCTCGTTCTTTATTTGTCCCCCTCTCAACACTTGCCCCCTCTGTGCCCGGACATTGGCGTTGCACAGTCGTTAGTTAGACGTGGTTGATCAGCAACCCCCGTTCATCTGACATTTCCATTTCATTTCCATTGATCCATTGATTGTTCCATCACCATTTTCTCGTTTCATGTGTAAATGTTGTATGTGTATGAGTGTGTGGTATGAATGAATAAATAGCTTGAAAGTTGTATATATATTTGTTGTGTTATCATCGCTTCACGTCTGCGGGAAACTGTCATTCTGTCTGGGTTGTCTGCGTGTGTAAGGTGTTTGTTTGTGGTGTCTACCCAGGGGGAGTCGTGGCAGTGACACGCAGTCATGCACTCAATTAATAGGCAGATTCACACTTTCATATAAAGGAGAAAACAAGGCAATAACTGCACAACAAGAGCAATTCAGTAATACTGAATAATTGCATTAATTAACAAGTGCCAAGTGGTTGCGCACTAATGAATCTATAATAAAGGCAAGCACCGTGTTTGTTTTTAATGTCACACTTTTTTGCTGGTCAGTTACTGTGTGATAGGTCTGCATAAAATCATAAATCGAACAGCTTTGGTAATTAATGTGAATTAAAAAAAAGTATTTACTTGTATAAATAAAATATTTTTCAGTTCGTTTTAATACAAAAGGATAATGTTTAGGGTTCAAAAAAAGTCCTGCGGCAAGGTTTGTTTACGTATTGCTAAGCAGAGGATTACGTCCCTTGCAACGAGCGTTCAGACTCTCCGCTTGGTGCGCGCCAAACGCATCTGTCATCACTTTTTATATAGCGGTGTGGCGTTATGATCCTTCTTTGTGAAGCTGTACGTTCTTTGGTTTTACTCTCTTCAAGTGAAGCTGGAAGGACATCATCACAAGATCGTGGTCACTTCCGATGTCTGCTCCTGGAAAAGTGCGTGTCCTGCCAATGTTGATGCTTGATCTGAAGCGTGTCTTGACCATGATGTAGGCAATCTGATTGTGATGCTCCCCGCTGGGACTGTGCCATGTCCATGGTCTGGATTTTTTGTGGAGACCAAGCGTGTTTGCCAGTATCAGATTGTGGTATCTGGCAAACTCCAAAAGTCTCAGACCCCTGTAATTTGTCTCGTTGTAGCAGTGGGGTCCACATGTGTCTCCCCAGTCGTGGTGCGCATCTTGGCCAACCTTGGCATTCCAGTCGCCTTGCACTATGATTACATGTATGTCCTTCTTCCGCACTTGGTCAAGGACAGCCTATAGATGTTCATAGAAATCCTCGACTTCGCTGTCGTCATAGTCTGATGTTGGGGCATAGGCGTGGATGATTGTTATGTTGAAAAGGGCCGTTCTCAGACGGATGGTAATGAGTCTACTGGAGACTGGGCGGCAACCCATGACAGTGGTTAGAATGTTCTTGTGGACCAAGAATCCAACTCCGTGTTCGTGCCTGTCATCTCTCCCGCTGAAATAAAGCTTGTGACCTTTGTCGGTCTTTGTTTCACCTAGGCCTTTCCAGCGCAGTTCGCTGATACCTACATGTAAAATGTTCCATCGATAGTGGCCCAGCTCGTGGGCCAGTTCTTGTAATTTTCAAAAGCTGCCAATGGACATTGTAATTATGACATTTTGAAAGAGTATTTGTTGAAAAAATACCAATGTACTGCTGAAGGTTTCAGAGAGAAATTTCGTGCCACCAAATCAGACGATCGATTGTTTGATCAATGGGTTGCTTTTTCAGGTGTAGAACGTACGCTAGATGGCATAGTTGATTTAGTAATGGGGGAACAATTTCTACAGATGGTGTCTGCAGATCTTGCTACTTTCATTCGTGAAAGAGGATTGGTTAACCTCGAGGACATGGTCAAGTGTGCCGAAAGCTACCGTCTTGCTCGGCAGGGTAAGAATTTGGCTCGCAAGGCCACTACTTCTGCTTTCACGTCGGTTGGTCAGTTCAATGCAGTTGCTGAAGCTAATGCGACATCGGGTCGTTCGGATTTTCGCGGTGGATACGTTGGTTATCGACGTCAGGTTGGTTACCGTGGCCGCTGGAACTTTAATCGAAGTGCGCCATCCACTGTTGAAGATTCTCATCCAAGGTCAAAGTCGTGGTGGATTCGGACGTGGCTCGTCAGTGAATTTTGCTAAATGTCAGCTTTGCAAAGGCAGTGGCCATTCTTCATTCAAATGTCCACTCAGAAACAATCCGACAAATCCATGCTACATTTGTGGGTTGTGGGGACATGTTAAGAAAAGTTGTCCGTTTGCTACTTCTGCACTCAAAACAGATACATTGCATTGCCTGTTGATCCTGAGGTTGTCTGTTCAGTTGCTAGTCATGCTGTTGGTCATCTACATTTGGAGTTGGGTACAGTGAAGGGTACGCTGTGTTCTGTATTTCGTGACACAGGTGCTACGATTTGTGGTGTGCGTCAGCGATTGGTTTCATCTCACGAGTACATCGAAGGAGAAATTCGTTGTAAGACTTTTGGAGGCGAGATCACTGTCTATCCGCTCGCCCAACTTGCAGTGTCCACTCCTTATTTTTCAGGTCAGTTGGTTTGTGCTGTACTTCCTGATCCAGTTGCTGATTTGATCATTGGGAACATCGCTGGGTTGTCAGATTCTGTTGTTGGTGCTCAGGTTTCAGTTGGTTTGAGTGTGGCGGCTGTCACTACTCGAGCTCGCACTGCGCAGAAAGATTTTCCGCATACTCCGTTAGTTGATGTTTCTCAAGATTTTGGAGTTTCTCGTCAGGAGTTGATTGATTTGCAAAAATCAGATTCCAGTCTTGCTTCATGTTTTGCGTGTGCTCAGTCAGGAGAAAAGAAAGCTGTTAGTTCTGCTACTTATTTTTTCTTTGAGGATGCAGGTGTTTTGTCTGTTTGGCTACAGCACATGTTCAGTTGCTTGCTGCTCATTGTGGTACTCGTCGTACTTTGACGCGAGTTCTTTCGAAGTTTTTTTGGCCCGGAGTGTCAGCGGATACTTCGAGGTATGTTCGTACTTGTGATGTGTGTCAGAAGTCAACTTCGAAAGGAAAGGCTCCGCCAGTACCGTTGGTTGTGGTACCTCAGTCATCGAGCCCGTTTGAAAGGGTCCACATTGATTTGGTTGGTCCTTTGTCTCCACCTTCGGAGGAAGGCCACCAATACATTTTAACATTGGTCGACTTGGCTACTCGTTTTCCGGAGGCCGTGCCACTTAAAAACATTTCTTCAGTGGAGGTTGCAGAGGCTTTGCTGTCGAGTTTTGCACGGCTAGGTTTTCCTAAGGTGATATTGTCGGATCAGAGTACCCAGTTTACCTCTGAATTGATCAAGCTGTTCTACGCATTGTGTGGGACTAGGGCGATTCGGACGTCTTCATATCATCCTCAGGCAAATGGAATTGTGGAGAGATTTCACAGGACGTTGAAGGCGATGCTTGGGAAGGTTGTTCAGTCTCATCCAAAGACGTGGCATCGTTACTTGCCTGCGCTGCTTTTTGCCTGCCGGGAGTTACCATCGGAGAGTACTGGATTCAGTCCCTTTGAGTTGATGTTTGGCCGCCAACCTCGTGGTCCGATTTCGTTACTTGCCGATTTTTGGACCCAGGACCAGTCTTCAAAGGATGTAGATGCACAACCATTTTATTTACATGTTTTCGAGTTGAAAAACATCATTGCTGAGACTTGTGAATTGGCTATGCAAAACTCTGCACAATCAAATCATCAGCAAAGAACAAAGCTTACTTTGATAGGTCAGCTAAAAAAACGCACTTTTGCCGTTAAAGATGAGGTGTTGGTTCTGTTGCCATCTGAGACAAATAAATTACTCATGAAGTGGCTAGGACCATACACCATACAAGAAAGCATGCATCCTGACTACAAGATTGTGGTCAAGGGAAAGACATTGACAACGATTTTTCATGCTAACATGCTTAAGCGGTACTACCGTCGGCCCCAACATGTTGCTGAAGTTGAGGTTTATGTTGATACAGTTGTTTGTGAAGGCGAGATGATAGAGTGGGAGGATGTGATTTCAGACAGGTGTTTTGATGTTGACAAGGAAAGGGTTTCTCATCAGAGACAGGTTGGTTGTTGTTCAGTGGGTTCGGCAGTGGTGAATTCTGAGGTGGTGCCTGAAGAGACAAGACAAATTTTGGCGTCCGTGGGTGTTGTCCAGGATGATGAGGATGATGATGTTTTTTTTTTGCCAACTCTGCCTTTGGCATCATCTATGACAGATGAGGACATTTCGTCAGTTGTTTTTGATGGGTTGTTGCCTGCGTCAGATCGTCAGGATCTCTTTTCTGTTTTTTCTGACTATGCTGATATTTTGACAGCAAAACTGGGTTCTTTTGAAGGGGGTTTGTTTTTGGATGTGCATTTGACATCGGATGTACCAGTTCGTCGTCGGGCCTACGATCTGCCGTTTGCTTCACGTCAGGTTGTTGAACGAGAAATTCAGACGATGTTGGAGCTTGGAGTTATTGAAAGGTCCAGTTCGACATATTCTTCGCCTGTGGTCTTCGTGCAGAAGAAAGAACATTCGTGCCGGTTCTGCATTGATTATAGGGCGCTGAATAAGGTTACTCTTTTTTGACGCCGAACCTATTCTAGATGTCACCGAGTTGTACACAAGACTTGCCGCCAGTGTGTTTTTCTCGCGTATTGATTTAGCCAAGGGATACTGGCAGATTGTCGTCAGACTGCTTTTGCCACCCACATGGATCTGTTTCAGTGGGTTAGAATGCCTTTTGGGTTGGTTTCTGCTCCTGCTGTGTTTGCTCGCATCATGAGGGTGTTGGAACTCCAGGAAGTTTGTGCCATGAATTTTTTTATGACATTCTTGTACCTAGTGGCACTTTCCAACAACATCTGGTGCATATGAGAGTTTTTTTTTCAAAAACTGAAGCAGTACGGCCTTACTGCTAGGCCATCGAAGATTGCTGCTGGTTTTCGCAGTCTGGAGTTTCTTGGACATGTGGTGGGTGAGGGAGTGTTGCGGCCTGAGGGGAAGAAAATTGAGAAAAAATTGGCCATCCGTACACCTACAACCAAGAAACAGGTGCGTTCGATTATGGGGCTGTTGGGATTTTACAGATGCTACATCCCAAATTTTTCTGCATTGCTTGCACCCATTTCAGATCTTACGAAGGATTCAAAGGTCAGGTGCTGAGTGTGATGAGGCGTTGACTGCGGTGAAACACTTGTTTTCTACTGCACCAGTCTTGCAGTTGCCACGATTGCAATAACAGTTTGTACTTCGTACAGATGTCAGTTCTTTTGGTGTTGGTGCTGTCTTGATGCAGGAGATGGAGGGGTCTTGCATCCTGTCTGTTTCGCTAGCAGAAAATTGCTGCCCAGGGAAGTGAGGTACAGTACCATTGAGATAGAGTGTCTTGCAATTGTTTGGGCTGTTTCGAAGTTCTCACGTTTCCTGTGGGGTGTTGCGTTCATCCTGCAAACAGATCACAGACCACTCACTTGCATGCAAACATGTAGGTTCAAGAATTTACGAATCATGCGATGGGCTCTGTCCTTGCAAGAGTACAATTTTGATATTGAGTCTCTTCCGGGATCTAGCAACATTCTTGCTGATCTTTTGTCGCGATCTGCTGTTGATCAGTTTGTACCGTAGATGTTGCGGAAATACTTCTGTTGTTGAAAAAGAAACCTCGGTCGGTCTCTTTTTTTTTCGTAGAGGGGGTAATGTAGAGAACGGGAATTTTCCGGTTTTTTTATAAATATGTTTATTTTTGTTTTCGAAATAAATCCAGGTATTATTTTCATTGGCCGAAATTGTTGGGCCAATGGAATAATGTATAGGTCGCAGTCAGGGCATTGGCACTACTCACTCGTGCTTGGTGTTGCAGGCTGTGTGGACGTGTGTTGTAGAGTCACTGTGTCAGGCCAGGAAAAAACAGAAAAGGTTCAGAAAGAAAAGACGAAAAGAATTATTGTGAAAAGTGAGAGGTAGAAGGCACTGAGAGCCTATCAAAAGTATAGGTTCAGTGGGACTTTCTCTCTGAAAGTGGATATATATTGTGCTGTAAAGATTACAGGTATTTATAATGTTTTTCCATGATTGTGAAATGTTGGAGAAGTATATTTTGTATTGCATTTATTGTGTTGAGAGGTGGTGAGCTGTTGTCCCCTAACATGGAATATAATTTTCATTGATTTACTAATATTGTTAATTCCATGGGGCTATAATTATAGAGCAGTAGATAATGTAACATGAATGAAAAAAAAAAAAAAAAAAAAAAAAAAAAAAATATATATATATATATATATATATATATATATATATATATATATATATATATATATATATATATATATATATATATATATATATATATATATATATATATATATATATTGTTGTAGCTGCCTACGGGAGGTTGGTAGCCTCGAACACTTGGACACCCGGGGTTGTCTCGGACAACGGGGACAAGGCGATGCGTGAGACATCGGAGGGGTAAGCCTTACTTCTTTGCCTGACCAAGTCATGTTATCTACCTCAGACAGTTCGGGCAGGCGCGCGCCCCATCTGCCTGTCTACGTCATCATTGTCCGTCTGACTACTGGTCTACGTCGACTCTGTAACTCGGCCTAGCCTTTTTGTGCACACGCTCCCTTCGTCTATAAAGGTACCGAGTTTTTATGTCTTGCTAGTAACCGAAAGGTCGCTGGTTCGAATCCGGATTGGTCAACGTGTGATCATATTATTTTTTTACCAACAATGGCCCGCTGGTGTCAGTATAATCGGTCCAGTAGTACCTATATGCGAAAGTGTCGTGTGACTATAATCTACAAACAACAACAACAACAACAACAACAACAACAACATGTTTATTTTGGCTCAGGACTTGAAAATGCCGGCCGTTTGAGCTCTACAGACAATTTTGACTGGTTAGTGAAGATTCATGGAATAGCGGAAAGAGGAGAAGTTTAAAAGGTTGCAGGGCTGAGATTTAGCAAGCCAGGCTAAGGAGAGCCGGGCTCCTAACCTGGGAAGTTGAAGTTGCCAAATTATTTCTCAGGTTGCCAGATTGATTGAAAGCACGGTCATTTTTTAAAACTGTATAATATTATAATAAACAAGATAAATTTCAACAACAACACTGTTTATTTTTTAAAAACAAGCACTGTATAATTTATTATATCGATATTCCTCCTAATGTTAAATTGAAGGAGCTTGGGTGTGCCTTCTTATGTTTTTTTCTTCTTCGGACTTTATTTTTTTTGCTGGAGGCTCCGAGACAAAAAGCGTCACATCGTTCGAGATTGACAAAAGATGAGAATGGGGAATATCGAAAGTACGGCAAGTCTCGCGTGACATCAAGGAAGTCAGAGACTCGTTCCGATACACGCAAGGAAGCAAGAAGGCTAGGATCTCGCAGGGCAGTAGCGTTTCGCGGCGAGGGAAAGAAGAAAGTCTCGCGAGAAAAGGCTATTTTTACTTCGCAAATACCTCGCTTTGCTAGCGTTACCTAACTTCCTAGCATGCATCGGAACGGGTCTCCGGTGCTGACTGCAGAAGCAGTTGGCGCGTGTTTTGTTTTGTTTTGTTTTACATTGCAAGTCAAAAGTCCGTTTACAGGTACAGAATCTCTACCACTGGCGGTCGCCAGCCGGGCGAATGGTACCCCAAATCGAGCTCGCCACAAACTATTTTTAGGTGCCATTGGCGAGTTGGCGAACGTTAAAGCTCAGCCCTGAGGTTGGTGTGAAAGTTTGATGAAAGAATATTACTGATTATTTATATAAAGAATTGAGAACGTGGAACCTATATCTTGTGTTGGTGTTTGCCTGTGTTGGTGAGAGTCGGTATATTTGTGGGTGTGGTAGTTACATGTAACAGAGACTTGCACGCACATTTATTTTGATCTAGGAGTCAATGACATTTTGCATTCACTTAGCTATTATAAACAGACATTCATATTCAACATATCCATACGTTACAAAAGGACGTGGACAGAGATAGTTTTACTGTTTTTGACGCGAGCCTGAGGAAACTGTGGAATGGAAGAATAACTGAGGCTGAAATTAAAAATGTTAAAAAAAAAAAAAAAAACAATACATAATTTCTTTTCGCAGAACAACCACAATGGCTACAGGAGGAAGTGACGTAACCGCCGCATCGTTACAGGAGAAGCGCGGGGCTCTGACATGCGCACTGTGCTTAGACATCTACAGACAGCCCAGAATGTTGCCATGCTCACACTCCATTTGCCTCAAGTGCATCAAGAACCTGATGGAGGAGGCGTCGCCCACGGAACTCGCTGAAGGCGCTGCAGCTGCAAGTTGTTCTATGAAAGACGAGGCTCAGCCAACGTCTGCCGAAGCTACAGAGCGGTCAGGGGACGGACCTGCCATTAAACCAGAACTGACAAAGGACAGCAGGCGATTTCGGTGTCCTTCGTGTCGCGAAGAGATCCAGATCCCAAAGAGAGGGGCGGCGGCTTTTCCCATTAATGTTGACATTGATCCTGAGGAGCTGGAGACCGCCAGAGACGACGGCAACTGTCACATTCACCAGGGCAAAGATGTAGTCATTTTCTGTATTGACTGCGACCTCCTCATCTGCACGGAATGTAAAATAAACGACCACTTTCACCACAGATCGCAGAGACTGGAAATGGCTGTCACACTAGCAAGAGCGCAGTTGGCTACCGACAAACCAAGGATCCGGGGAGTGCTGGACGACCTGGAGCAGAACGTGCAGAGAAGGGAGCGAGAGCAGAAAGAGTTCCAAGCAAAGAAGGCGATGGTGGAGAGAGAGATCCGGCAGCGATACTCCAAAATCGTTGCCGAAGCTGAAAAGTACCGCGATGATGCTCTGGCCGCCTTGCAATCATCCAGCATGGACGTCGAACGCGTGTTCAACAAAGAACTGGATGACGTCAGAAGGCACCGCACAGAGGCTCGCTATGTGTGCCAGTGGTTGGACAAGGCGGAAGAAAAGGTTGAGGGCTTTAGGCTGGTGACGGTTGCCAAGGAAATGACGTCGAATGGCGGAAGCGAGGCTGTGGAAGAAAATCTCACAGAGACCGGTCACGTGACTGAAGTCCGGCGTCCTGTACACCGTTCCGAACTTCCTGAAGATGACGTCATGTTCCAGACGATGAAAAAGTTTATCGGTAGCTGCGAGGTGGTCACCATGCAGGTTGAGGAAGAAGAGGGAGAGGAGGAACTGGAAGTCAAGGAAGTGGGTCGCTGTAGCGACCATGATGATGTCACTGTCTTTTGCGTCAAAACTGAGGAAAATGGAAACGTCAACGTGTCTTTTGATCCCATTTATAACCAGCCAAAACCACCAGCGAAAATAATCAATAAAAATACACGCACTTGTGAAATATTCACTGACAGCGAAGGAGAAGAACAGTTTGGATGTTTGAGTTTCAGTGTACAAAGCGGCCATCTTTTCTTCTTCATACATACATACAATACGTTTTGTTCCAAAATGGTCTGCACAGAATCAGCTGTGTACACATTGGGACATGGAGGCTCTTGTTGTCGTATTGGTACAAATGAGTTCACATCGGATCATGCAGTGAAAGATAAAAACCTCTTCTCCATTGACGTAAAATCCTGTCGTGCCTTTGACGTAAACAGCAGCCAGAACTACTTCGTGGTGGTGGTGAAGCCTGACAAACCAGACACACAACGTAAAGTTCAACTTTTCAAACGTCCAGCTCGTAATTGTCGCGTCTCTGCAAGTGACACGTACATATCTCCTGTCGCCCTCTGCCAGCCTGCCGACGTTTGCTTCTACACTCTGCAAGGGAGAGAGGTCAGTTGAACGTCTTTAAAATAAACATAGTGATTGTTATACCACCTGTTGGTTTTGTACTTTCGTTCCTGCGTAATCTCTCGTTATTATTCTGTATCATTTATTGTCCGTTGGTGATACAAAAGGTAAAAGTAACTTTGTATCAGCTGTAAATGTTGATCAGTGTTTTCAGTGTTAACAGTCCATCATTGTCATGTGTAACAAGAGGCCGTTTTATACAGCACAGTTTAAGCTTTTGCCTTGTTTAGTCAGTTGTAACACTAAGGGTAATGTTAGTCTGTAGCAGACGATAGAGGTATTACTGATGTGTGCTACACTCTGCTAGCTTGACGCCCGCTTAGTGTAGTGAGATCATCCAGCTTACGTTAGAGCTCATCGAATTTACATCCAATCGGAACACAGCGAGATTAGGTAGACCAGTCCGGCCTGGTTCAGGCAGACAGGTAGAAGAGTCATTCTGCGTTCAAACTGCGAGCAGTACACAGCTACGCTCTAACAGAAATCTCTCCACTGACAGACTAGGGAAGCAGGACTTGTTGAAAATTCGAATCAATCAAGTTACATTACTTTACATGATTATTGCTTTAGGTCCAGCGGATTCTAATCAAGTTAGCCACGGCCTGACATTGTCAAAAAGGTAAATGAACATACTTTTGTTTCATCGTGATGTCTTGATATTATTGTTGAATTATGTTTGTGAAATTTGCTATGCTTAGAATTGAATTTTAGTCCAACGTTGCGTGACCACGTGGCGAACACGACCGGGTTCGACGCCATGTTGTATTCCGTACGGACCCACTGTTGTTTAACCTATATGTATGCTTGCAGACCAGTGGCTGTACCAGAGAATGTGTATCATATTAATTATTTCTCTATGTGTATAGTTAGCCATGATTTATATTTATATATGTATAGGAAATTAGAGTGGAGATTCCGGTGGACCACGGACTTAGCAGAATGTTCGTTGCTTATATATAGAGATGTGGAGCTAATCACTGAGGGCTACTTCGGCCTTCAGTGAGACGCTCTGCACACACCTATTATACAGGGTTGTGCAGAATTTCGTCTCATATGTTACAGACGAGCAGGCATCGTATCGTGAGCCCAACCAGGCAAATGACAAGGAACAGTCTTCCTTGAAAGTTGACCTGCCGAGGCATCGCTAGCAATGCGCAACGAGAGCCCACCAGTCTAGCCACAAGGAGAAGACTCCACAACAACACAGCTTATCAAGAAAGCAACCACAACACAGCGCTTCGAACACACAGCTAAGTGCATATCCACTA
Organism: Oncomelania hupensis; assembly: GCA_036898135.1. Taxonomy (NCBI): domain Eukaryota; kingdom Metazoa; phylum Mollusca; class Gastropoda; order Littorinimorpha; family Pomatiopsidae; genus Oncomelania; species Oncomelania hupensis. The sequence goes on along the minus strand of JBAHVR010000215.1, from coordinate 64,402 downwards.
AATGCTCCAAACCTGTATCAAAGGACCACAGTAGTCCACTCTTCCAGAACTCTGACCATTAGGGCAGAAAGTATCCAGTGCCCGATGATGATAAAGTAGCTGCCTAGAACTATCAAGAAGCAAACCATTGGAATTGACATTTGAACTTTTAAGTTAGTTTCGTACTTCGCAGATCGTGTATAGAGTAGAGGAAATAAATGTGTGATATTTACTGTTATCAAGTGGCTGGACTATGTTTCATAGCCGTGTGAGAGCTAGTGTGACAGTGATCTGTTACCATTTTTCTATCTACAGGGCGACAAAAAAAAACGGTCCTCACCAAAAAACGAATAACTTCCAAAATGTTATTTAGATCGACACAAAACGTTAGCTACATTAGGTCAAATCTGTGTAGCAGACATCTCCAAAGTTTCAAGTCTGTACAACAAAAACTCTTTGTTTCACTGGCGCTCCAAAGTGGGCTCCAAATGAGCTCCCCGGCGCTGCAGGCACATTTGGATCAACACCGAGCGATATGTCCAGGTGCTTGGCAAGTTTTGGACAGCACTTGGTCGACGGAGAGGATTCGTCAGGGTCCTCCAGTGTTTTCAGCAGGATGGTGCCACCCCCTACACCTCAAACGAATCATTGGCATGGCTACAGCAGCGTTTCAATGACCGACTGATCAGCTGCAGGTGTGACCCGGAGTGGTCGCCGCATTCACAGGACCTGAACCCCCCAGATTTTTTTCTCTGGTGATACCTTAAGGAATTGGTATATGGCAACAACCCCCAGACTATCCCTGACCTGAAGGCAGCAATCACAGCAGCAATGAGAATGATCCCAAGGGAGGAATGCGGGAGGGTCACCGAGAACTTTGCCCGCCAAATGTGCCTGCAGCGCCGGGGGTGCTCATTTGGAGCACATTTTGGTGCGCCAGTGACACAAAGAGTTTTTTGTTGTAAAGACTTGAAACTTTGGAGATGTCTGCTACACAGGCTTGACCTAATGTAGCTAAAGTTTTGTGTCGATCTAAAAACATTTTGGAAGTTATTCGTTTCTTGGTGATGACCATTTTTTTGTGTCACTCTGTATCTCTGTACCCCAGCCTAAACACAGACCGAGCTAAACAAAAAAATGTATTAAGTTAAGTCACAGGGAGATTACTAGCGATCCCCATCGACAATAGACGAGTGGGTAATAGCATTCCATTGTGCAGAGCCCAGCAACGATAGACCCACCGTCACATCATGTTTAAATGTTGATCAGTGTTTTCAGTGTCAACAGTTCATCATTGTCATGTTTATGTATCAAGACTAAAACCTTAGATTTTAGATCTAATTTTGGCAAAGCATTCTTTTTCAAAAAGTTAGGTTCCTTTTCATTACGGTGGCCAGTCAGCCATATTGTGGATACCTTTTCGCTTGGAGACGTTTTTCCTGAGTACTTCATTCAGTCTTCTTCTAACGCTTCGGAAAATCAGTTCCTTGATTTTCACTAAACCCAGCTGATACACTGATGAGTAAGAACACAGCAAAATGGCTACCTGTATGTATGGCACAAACCCCCAATGCAAACCAGTAGGGAAGGGGCGATAAATCTTTCCTGTAATTTCCTCATTCCACGGCGGATGGTATCTAATAAGGATTTTTTGTTTCGAAGATGTTATCAATAAACTCCAGTCCTACCTCTTTGGACGAGACACCTTTATCACATGTGTTTTCCACAAGCGTTTTGTCTGTCACTGCCATCAGTTACACCTTTATCACATGTGTTTTCCACAAACGTTTTGTCTGTCATTCCCACCAGTTACACCTTTATCACATGTGTTTTCCACAAACCTTTTGTCTGTCACTGCCACCAGTTACACCTTTATCACATGTGTTTTCCACAAACCTTTTGTCTGTCACTGCCACCAGTTACACCTTTATCACATGTGTTTTCCACAAACGTTTTGTCTGTCACTGCCACCAGTTACACCTTTATCACATGTGTTTTCCACAAACCTTTTGTCTGTCACTGCCACCAGATACACCTTTATCACATGTGTTTTCCACAAACGTTGTGTCTGTCACTGCCACCAGTTACACCTTTATCACATGTGTTTTCCACAAACCTTTTGTCTGTCACTGCCACCAGTTACACCTTTATCACATGTGTCTTCCACAAACGTTTTGTCTGTCACTGCCACCAGTTACACCTTTATCACATGTGTCTTCCAAAAACGTTTTGTCTGTCACTGCCACCAGTTACACCTTTATCACATGTGTTTTCCACAAACGTTTTGTCTGTCACTGCCACCAGTTACACCTTTATCACATGTGTCTTCCACAAACGTTTTGTCTGTCACTGCCACCAGTTACACCTTTATCACATGTGTCTTCCACAAACGTTTTGTCTGTCACTGCCACCAGTTACACCTTTATCACATGTGTCTTCCACAAAAGTTTTGTCTGTCACTGCCACCAGTTACACCTTTATCACATGTGTCTTCCACAAACGTTTTGTCTGTCACTGCCACCAGTTACACCTTTATCACATGTGTTTTCCACAAACGTTTTGTCTGTCACTGCCATCAGTTACACCTTTATCACATGTGTTTTCCACAAACGTTTTGTCTGTCACTGCCACCAGTTACACCTTTATCACATGTGTTTTCCACAAACGTTTTGTCTGTCACTGCCACCAGTTACACCTTTATCAAATGTGTTTTATCCACAAACGTTTTGTCTGTCACTGCCACCAGTTACACCTTTATCGCATGTGTTTTCCACAAACGTTTTGTCTGTCACTGCCACCAGTTACACCTTTATCACATGTGTTTTATCCACAAACGTTTTGTCTGTCACTGCCACCAGTTACACCTTTATCACATGTGTTTTATCCACAAACGTTTTGTCTGTCACTGCCACCAGTTACACCTTTATCACATGTGTTTTCCACGAACGTTTTGTCTGTCATTGCCACCAGTTACACCTTTATCACATGTGTTTTCCACAAACGTTTTGTCTATCACTGCCACCAGTTACACCTTTATCACTGGTGTTTTCCACAAACTTTTTGTCTATCACTGCCACCAGTTACACCTTTATCACATGTGTTTTCCACAAACGTTTTGTCTGTCATTGTCACCAGTTACACCTTTATCACATGTGTTTTCCACAAACGTTTTGTCTATCACTGCCACCAGTTACACCTTTATCACATGTGTTTTCCACAAACGTTTTGTCTGTCACTGCCACCAGTTACACCTTTATCACATGTGTTTTCCACAAACGTTTTGTCTGTCACTGCCACCAGTTACACCTTTATCACATGTGTTTTCCACAAACGTTTTGTCTATCACTGCCACCAGTTACACCTTTATCACATGTGTTTTCCACAAACGTTTTGTCTGTCATTGCCACCAGTTACACCTTTATCACATGTGTTTTCCACAAACGTTTTGTCTGTCATTGCCACCAGTTACACCTTTATCACATGTGTTTTCCACAAACGTTTTGTCTATCAATGCCACCAGTTACACCTTTATCACATGTGTTTTCCACAAACGTTTTGTCTATCACTGCCACCAGTTACACCTTTATCACATGTGTTTTCCACAAACGTTTTGTCTATCACTGCCACCAGTTACACCTTTATCACATGTGTTTTCCACAAACGTTTTGTCTATCACTGCCACCAGTTACACCTTTATCACATGTGTTTTCCACAAACGTGTTGTCTGTCATTGCCACCAGTTACACCTTTATCACATGTGTTTTCCACAAACGTTTTGTCTATCACTGCCACCAGTTACACCTTTATCACATGTGTTTTCCACAAACGTTTTGTCTATCACTGCCACCAGTTACACCTTTATCACATGTGTTTTCCACAAACGTTTTGTCTGTCACTGCCACCAGTTACACCTTTATCACATGTGTTTTCCACAATCGTTTTGTCTGTCATTGCCACCAGTTACACCTTTATCACATGTGTTTTCCACAAACGTTTTGTCTATCACTGCCACCAGTTACACCTTTATCACATGTGTTTTCCACAAACGTTTTGTCTATCACTGCCACCAGTTACACCTTTATCACATGTGTTTTCCACAAACGTGTTGTCTGTCATTGCCACCAGTTACACCTTTATCACATGTGTTTTCCACAACCGTTTTGTCTATCACTGCCACCAGTTACACCTTTATCACATGTGTTTTCCACAAACGTTTTGTTTATCACTGCCACCAGTTACACCTTTATCACATGTGTTTTCCACAAACGTTTTGTCTATCACTGCCACCAGTTACACCTTTATCACATGTGTCTTCCACAAACGTTTTGTCTGTCACTGCCACCAGTTACACCTTTATCACATGTGTTTTCCACAAACGTTTTTTCTGTCAATGCCACCAGTTACACCTTTATCACATGTGTTTTCCACAAACGTTTTGTCTGTCACTGCCACCAAATATCACATGTGTTTTCCACAAACGTTTTGTCTGTCATTGCCACCAGTTACACCTTTATCACATGTGTTTTCCACAAACGTTTTGTCTGTCATTGCCACCAGTTACACCTTTATCACATGTGTTTTCCACAAACCTTTTGTCTGTCATTGCCACCAGTTACACCTTTATCACATGTGTTTTCCACAAACGTTTTGTGTGTCACTGCCACCAGTTACACCTTTATCACATGTGTTTTATCCACAAACGTTTTGTCTGTCACTGCCACCAGTTACACCTTTATCACATGTGTTTTCAACAAACGTTTTGTCTGTCACTGCCACCAGTTACACCTTTATCACATGTGTTTTCCACAAACGTTTTGTCTGTCACTGCCACCAGTTACACCTTTATCTCCAACCTTTAACCCTTTCACTACCAAGGGAGAATTGCACTGAGTTACAACTATTTGCCAGGCAACTCTGGCTCAACGATTGTAAAAAAAATTGCAAGACATTCTAGCTTTAGCTTTAACAATATTAAAAATAACTGGGCAACACTTATACATGAAAGATAATTCAATTTTTTTCACGAATATGCCATTTGGAAAAAAAATATAATAAAATAACATTTTTTAAAACTTGTTTTTACACAAATTTTTATTAATTTATTAATTTTTAATCCAAATGGGAGATAGAAAGAGATATTTAATATTATGGATGTGCCTTATTTTGTTCCTTTCATTTACGTCCTGTTTAACGCATATATCAGCTTTGCGGGCATGTGGGTGGGGTGGGGGCGAGGTGGGGAGGGGATGGGGAAGGGCTGACAACAGCCGATGATGAGGGTTCTCATACATAACTTATGAATATTAAACAGCCAATGTTTTGAGCTTTCGAATGGTGTGTATTTGTTTCGCTGACGGTTTAACTGTACCGATTAAAAAAAACACACGTTACAATGATGATGACGAGATAATACGTCATTGGCATTTTTCGTCACACTATTGTATGACGACGTATATCGTCGTAAGCAGTCAAGGGGTTAAAAGCATGTTGCGTGACTGTTGCAGATGCTGCTAATCGCGGACGAAGCCAACGATGCTATCCATGTGGTTGAGGTCAAGGACGGCCGCATGACTTTCTCCCGTTTCCTGGCCCCTGGCTGTCCTCTGCTGCTGCAGCCCACTGCCCTTAACACTGACAAGCAGGACCGTCTGTGGGTAGGCTGTAGAGGGGGCAGGCTGCTCACCTTTCAACCTGTTGCCAAGCTCCCACCCGCCACTGACGGTGCTGCCGCTGTTGCTGATACTGGTAATGGAGATAACGTCGGCGCTAATGTGGAGGACAACGATGCATGATGTTGTCATGTACAGAGCCTACTAGTACATGTAATGGAAAGAAGATCGGTCAGTCAACATAATAGGTTCAAGGGAAGTAACCTTTGATTAATGATGTTGAATTGATTAGTTGAGAACAAGAGTTGTATCTCTTGGAGTAAACGGTAACATACGGGGGACTGGAATAAAAAGATGGCTTCAAGGTAACACTAACAACCCACTGCCTTTGTTCTAATAAGGTGTTTGCCTGAGAAACAAACATACAAGAAGAACAACACAGATGTGACGAAAGAAAATATAAAAGAAGCATCAACAGCAACAACTATGTAATCCTGCCACAACCAGAACACTTAAATCTTGTACATGTATGATCTTGAAGCGACTTTTATCACAACACCGAAACTGATTTGATTCTTGTATTCTTATTAGCCGTTGACTAAAGTAAATTTTTGTATTTTTTATTTATCGTGCCACCATAGGCCTAGTCAGTACACTGACATGTGCTTGGTGACATTGTATCTGATCTTGTCACACTTGGAAAGCCTATTTTGGTTTTTAAACATGCTGTTTGGATAGAGCTAGTGCAGAAGGCATTATTTTCCCATCAGCATCAACTACTTAGTAGCATTATTTTCCCATCAGCATCGCCTATTTTGTAGCATTATTTTCCCATCAGCATCACCTATTTAGTTCAGCCATAAAATGAGCTAAAGTAACGGTGTTTGCACATCTGCTGAATATGAACGTTTCTCTTGTTATTAAAAAAAAAACGTACCCCAAGTAATTACATTCATCCAACTTCGACAGTGAAAGTAAATGCTCGGTTAGGTGTTTGAACTGTGCATGTCAAGTGACTGCTGATTCTCGTGGTTTTTTTTTCGACAATTTTAAATAAATGTAACCGGACCGAAGATAGGCTACGCATATTTATGATTTGCGATGTTTGAATTATTGTCAATGGAATTGGTTGAGTCTCCCCCCGCGCCCGAGTGGGTGCCGGAGATTTCAATATAAATAGTATCCCCACTTTCTGGAAATTTAGTGCTTTAAATTCCCACTGTCACTGTCTTTTTCCCTTTGTTCTTTCTCATTCCTACTCTGTTATATCTATCTATTATACTATTTTCTTCTTCGCTAGACCAGTCACCTACATTTTTTCTTTGAAACTTTTCCGGGACAAAACTCCTCGACCTCATTTGCGTGTGAGGTCTGTTGGATCAGCTTGGGAATATTGGACGCTTTCTGCCAAATGGTCACTGGGGCTTCCTATGATGTCATTATTTAGCAATGTAGACTTAGGCATTTTATATGTATGTGTTTTGTTGATATTTTATAATGTTTGTATTCTATTTTGTTGTTGTAAACGGTTGTTCGATAAATTAGAGTAAGCCTCAGCGTTCCCTGCGTGGGATGTCTTTATTGTAAAGTGACCGGCTAGTGGAGTGCCTTCAGTGTTACCACTAGGGTTGTTTCGGCAGATCTTTTATGCGGATCAGGGGTGAGTCCTCTTTCAGCCAAGTTGTGGTCTTGATTTTGTGGTCCTGATTCGGCTCTTTGCAGTCCGCTGGACCCTGTAAGCAATGAATAACTAACTCACTAACTGATTGAGTCATCTTCGTTTGGTAGTCGTATTCTGGTTTGTTCAGACTGACTTGAAAAAAATAATAAAAACTCGGTGAAACGTCAGTCTAGACTTTGGGTGCTTTCAGATACGTTGCCTGTGATTTTTCTCTAGTACGCTTTATTCTGGAGTGTTTACATTGAAATGCTACAATGACAGCTACACTGCACTCTTTCAATGCAATGCTACTGGTTTCAGACAATTTTCAGCTCGCTATTTTCTTGTATGTTTTACAGTTTCATGCTATTATTCCAATGAAAACCCAAATGCTCAGTGGGGGAAATGAGAGGCGGGATTTTGGAGTGTTGTTGAGAAGTAGGATTCATTACCGGGATTAAAGACTCTGTTAGACTGGATATTTAGCGTTATAATGAACTTTATGTATATCCTTAAGTTTAGTATACTTATGTAGGATATGTTGATGGTGTTTAAAGTGTGTAGGGTTTGTGTGTGTGTGATTTTGTTTTAATGTTTTTATTAATTGTATTTTTTTTATTAACTTTGTTAGTAGTTTTGATGAGCTGTACACATTATAGATCTTATCCTGTATGTGTAAATGTGGGTTATGTGATTATGGAGTAGTGGTAGTGTAGGTGTGGTGTTGTTTATTATACATGTTGATTGGGTTTTGATTATGGATTTAAAGTGATTGAGAACATGATAAAATGTTGTTTTTACCACTAGTTACTTTACATATTCTCTCTCTCTCTCTCTCTCTCTCTCTCTCTCTCTCTCTCTCTCTCTCTCTCTCTCTCTCTCTCTCTCTCTCTCTCTCTCTCTCTATATATATATATATATATATATATATATATATATATATATATATGTGGGTGTTGTGTGTGTGGTATATTATGTGGTGTGTGTTGAGTTTGTTGTTTATATATGTGTGTGTGTTGTGTCTGCAGTATATATGTGTATGTGTGGTGTGTGTGCGGTATATATATTATGTGTGTGTGTTGTGTGTGGTATATTATATATGTGTGTGTGTTGTATTATAATTTATGTGCGGTTTGTTGGGTGTGGTGTATAGATATTATGTGTGCGTGTGTGTGTGTGTGTGTGTGTGTGGTGGTTTTTATATTAGAGTTGTATTCATGTTCACTTAGTATATATGTGTGGTGTTTTGTGAATTATAGTCATCAATTCTAGTAGTAGGTAAAAGCTTGTACATTATCACACTGACATTGTAATGCCCTGAAGAAGATTATTAAAAACCGAAAATTTGGCAAGAGTAAACAACATGTTGTCGTTTTAAAAGTGTTATATATATATATATATATATATATATATATATATATATATATATATATATATATATATATATATATATATATATGAAAATAAACAATACATTCCATGCATTATTTCAACTTAATGCTACCTTCAACAGAAGAAGTACACGGATTGCTAGATATTTAAGCGTAATGCTAACAATAGCCCTTAATAGAAAGTGAACTATTTTATAGCATTTTTTCAGGTGTGAAAGTGCACTGTATAAGTTATAATTCATTTATCATTCATGTGTTAGGCCTAAAGCTGAATAGGTTTTCTTCATGAAGCTTTACCCAATTACTCGAGTGGTTTTGATGAAGATTATCATTTTCATGAGCTTCTAAATAAATTTCATGTAACATTGTGAGTATATCTTTTGTTAGAAATGTCGAATGCGTACTCAGAATACAGAATAAAAATACATGATATGCATTCATACCAATAGATAACTACATTGAAGAATAAAAGTAAATAAATGTTATGAAATAAATAACAAAGAAAAAATGATACATATGGTGCTCTAGATTCAGCTCACAAGCGAGAATTCAGAATTTACAGACCTAACAAATCAAAGCGAAAGTAGGACTAAAGAGCTTTTCATTGCAGGCAAACCCAAACTACAAAACCTGGAGGAAATGACGTGTGATGACATACTGAGTGTCTCAGCCTCAGAGTTTGCATTGTTAACTTATACTGCCATGGAATAACATGTGTTGACTTGTCTGACGCTAGTACTGTGCAAGATCAGACAGTCTCAAATACACAGTGTGTTTTATGTTTCGATTGCACCTTTCTCGTTGCAACAGTCGATGTGACCGCAGAGACGCCTGACAGCCCCAGTGAGTAAACGACTTTGAAAGAGAAGTGAGTATACAAAACTTCAGTTGCGAACAACGACCGCTCTATTACGAAGTCTACAAATCTGCTGTACAATACGTTCCATTTTCGAACGGGTTAGGTAAGTCATTGTATAACTTATAACATTTTTCAATAACCATCATTTATAAGGCAGACAAAAATTGTGTGTAGAAGACAAGAAGTAGATGTCTATCGTCTGGGCTGGAGTCTACATGTATTGATAGCGTCTTGGAAATATAACCTTTTACTATTTGCTATCCTCCGGGGAATGAGAATGCTATGAACGACCTATGTCCCCTTGTCTGTTGTCAATGGTTTTCTAAACTATTCATTTAAAAGAATGTGTTATTCGGGCTTCTTGATTTTATTATTTTCTTGCTCTGGAACTCTGTTATCGCTGACATATTATATCCTGGTCAGATCAAATCATAACAACATACTGCATGCTACAAAGCTGAGGGGAGTTGGGGGTGAGATCTCTTTATTGCTGTGGAAGAGATTCTCTTTTTTTGCTGGATGTGCACACTGTGGAGTAGAGAGAGAGACGAAAATGAACGAAGAAGAAGGGAAGGAGGTCTTGTAATGTTTTTGTGACGCAGCTGCCTAACATTTTGGATAATAAAGACAGCGACTAGCCTGCACTGCATACACGTACAGACAAGCAGACCTATTGATTGACTATTGTGCATGTATTCGACATTCAGCGGGGCTGTGAGTAGTTTAGTTGTGGTCTACTATTTCAATGACACAAGTAGGCCTGATTCGGGAGACGAAACAAGAGAATATTAAAAAGAAAACGGGCATCGGACTGTATTATACATGTACTCAATACAGGTAAAGCCCATTCCAGTTATCCAAAACGTTATTCAAGGCAGCAAGTTCATTTAATAGAGAAATGGCTGTCAAAACCAAACAAGTATTATTGAATGGGGTCTTGGCCCGTTTCCAATTACCCCCCCCCCCCTTGTACTCCTTCCACACCCATCACCTCATCCAGACACTTGAGGTTAGAGGATCTGTTTGGAGTTTGATTGTTCAGTCTCACTATGGAACAACTTATTTAGCATGTAAAGTGAATTTTGACTTGGAACACTGACACGAGATTGTCTGATAAGGGGTGGTGCAGTAGTCCTACCTCGGTTAGGCCAGAACCCTATACTGTTAAATGTAGCTTATATGTAGAAATGTATAGCCAGGCCCGGACCCAAGGGGGGGGGGAGGGGGGAGGTACCTGGGTTCAGGACCCCCCCCCCCCACCTCCAAACTAAAAAAAGAAAATAAATAAAAATATGAATTTTTTTTAATGCAAAGAGTTTTAATTTTTTTAAAATTGTTTTTAAAACATTGCAGTTTTTTTAGTCACTTTTGGTCCAAGGTACAAAGTTATTTATAGACAATTCAACGGAAATCCATTTCAAGGGATCCGTTGAAACGTCAAAAGCGTTTTCTGTTGAAACGACCAAGTAAACCAACCCCTAAGCCTAAATTAGTAAATGCAGCCATATTTTCTTGTTCTGGCCGCAAGCCTCTTCCAGCACCTTCATCTTGATACTGCCCTAATCCCCCAAAAACGACTTTTTAGAAATATTAATTAAGATGCTAAGTTGATAATTATGAACACAGCGTTCGTTGCCTGGTTTGGTGAAGTCAGCAAAATGGCAAATGCTTGGACAACTAATGTTATTGTTCCTCGTCAAGCATCCCGACAGACTCTCCGTGACAACCAACCTGCGGCCACTCCAGAAGAATATTTCAAGATTAGCAATGCCATTCCTTTCTTGGAACACCTGTCAACCGAATTGGACTCGAGGTTCAAAAATGCTGACCTAGCAGTTGATGGTATCTGTCTGGTGCCAAGCACTTTAATAGACAACCAGGATGGTTTCATGCAGGTTCCAGAAGGAGTGAAGACACTGGCAATGTTGTGAGAGTCTGACCTACCAGACAACGCTACCCTTGATGCAGAATACCAACGGTGGGTTTGCAAATGGCGAAGTGCTGCTGAGAATGCGACAGCTATCATCCCATCTGACGAACTAACATTCAGAAATCAGAGTAGAATATTAGCAACACAATCATTCGCCCATTACGGTTTTTCCTTTTTCTTTTAAAAATTATTATTTCCAAGTTCTTTTTCTTTTTACAACATGGGTTTACAATTTATACAAAAAAACATCATGCCAAATCGGCTTTCGCAACTTCGGCGAACAATTTAGGAGCGATGCAGAAGACAGCGAAAATTACAACAAAGACAGAAATCTCTACGATAATGTTCCTATTCCACGTGCATTTTTAAATTAATCTACAAGTTACAAGTGACTTATCTCTGTCAGACCTGTGCAGCAACTTATTCAGTAGTTGAACAAATCTACAAAGCTAAACGCATTGCGGTGAAACTATACAATACGAATCTAGCCCTATTCTGAATACAAGGAGGTAAAGCCATTCCTTGCATCCAGATTGTTTCAAGATCCCTACCGGGTATAGACAGAACAACGCATATTTATCATTGTGTCTCCTAGCATAAGCTAAATTACTGACCAGCAGCAAGTCTGCTTCCTTTGCTTCTCTCTCTGATCGTCTGTATCGTTTAGTTCTTCGATCATCCCCCTATCATTCTTCTTTACTGACCATCTGAGCCCTTCTTTTATAGATTCCTCCAGCCAGCAATCGAACAATTTGATCATAGTTACGGCTACTATTGCTAAGAGGCTGTACCATAAGTTTGCAATGGCCAAGTAACATCACCGGATTACACCGGTCGCTAGGATCCGGAATGCACATGTCATTTCCATTCAAATCCTACAGTTTAGAAATTTGCTTGGAACATAACTACAAAACAGATTCAATCAACATTCATGCGGCAACGTTTATTTTCACATATTACATGATCAATTCATGCTGCAATATCTATTTTTACCCCACATTAACTTATCAATGAAGCTATTCCTTCAATTCCGCTTTGTTTTTTGTATTATTTATATCAGTCTTACAGTATTTCCAGTAAGCCTCAAGGTTACAGGACTTTCAATACTTCAAATAACAGTTCACTTGTTTCTTTATATCAGTCTTACAGTATTTCCAGTAAGCCTCAAGGTTACAGGACTTTCAATACTTCAATTAACAGTTCACTTGTTTCTTACGAGTTTTCTCTTTGTCATGATACCTTAGTCAGAAAACTGAGAACATATTTGAGTGTTGTGTCCTTGCTATATTGTTGCTGGCAAAATCCAAAAAATAAAACATACAGTTGATTTGTTGCATAATTTTACATCTAAAGTGAAAAAAACTCTGTATTATAAGTTTGGAGGTTTGTTGGCACCATTTTCAGCTGGGCGATGATGAAAGGTGACACAGTGAGCCTGCAACCATTAAGGACAAGCTACAGTATGATAACTCATCCCCCCTCGTCTTCATCATCCCTACATCCCCCTCGACGATCACACCCTCCCCCCTCTTCTCCACACTCCTCCGGGGTGTCCTCTCTTCGTCAAGACTGTCAATCTCCACGCACAATAAACAATATATATGCAACAGTCTCCATGACCTGATTGTGAAGGAACAATTTCTCAATGCCTAAAAAAAAAAAGAAATAGAATACAAACATCTTTATAAATTATCAACAAAACACATACGTATAAAATGCCTACATTGCTAAATAATAACATCATAGGAAGCCCTAGTGACCACCCGGCAGAAAGCGTCCAATATTCCCCAGCTGATCCAACAGACCTCATACACAAATAAGGATTCTTGTCCCGGAAGAGTTTTCAAGAAAAAAGGTTGGAGACTGATCTAGCGAAGAAGACGATAGTATAGCAGATTGATAGAACAGAGCAGGAATGAGAAAGAGCAAATGAGATACTATTTATACTGAAACCCCCGGCACCCCAACGGGGGTAAGGTCGCCGACAACTCCAAAGCTGCCATCGTGGACAGAGATACACTGATCCAGCTCCAGGAAGCTGATAGTACTTTAAACAAGTACAGGAGCCGCCAAGACCACGTGACCAAGGGCAGTGGCACGGTCTATTTTGAGGTAAAGGCCAAGATCCTGTACCGAATCTTCCAGCACCCGAGGGTCAACGGGAGGGAAACCACTACGTCAAGTATTGGTACCGTTACCCCTAAGGCGCCAGGTGATGAAAGTAGCTCACGACTCCATCATGGGAGGTCATCTGGGTATCAAGAAGACGTCGGACAGATTTTAGGCGGTGTTCTACTGGCCAGGACTTCATGCGGACGTCAGCCGTTTCTGCCGATCATGCGACATTTGCCAGAGGACCATACCTCGAGGAAGGGTCCCGAAAGTGCCTATGCAGAGGATGCCTCTGATCGACCGACCTTTCAAGAGGGGTGGCCTTAGACTTAATCGGCGAAATAAGACCTCCGAGTGAAGAAGGTCATCGGTGGGTACTGACTAGTGGACTGTGCGACTCGGTACCCAGAGGCAGTGCCTCTGAAGAAGATTGACACTGAAACTGTTGCAGAGGCGCTGGTGGACATGTTCAGTAGACTTGGAGTGCCTGAAGAAATTCTGACAGACCTCGGGACGCATTTCGTCTCTGACTGCATGAAGGAGGTCAACAACTGCTGAGCATCCGGCATTTGACTACGACACCCTACCATCCAATGTGCAACGGGCTTGTCGAAAAGTTCAATGCTACGCTGAAGTCCACCCTGAAGAAACTGCAGCGAGCAGCCCAGACAATGGCATCGCTACATCAGCGCCTTACTGTTCGCCTACAGAGAAGTGCCGCAGGAGTCCACCGGCTTTTCTCCGTTCGAGCTGCTGTACGGAAGAACTATCAGAGGGCCGATGCACATCCTAAAAGAACTGCGGACGAAAGAAGTGGACACCCCAGAATTAAAGAACAGCTACCCGTACGTGTTTGAGCTACGGGAGAAGCTGGAGCAGACTCTCGAGATAGCCAGAGAAAACCTGAAGAAGTCCCAGGACTGTGGAAAGCACTACTATGACCGTAGGGCTGTGAACAGGAAGTTCACACCTGGCAACAAAGTGCTGGTGCTGCTACCTACCGATCATAATAAGTTGCTGATGCAGTGAAAAGTCCCGTACGAAGTGGAGACCGTGGTGGGAATCAACGACTACAGGTGAAGGTCGGCCAGCATTCCAAGATATACCACGCCAACCTCCTTAAGCTGTACGTGGAAAGGCCATCAGAGACAGTACACGCAGCAACAGCAGCTGAGATCGAAGACAGCTTTGACAGCGAGGTACTGTTAGAACTTGGACACTTCCACAGCAAAGAAGGCATCGATGATGTTAAGCTAGGACCAAGCTTGTCGGAAGGTCAAAAGATCGAGCTTAAGGACCTTATGGGCGAGTTTCCTCATATTTTCAGCGATGTCCCTGGCTCTACGACTTTGGTCGAACATGAAGTCCACCTCACTTCAGATAGTCCCGTTCGATCCAAACCTTTCCCGATCCCTTTCAAGGCCCGCGAATCCTTGAAGAAAGACATCAAATGCTGAAGATGGGCATCATCAGGGAGTCCAGTTCCCCCTACGCGTCCCCTGTCGTGGTCGTGAAGAAGAAGGACGGGAGCAACAGAGTATGCATCGACTACAGGAAGGTTAATAAGATCACCGTCTTCGACCCCGAGCCGATGCCTACTGCAGCAGACCTCTTCCGCCAATTACCGGAGAGTAAAATATTCTCGAAGATTGACCTCAGCAAGGGTTATTGGCAAGTCCCCGTGCGTCAACAGAACATACTAAAGACTGCTTTCATAACTCCTGATGGGACGTACGAGTGCCTAAGGATGCCCTTTGGCATGGTCAACAGCGGAGCTACCCTGAAGAGAGGAATGAGGAAGATGCTCAAAGGGATGGACAACGTCGTGTGTTACTGCAACGACCTGCTAGTCCAGACCCAGACCTGGAAGGAGCATCTGATGACCTTGAGGGAGCTGTTATACCGTCTCACAGAAGCCAACTTGACCCAGCAAGTGCATCCTGGGAGCTGACAACGTCGATTTCATCGGACGTTCGATGGAAGAAGAAGACAACGGAGGATGCACTGACTCCAGGAAAGCCCATGAGATCACTGTCTTTGACCCTGGGCCGATGACAACCGTAACGGACGAGGGCGTTGTTTCCTCGCGAATGAAAGAACATTGACTGTGTGGATGAACTGAGCACATTGACAGTATCCAGACAGACTAAAATAAGTTTTAATTTTGGATTTTGTTTGCGCACTACGTCTCAACGTTGTTGAAAGAAATTAAGTACATTTCTTCTTGAGTAGGGGGTCATGTAATGTTGAGACTCGCGCGGTGGGCCGAATGGCACGCGCGCGATAGATCTGTTCGTTTTATTTTGCAACGCATGCAATAATAGAGTGTATTTACATTTGATTTGATTTTGCGTTGTTATTAGTATAACATTGGTAATTTTATTTGGTCGATATTATTTGAGAATTTTCTAGAGTCGGTTGTTTACTATCGATCAAAGCGTATGGATAATTCTAGTGGTAACTATAGAAGCTTCCATCCCAAATAAGGTTGTATGACGTGAACCAATGATGACAAAGATTGTTTTGATTGGTTGTGGTGTGTCACGTTGGGGGTATTCTCGCCCTTTCTGGAGTGTAGAGAGACTATATATATATAGTGCCGCATTGTTTTAAAAGAGGGCTGTTGTGTTAGAGTTGAGAAAGTTGTAAAAAGTGGAAAGTTGATAGTCGAGAATTGTAAAGTGAAAAGCGATTGAACGATTGTATGCAGTTGTTGATGTGTGCTGAATAAAAGTAGAAAACTTCAAACAACGACTCCTGCCTTGTTTGTGATTGAACGGGTTGCGTGGATAAACGAATCTGAGTTACACCTATCAGGATTTCAATCATCGGAGCTGAATCAACTACTGATAGAGAAAAAACAACATCGAGTGTAACAATGATTCAGAACCCAAAGACACAGAAGACTATACTACAGGAGATTCCAATGAACATAGTGCAAAGAGTGACTAAAGAAAAAAGTCCCAGACAAATCGCAGGTGGAAAATTAGCAGAATATAATAAATTACACCAATGAAACAGGCAAACAAAAAGCAAATATAATACACAAAGAACAGTCAAAAGAAGAACCAATAAGGCAAAATCCATTAGCAACAAATCCTGAAGAATCAGTAGAGCCAAATTCTTCTTCAAGCAAACAAGTTTATTTTGTTGCTGTGGCTGGTCTGGGGGCTTCTGCATACTTGATGTATAAATATTACAGACGGAACAAACAAAAACATAGGCCTCCAAAACACATATAGACAAAGAAGCCGTTGAATCATCTCCATTATCAAATGCAAAGCCATCATTAGATATATTTTCAATGAAGTAATATTTTTTAAAATTAATTTTTAATATATAAAAATGAGCGTGCCATACGAACAGATTATTGTGAATCTCGCCTACCCCAGTGGTTTTCTAGTTGTACTGAATACAACATACTCAATGATAGCAAAATCTCTGTTTAAAATGAAGCCCGTTGAATCAGGGAAAATGGATCTCTCAGACATTGGTAAGCTTGTTGGAATTTCAACATTATCTATGGCAATAAATGACTATCTCATTAAGCAAAAAGCACTTCCTCCAGACCTCCACATTTAATCTTTGATCTAATATTCTGTTCAATTATAACATTGCTTGCCGCACACCAGCTCAATGCCTATGTGAGCAGCACTCTTTGGTTCCCCCACATTTTGCTGGCTGCAGGCTATTTATAGCTTGCCTACACCCTCCCTTCCAGTGAAAGGAAAGGAAAGAAGCACCGGCGAAGCTATCGGCGAAGCTATTTATAGCTAGCCTGGCTGAACTAACCTCAAAACCTAAAAGCTTTGGTTGAGTCGGTGTGGCCTGTTGATTTGTAAAAAAAAAGTAATATCAGTAAATACAAATATAACAAATAAAATTGTCAAAACTAGTGCAAATATAGTGAGGTTAGAAAAATATATGTATTTTGAGAAATTAATGGCTTAATTCAAGACAGCATTTAAGACACTTTAAAATAGCATATATCTTAAAAGAAAAAGGGTAAGTGAAGAGAGAATAAATTAAGAGGCATGTGGTAAAGATCTTAAAAAGGGCATATCTATTGAGAAAAGAAGAGGATAAAGAGGGAGGTGGGGTTCATCTGTCAATTTCTCTATCTCTCACACCCCAGTCCACCAGCTGTCAAATGAGTATCTGAAGCTGTTTAGAACAAGGGAAGGTAAAATATTTATACTGTTTTCCTTTCCTGGGTCTAACCGGGCATATAAATAGCTGTGAATAGGTTTTTGCTATTCTATTTTTTTCTTTTTTGTCATTTTTGTACATAGTTGTATATAGTTTTTACTTTTACTGCTCCGTCTTTTGGTGTATCGTAGCAAAAGCGATGTTTGATCGAGTGCATGTATTTTTATGTAATGACTATGTAAAGCGCGGTGAGTCTGGTTCTAGGCTGGAGTACCGTGCTATATAAAAATCCGTTATTATTATTATTATTATTATTATTATTATTATTATTATTATTATTATTATTATTATTATTATTATTATTATTTTTATTATTATTATTATTATTATGAAAGCAGCGAGAAAGAGGGGAAAGAGAGCTTCCAAATGCTTCCCTCAAAGGCCGAAAGGACGAGAAAATAAACCAAGGTATGTAGTATTTGGTTGCACTGTGACGACTTTAAAGATCAGTCGCTCATATCGGAAACTCCGATGGTATGGCCACGTCACCAGATCATCAGGCCTTGCAAAGACCATTCTGCAAGGCACAGTGCAAGGAGGTA
Source organism: Oncomelania hupensis (assembly GCA_036898135.1). Lineage (NCBI taxonomy): Eukaryota > Metazoa > Mollusca > Gastropoda > Littorinimorpha > Pomatiopsidae > Oncomelania > Oncomelania hupensis. The sequence goes on along the minus strand of JBAHVR010000215.1, from coordinate 46,111 downwards.
GAAGAAGAGGGAGACCGAAAAAGAGGTGGGAGGACAACATCCGAGAATGGACTGGTTTGACACTGAGCGAAGCCATCAGGGTTGCTGAGGACAGAGAAAGATGGAGTATGCTGGTTAAACGATCATCTGTGGTGCCCCTACGACCTCCGAGTTACGGGACAGGATAGGATAGGATAGGATAGGATAGGTCGCTCATGTCCTATATTGGAGCCAGATATATATTCACAGGCATTAAGCACTAGGACCTACTCCCCTTTTTGTCATTCAAGGAACCCCGTTGGGGTGCCGGGGGTTTCAGTATAGTATCCCCACTTTCTGGAAATTTAGTGCTTTAAATTACCACTGTCGCTGTCTTTCTCATTTGTTCTTTCTCATTCCAGCTCTGTTCTATCAATCTGCTATACTATCTTCTTCTTCGCTAGACCAGTCACCTACCTTTTTTCTTGAAAACTCTTCCGGGATAATACTCCTTATTTGTGTGTGAGATCTGTTGGATCAGCTTGGGAATATTGGTCACTTTCTGCCAGGTGGTCACTAGGGCTTCCTATGATGTTATTATTTAGCAATGTAGGCATTTTATATGTATATGTTTTGTTGATAATTTATAATGATGTTTATATTTTATTTTGTGTTTGTAAACGGGGATTCGATAAATTAGAGTGCAGCCTCAGCGTCCCCTGCGTGGGATGTCTTTATTGTAAAGTGACTGGCTGGTGGAGAGCCTTCAGTGTTACCACTAGAGGTGTTTCAGCAGATCTTTTATGCGGATTGGGGGTTGTCCGGTATTTAACTCGGAAGAGTCCGCTGGAACTAAAGCAATAATCGTGTAATTTAATGTAATGTAATGTAATGTCATTCAAGGTCACTCATTTGTCTAGAGCGTTAGATGGTGCATTAAGCAATCATGACTATGACAACATCTATACGAATATATAAAAGTGTAACATTGTTGTTGTTTTTATTTTATCAGTAGTTGATTCAGCCCCGATGCTTCAATTCTGATAAGTGTAACTCAGATTCGTTTATCCACGCAACCTGTTCACTCAGCAACAAGGCAGGAGTCGTATGAAGTTTTCCAACTTTATTCAGCGTACATCAACAACTGCATACAATCGCTCCATCGCTTTTTCATTTATTCTCTCTACACAGTGCATCAATTATACAGTTTTTCTATAATCTAGAGAACGTTAGAACATTCCAGCGTGACGCAATTACAGCCAATCAGAATACAATTCGTCATCAGAACTATTCACTGTCTTACGTCGTATAACTTTAGTTAGGTTAGAAGCATCTCGTAGCTACCACTAGATTTATCTACAGGCTTCGATCGATAATAAACAAGCAACCCTAAAAAATTCTCCAATAATATTAACCAACGAAAATTATCAACATTATACAAAGCTTCTTCCAAATACAACGCAAAATCAAATCAAAGGTAAATACACTCTGTTATTGCATGCTTTGCAAAACAAAACCAAAACGATCTGATCTATCGTGCGCGTCTCAAGCGTAACGAAAATATAACAATAATTCATGTTTTGTTTAATTGTAGACAAGAGTGTAAACACTGTAACCGCAATATTAATAGCATTTTAATATTTCATTGTTTCCAGAAGTATTAAACAGAAGATCGATTGTCGATTGATGTGAGGTAAGACAACGTACCCGATCAAAAATTAAATTAAACACTTTTCTTTTTCGCAGGACAACCACAATGGCAACGGACGGGAGTGACGCAAACACCGTTACGTCACAGGAGAAGCGGCAGGCAGCTCTGACATGCGCAATGTGCCTGGACATCTTCAGACAGCCCAGACTGTTGCCATGCTCGCATTGTTTTTGCCTTAGGTGCATCAAGAACCTGCTGGACCAGGCGTCGTCCACGGAATGTGCTGAAGGCGCTGCAGTTGCAAGTGGCCTAGTCAAAGACGAGGCTAATGGAACGTCTGCTGAAGCCACAAGGAGGTCGGAGGACAGGCCTGACACTGAACTAGAACCGGCAAAGGGAAACCGGCGATTTGCATGTCCCTCGTGTCGCGAGGAGATCCAGATTCCAAAGAGAGGGGTGGTGGCTTTTCCCATTAACATTAACATTGATCCAGAGGAACTGGAGGACGCCAGAGACGACGCCCATTGTCAAATGCACCAGGGCAAAGATATGGAGATGTTCTGCATTAAGTGTGACGTACTCATCTGCATGGACTGCAAAATGAAAACTCACTTTCATCACCACACACAGAGTCTTGAAGACGCAGTTCAAGTCGCCAGAACCCAGCTGTCCAAAGACAAGCTGAAGATGAAAGAGACTCTTGACGACCTGGAGAAGAACGTACAGAGAAGGGAGCGAGAGCATAAAGAATTCCAAGCAAAGAAGGCGGTGGTGGAGAGAGAGATCCGGCAGAGATACTCCAAGATCGTGGCGGAAGTTGAGAAGTATCGTGATGACGCTCTGGCCGCCTTGCAGTCTTCCTGCATGGACATCGAAAGAGCGTTGAGCAAAGAATTGTTTGACGTAAGAAGGAACCGCGACGAGGCTCTCTACGTGTGTCAGAGGATGGACAAAGCCGAAGAGAAGGGCGAGGGCTGTAGGCTGGTGATGTTTACCCAGGAAATGACGTCGACCGGCGGAAGCGAGGTTGTAGCAGAGAATCTCACTGAGACTGGTCACGTGACTGAAGTCCGGCGTCCTGTGCACCGTTCTGAACTGCCTGACGATGACGTCATGTTTCAGACGATGAAGAAATGTATCGGGAGCTGCGAGGTGGTCACCATGCAGGCTGAGGAAGAAGAGGGAGAGGAGGAACTGGAAGTCAAGGAAGTGGGTCGCTTAAGCGATCATGATGACGTCACTGTCTTCTGTGTCAAAGCTAGGGAGAATGGAGACGTCGTCGTGTCTTTTGATCCCATTTACAACCAGCCAAAGCCACCGGCAAAAGTAATGAAGGAAAGCACGCGTAGTATTGAGACATTTACTAATATTGAATCAGAGGAACAATTTGGACGATTAAGTTTCATTGTACGAAATGGCAATTTCACTTTTCGTTACACTCATACGAACTTGACATTTTATGCCAAGACGCTTTGCACTGAATCAACAGTGTGCATACTGGAACATAAAGACTCTTGTTGTCGCATAAATACAGAGGAGCTAATATCAGTCAAGCCATCAGTAGTAGAAACGAAGATTAAAAACCTGTTCTCCATTATCGTAAGATCCTGTCGCGCCTTTGACGTGGACAGCAGCCAGAACTACGTCGTGATGGTGGTGACGCCTGACAAACCAGACACACAACGCAAAGTTCAGCTAATCAAACGTTTATCTGGCAATTGGAAGGTACCTGCAAGCGATACATACAGGTCTCCTGTCGCCCGCTACCAGCCTGCCGACGTTTGCTTCTACACCCTGCAAGGGAGAGAGGTCAGTTGAACGCTGTCTTTAAGATAACATTGTGATTGGTATACCACCTGTTTGTTTTATAGTTTTGCTCCTGTGTAATTTGTCGGTATTCTGTATCCTGTGTTAATGTCTGCGAAGTATAAGTAACACTGTATTAGCGTTAAATGTTCATAAGTGTCACTAGTTTTAACACTTCATCAGTGGCATAACTGTTTTAACTGTCCGTTAATTGTTAGTTAATGCTGTATAATTTATTTTATTATGCATCCATTATTTTATTGTATTTAATCATTCTTATATAGCATTTTTTGCACTGCTCATTTTGGGGGCTGGTGAAGTAGATGTCAACACCATGACCACCACATTCAACTCAGCTGTGACAGATGCCGCCACTGAGATCCTAGGCAAGCACCGACCAAAGAAGAAGCCGTGGATCACACCTGAACTTTTGGATCTGTGTGAAGAGAGATAAAAAAGAAAAAGAACACTTCACAGGGAGCTGATGTCTACCGAAAAATCAACAATGACATCCGAAAAGGCATGCGCACAGCAAAGGAGAACTGGATAGAAGATCAATGCCAGGAAATAGAGAACAGTCTAAACAAGAACAACAGCAAGCAGGCCTACCAGACTGTGAAGCGGCTGACAAGTGTCAAACAGTCCAAAGTCTCCGCGATCCAAAGCAAGTCTGGCATATGCCTTACAGAAGAACAAGAAGTCTTGGACAGATGGAAAGAGTACTGATCTGACCTTTACAACCATACAGCATGTCCCGAGAACAGAGAAGAAGAAGAAATTTTCCCAAATCTCCGGGAAGAATTTGAGGCAGCAGTGCAATCGCTAAAGAAAGGGACGTCAGCGGGAGTGGACAACATACCCGCGGAACTGCTACAAGCAGGAGGAGAAGCGATGATTGATGCCCTCACCATTATCTGTAACAAGATCTTGCAGAGTGGGGAGTGGCCTATACCATGGACCCAGTCGCTTGTCATCACTCTTCCCAAAAAAGGTAACCTTCAGGAGTGTGAAAATTACCGCACCATCAGCCTCTTCAGCCATCCCAGCAAGGTCCTCCTGAAAATAATACTCAACAGGTTGAAACCCCAAGCTGAACAAATCATAGCTGAAGAACACGCAGAATTCAGGGCAGGGCGAAGTACCACTGAAAAGATTTTCAACTCAGAATAATCTGTGAGAAATACCTACAGCATCAACAACATCTATTATCTATATCATGTGTTCATAGACTTCAAGAAGGCGTTTGACCGAGTCTGGCATGCAGCTCTATGGGCAACAATGAACAACATAAGCCCTAAAATTATTGAAGTCCTCAAAGGCCTGTATGACAAGTCTACCAGTGCAGTCCTCCACAACAGCGCCATCGGGAACTGGTTCAGAATAACAATCGGTGTGCGTCAAGGATGCCTACTCTCTCCAACACTCTTCAACATCTTCCTAGAGCGCATCATGTCAGATGCTCTTGCAGATCACAAAGGCACAGTCAGCATAGGGGGTAGAGCAATCTCCAATCTTCGTTTTGCGGTTGACATTGATGGATTGGCTGGAGAGGAACAAGAACTTGAACAGCTGGTACAGAGGCTTGACACTACCTCCAGAGCTTATGGAATGGAAATAAGTGCAGAGAAGACCAAAATGATGACCAACAACACCGATGGCATCAACACGGACATCAAAGTCCAAGGCCAATCCCTCAACAAAGTGCATAGCTTCAAATATTTAGGAGCCATTGTATCAGACAATGGGTCCCGACAGGAAGTCCTCTCCAGGATCGCACAAACCACTGCTGCCCTGACAAGGTTGAAGCCCATTTGGAAAGACAGGACCATCAGTCTACATTCCAAAGTAAGACTGCTGCGCTCCGTTGTCATCTCCATCTTCCTATATGCTTGCGAAGCATGGACCATCACAGCAGATCTCCAACGAAGAATACAAAGCATGGAGATGAGGTGCTACAGAAGACTTCTGGGCGTTTCCTATACCCAACACATCACCAACGACGAAGTCCGACAGACCATCACACAACCCATTGAACAACACGATGACCTGCTCACAGTGGTGAAGAAACGGAAACTCCGATGGTATGGTTACGTCACCAGATCATCAGGCCTTGCAAAGACTATTCTTCAAGGCACATTGCAAGGAGGTAGAAGAAGAGAGAGAGACCGAAAAATAGGTGGGAGGACAACATTCGAGAATGGACTGGTTTGACACTGAGCGAAGCCATCAGGGCTGCTGAGGACAGAGAAAGACGGAGTATGCTGGTTAAACGATCATCTGTGGTGCCCCTACGACTTCCGAGTTACGGGACAGGATAGGATAGGATATAGCATTTTTGCGTGAAGAATTTAATGTTCAATTATTAGGTAAACGGAATAAATAAATAAATAAATAAATAAAAAGCTGTATACGAATAATCCCAATCTCATAATGTTAACCACGACCACAGCGACATGTAGTCCTTCAGCTTTTAAGAATGTGCCACGTGACTGTTACAGATGCTGCTGATCGCGGACGAAGCCAACGACGCTATCCATGTGGTTGAGGTCAAGGGCGATCGCATGACCTTCATCCGTTTCCTGAACCCTGGCTGTCCTCTGCTGCTGCAGCCCACTGCCCTTAACATTGACCAGCAGGGCCGTCTGTGGGTGGGCTGTAGAGGGGGCCGGCTGCTCACCTTTCAACATGCCTCTGTTCAGAAGGAGGAAGAGGAGGAGTAGAAGGAGGAGGAAAAAGAAGTAAAAGAAGTAGAAGAGAAAGACAAGAAGAATTATATGTGGTGGTATATTCAATGGTGAAGAAACAGGAAAAGCTAGGGGGCTGCATAATTACCACCTTTTGCTTTTCCGTTACTTTGGATGATGTACATGTAGACTCACAAGCAACCTTACATCCAGCTTTGTTATGAACAACAATTTAAATAATAGTTTGGGCTTTGGCGTTGTGCCACTGCGTGGTGACATTGTTTGTGACCTTTTTACCCTTGGAAAATCACGCTGTATGGTCAGATCTAGTGCTGAAGGCATTATTTGTCCATCATCATCGCCAATTTAACGCAACCATTAAATTACAATAATAGTGTTTGCACATTTCTAAATTTCAACGTTTCTCTTGTGATCAAACAATTCCACAAATAATTCTGGTAATCCCACTTCGACAGTGAAAATAAATGCTGCTGTAATGAAACTTATCTGAACTGCGCATGTCACTGAGAAGTGCAAAGCTTACTTTTTCTAAGAAATGTTACGGGACCGACAGTAGACTCACTGCGCATATTTATGACTTTGGATGTCCATGTTTACTCGATTGAGGCATCTTCTTTCAGTAGACTACATGTACTCTAGTTTGTTCAGACCGACTTGAAAAAGGCGGTGACACGTCAGTACTTGGGTACTTTGATACCTTGATAGAATAGAATGTGAGGGGCGACGCTATAGGCTCTGACTTTCAGATGCGGTTGCCCGTGCTTTTTTCCTGAGTACGCTTGATTCTAGTGTGTTTGATTCATTTACAATTCTGCAGTTGGTAAACTTTTGTAGTACTGTTAGATATTTTGTATGGTTATAGTTCAACTTTAAATTGTTATATTGCACGTTTGTGTACATGCGTGAGAATGACTGTATGGTCTAAAACCACATACGTGAAAAGACTTAAAATAAATTATTGAATTGAATTGAATTGAACGCTTGATTCTAGTGTGTTTTAAATTGAAATGTTACATTGACAAGCTGTAATCTTCAATAAAATGCAACTAGTTTCAGGAAATTATTGCCTAGCTATGTTGTACGTTTTACAGTTTCGTGCTATTACTCTTACGACAACCGAAAGTTGTCTTCCTTGTTGGATATGCCCATAATTATTTGCCATTATGATACACAGTATATTTCATTCTTTGTATGTTCCCTGCTATCAATCCTACCATTATTCTATAGTAAGCCTATATTTCATTCTTTGCATGTTTCCTGCTATCAATCCTACCATTATTCTGCAGTATATTTCATTCTTTGGATGTTTCCTGTTATCAATCCTACCATTGTTCTATAGTAAGCCTATATTTCATTATTTGTATGTTTCCTGCTACCAATCCTACCATTATTCTACAGTATATTTCATTCCTTGTATGTTTCCTGCTACCAATCCTACCATTATTGTATAATATATTTTATTGGTTGTATGTTTTCCACTATCAATCCTACCATCATTCTACAGTATATTTCATTCTTTGTATGTTATTTTTGCTACCAATCCTACCATTATGCGCATGCTAGTTATTACTTTGAATACTACAATTACCCGTAGGTATAAACTTGTTTTTTCTCTTTGGCATGATACATTAGACAGGAAAACCGAAAATACTTTTGATTGTTGTGTGCTTGCCAATTTTAAGCTGCCACAATGTGAAAATAAAAAATACAGATGATTTGTAATATACCTTTTAAGCCTAAAGCCGATAACAGAAACAAACAAAGAGTACATCAACATCTGTCATCCTACATTCATTATGGAAAAACCACTTAATATTGTGCTAACACTAGTACTTGTTGTAAACCCAAACCGAACAGAAGCTACATGTACTTTATTATATGCGACATACTCTATGCTACTTTCATCAGGAAAACACAAGTACACAGCATTGCTAGTAGTTAACCTTAATGCAAAAATGATAGCCTTAACTGAAAGTAAACAATTTTCACGCATTATTTTAACTTTATGAAACCGTGGTCAGAAAACTGGATTGTTAAGTATTTAAACTTAATGGAAATATTGGACTCTTAGGTGAAAGTAAACTAATTTAATGGATTATGTCAACTTAACGCGACTTTTGTCAGAAAACTGAGAGTACAATGAATTCCTATAAATTTAAGCATATTGGAAACATTATAGCCTTAACTGAAAGTAAATAATTTCCATGCATTATATCAACTACAAGCTACCTTGATCAGAAAATCAAAAGTACACTTGATTGGTTGATACTTCAGCTTAATGCTAACAATAGTCGTTAACAGTCAGTAAACTATTGCTTCGTTTCAACTAATGTTATGTTTATGGCAAAATATTAATAAATATGATAGAGCACCATGAGCACTCCTTCAGGTGTGGAAGGGCACTGTATAAGTTGTCTTTCATTCATTCACGTGTTAGGACTAATGGCACTCACGTAGCTTTCATGAAGCTTTACTCAATTAGTGGTTTTTATGAAGATTTTATTATTAAAACCCTTTTAAATAAATACAACATAACAGCATGTGTAACATCTTTTTCTCAGAAGTATTACATGTATTCGGAATAAAGAATGAAAATTACACGTGTTCGTACCTTTGACATTATGATTAAATGATACTGTTGATTCTCTAGAATAGCGTGTGTGTATGTGTGCGTGTGTGTGTGTGTTTGTGTGTGCGGAGGTATAAGCCTTGAAATGGGTGACTAACCTTGCTTTGTATGCAGGAAATGGGTGTGTGTATTAGCCACCCAGTGTTTTCCAGCCACCCACTTTTTTCTAAGTTCACAGGAGTGCTCTTTTAGTGCATGGGAGTGCAGTTGTAGTGCATGAGAGTGTTTTAAGTACAAGGGAGTGCTCTATCCGGGACGGAGCAAATCCAGTCAATTTTCGGGAAATTTTGCAAGAAAGTTCGACCTATTTCGTCGCCTATAGGAGACGAACTAGGTCAACTTTTGAGACGGTAAGAGCCAATTTTGCATTAGATTCTTACATTTCTAGAAGCTTGCGTTCTTTCCGTCAAAAAATCACTTTCCGATTCTTACATTCTTAGTAAAACCCAGTTTTGGTGATCTACATACTTTTGTGGGTGTGGGTGTGGGTGTGTTTAGTCGTACCCCTTGATGTCGTAGAGTGTACAGTTTGCAGTCTATGTTTACGACATTGTGGGATTTTATTGCATTGTATGGGTATAATTTACTCCTCCATTAATTTTGGTTTTGTACTGTGGTGGTTTATGTCTTGCTCTGTCACGTCACTATTTGTATTATTAGTGTTGTCGTTATTATTATTATTATTATTATTATTATTATTATTAGTAGTAGTAGTAGTAGTAGTAGTAGTAGTAGTAGTAGTAGTAGTAGTAGTAGTAGTAGTAGTAGTAGTAGTAGTAGTAGTAGTAGTAGTAGTAGTAGTAGTAGTATTTAATTATTGTTGTTATATTAGGTGTATATTCGTATGTTAATGTATGTATTTGTATGTATAAATTTATAAATGTGTTTTTAGATTTTTTACTGTATATAAATGTATTATATAATTAAGCTATATTTTTTTCTTCATTATGCTTACTCTAAACTTATTATTGCTTCTTAGTATTTTCCTTTCTCTTGCGTGACTGCTCAACGTTGTGTTTTAAATGTAATTTTTAGCCATCCTTTATTGTTTTTGATCTTTCGTGTAGTATGTTAACTGTGTGTGTAGGTGTTATTTTTTTGTTATTTGTTATTTTTATTTTTTAATTGTATTTATCTTTTAAAAATTGTTTTACCATGTGAGCCTTGTGGCCATTTCACTGCCTAAATGTCCATTCTGCTTTTTGTAAGGCCCTGGCTGTATAAATATTGAAATAAATACATGTTGAATGCATACTCAGAATAAAGAAAGAAAATAAACTATTTGCGTTCACACGAATAAATAAATACATTGATGAATAACAAATAAATAAAGGTTATCAAATACTTAGCAAATAAAGAAAGAAAGAAACATAATGGTGCTCTAGATTCAGCTCACAAGCGACAATTCAGAATTTGCAGACCTAACACTATGGTATACTGCTATTAACAGTACAGTACATTTCAAAGCGAAAGTGGGACTAAAGAGCTTTTCATTCCAGGCAAACTAAGCCTACACAACCAGGGGGAAAATGACGTGTGATGACATACTGAGTGTCTCAGCCTCAGAGTTTGCATTGATAACTTTGACTGTCACGGAATAACATGATTGTGTTGACATGACTGACGCCAGTACTGAGCAAGATCAGACAGTCTCAAATACACAGCGAGCTTTATGTTTCGTTCGCAACTTCTCGTTGCAACAGAGTCGAGGTGACCGCAGAGACGCGTAAGTGACAGCTCCAGTGAGTACACGACTTTGACAGAGAAGTGTGTATACAAAACGTCAGTTGCTAACAGCGACCGTGCTATTACAAAGAAAGAAAAAAAAAGAGATTACTCTTATATAGCGCACTTATAAGCTCAGAAAGCTTCTCAAAGGGCTGGCCACTACTATCCAGCAATCACAAAATAGTTTGCTGAAGTCAGGATTCGAACCCTCGTCGCCCGAGACGCACGAACACAAGTCGAGCGCTCTGACGACTGAGCTATCCCTGCCAGACTACAAATCTGCAGTTTTATACGTTCCATTTCCAAACGGGTTAGGTAAGTCATTTTATTTTATAACATTTTTCAATAACATTCATTTATAAGTGAGACAAAAAGTGTGTGTAGAACACAAGAAGTACGCCTATCGCCTAAAGAGATGAGGCTTGAGTCTATTGAAAGCGTCTTGGAGATAACTCTTATTATATGCTATCCTCCGGGAAATGAAAATAATATGAACGAACTATTTCCCCTTCTCTGCTATCCTATCCTATCCTGTCCCGTAACTAGAAGGTCGTAGGGGCACCACAGATGATCGTTTAACCAGCATACTCCATCTTTCTCTGTCCTCAGCAACCCTGATGGCTTCGCTCAGTGTCAAACCAGTCCATTCTCGGATGTTGTCCTCCCACCTCTTTTTCGGTCTCCCTCTTCTTCTACCTCCTTGCACTGTGCCTTGCAGAATGGTCTTTGCAAGGCCTGATGATCTGGTGACGTGGCCATACCATCGGAGTTTCCGTTTCTTCACCACTGTGAGCAGGTCATCGTACTTTCCAATGGCTTGTGTGATGGTCTGTCGGACTTCGTCGTTGGTAATGTGTTGGGTATAGAAAATGCCAAGAGGTTTTCTGTAGCACCTCATCTCCATGCTTTGTATTCCTCGCTGTAGATCTACTGTGAGGGACCATGCTTCGCAAGCATATAGGAAGATGGAGATGACAAGGGAGCGCAGCAGTCTTACTTTGGAATGTAGACTGATGGTCCTGTTTTTTCCAACTGGGCTTCAACCTTGTCAGGGCAGCAGTTGTTTGTGCGATCCCTTAGAGGACTTCCTGTCGGGACTCATTGTCTGATACAATGGCTCCTAAATATTTGAAGCTATGCACTGTGTTGAGGGATTGGCCTTGGTCTTTGATGTCCGTGTTGATGCCATTGGTGTTGTTGGTCATCATTTTGGTCTTCTCTGCACTTATTTCCATTCCATAAGCTCTGGAGGTGGTGTCAAGCCTCTGTATCAGCTGTTCAAGTTATTGTTCCTCTCCAGCCGATCCATCAATGTCATCTGCTAAACGAAGATTGGAGATTGCTCTACCCCCTATGCTGACTGTGTCTTCGTGATCTGCAAGGGCATCTGACATGATGCGCTCTAGGAAGATATTGAAGAGTGTTGGAGAGAGTAGGCATCCTTGACGCACACCGATTGTTGTTCTAAACCATTTCCCGATGGCGCTGTTATGGAGGACTGCACTGGTAGCCTTGTCATACAAATTTTTTATGACTTCAATAATTTTAGGGCTGATGTTGTACACTTTCATTGTTGCCCATAGAGCTGCATGCCAGACTCGGTCAAACGCCTTCTTGAAGTCTATGAACACATGATATAGATGTTGTTAGTGCTGTAGGTATTTCTCACAGATTATTCTGAGGTTGAAAATCTGTTCAGTGGTACTTCGCCCTGCCCTGAATCCTGCTTGTTCTTCAGCTATGATTTGTTCAGCTTGAGGTTTCAACCTGTTGAGTATTATTTTCAGGAGGACCTTGCTGGGATGTCTGATGAGGCTGATGGTGCGATAATTTTCACACTCCTGAAGGTTACCTTTTTTGGGAAGAGTGATGACAAGCGACTGGGTCCATGGTGTAGGCCACTCCCCACTCTGCCAGATCTTGTTACAGATAATGGTGAGGGCATCAATCATCGCTTCTCCTCCTGCCTGAAGCAGTTTTAGCGGGTATGTTGTCCACTCCCACTGACTTCCCTCTCTTCAGCCATTGCACTGCTGCCTCAACTTCTTCCCGGAGAATTGGGAGGATTTCTTCTTCTTCTCTGTTCTCAGGACATGCTGGAACTAATAGAACTAATCTGACCTTTACAACCACACAACAAATGGAGACCCATCAGTTCTAGCATGTCCCTTCTCTGCTGTCAATGGTTTTCTTTTATGAGTTGATTCAGCCCCGATGCTTGAAACCTGATAAGTGTAACTCAGATTCGTTTATCCATGCAGCCTGCTCACTCAGCAACAAGGCAGAAGTCGTCGTATGTAGTTTTCTAACTTTATTCAGCGAACATCAACAAATGCATACCATTGCTTTTTCCACTCTCCAATTTTTGAACTTTTTTCTCAACTTAAAACACCACTCTTTTTTGAAACAGTGCGGCACATAATTAAATAGTCTCTCTATACTCCAGAAAAATTTAGAACACTCGGGCAAGACACAATTATAACCAATCCGAACAAATTTCGTCATCACTGTCTCACGTCATACAACCTTATTTAGGATGGAAGCGTCTCTAGTTACCACTAGAATTATCCACACGCTTCGATCGATAATAAACAACCAACTCTAGAAAATTCTCAAATAATATCGACCAACTAAAATTATCAACGTTATACAAAGCTTCTTCTAACAACAACGCAAAATCAAATCAAAGGTAAATACACTCTATTATTGCATGCTTTGCAAAATAAAACGATCAGATCTATAGCGGGCGTCCAACACGCACCATCGCGCGCGTCTCAATGTAACACATTTACAAGAATGCGTTGTTCTGGCTTCTTGATTTTATTATTTTCTTGCTCTGGAACTCTGTTATCGGTGATCTATTACATCCTGGTCATACCAAATCATAACAACATACTGCATACTACAAGCTGAGGGGAACTGGGGTTTGGGGGGAGGAGAGCAAGGAAGAGAGAGAGAGAGAGGTATGTGGAGGAGGATTGGGGGAGGAGATATCTTTACTGCTGTGGGTGTACGTTGATGTGCACCCCATGGCAGAGAGAAAGTGAAATGAAGGAAGAAGAAGAGGGGTGGGTGTGACGGTGGGTCTATTGTTGCTGGGCTCTGCACAATGGAATGCTATTACCCACTCGTCTTCCGTCTGCGGGGTTCGGCTAGTTAAATCGCATTATGACTAATCTTAATATATTTATATGTTTGGCCGGTCTGTGGAAGGATATGGTTACAGAGATAGGGAGAAAAGTGTAAAGATTCACCGACACTAGCTCTCGTACGGCTATGAAACATAGGTAGTCCAGCCACTTGTTAACAGTAAAAATACACCTTTATTTCCTCTACTCTATATCTAATTATCTAATCACTATTTTAACTGAAATGTCCAAAACGTAATACAGCTAGGATTAACTTAACAGTCCAAAGTTCACTGCGATTGGTTCGTAGAATGGGTAAATCTTTGATGGATCTATTCTGCTACTTTTTTCGATATTTGCTACTGAGTCATCACTGGGCTTTGTTCTAATTTTGCCTAAGGTTCGTTTTCAGGAAGAGTGGACTATCGCACAGTCCTTATAGATCAGTGTTTTTGCACTTCTTCTGTGTCACTTAACTTGATCGTTGAGGTGCGGGGCTGTTGTCGCCTGGTCTCGTTTGTTGACTACTGAGCTATCGTAGCACAGTGCTCGATGCTCAAGTGCAGGCCGAATGTCAGGGTTGACTCTCAGTGGTGTATCTCCTGCCTTGGACCAAGCCTGCTTTTCTGCAAAAAATAAGATGAGTTTCTGCAACACCTTGTTTACAAAGGGTGCGCCGAGCGTCTCACTGTTGGCAGAAACAGCCCTCAGCGAGATAGCTCCACTTATACCTATAAGGGACGAACAATCTTCTATGTCCGTGGTCCACTGGAATCTCCAATATAATTCCTATATACATACATCATGGCTAACATAAACACACGGAGAAGTAATTAATAATATACACATTCTCCGGTACATCCACTGGTCTGCAATAATACAAATGGGAGAAACAACAGTGGGTCCGTAGGGGCTACCTCATGGTGTCGATACCGGTCGCGTGTGTCCGCCACGTGGTCAAGCAAAGTTTTACTAACATTCACAATTATAAAAATGGTAAGACTTCACAAACATAATCCCATAATAATATCAATAATTGCGATGAGACAAAAGATTGATCATTTACCTTTTCTGACAATGTCAGGCTATGGCTATTCTGCGATGAATGAATTTCACCCATCACCTGTGTAGTCTTCTGAGATCTTTCCGTGCGTTCGTCCTTCTCGTGTGAGGTTTAGACAAAGAATGCTCTACCTAACCTTGTGGTCAGCCAAAGCCCGCGAAATCTCGTGATTCCTAGCGCCCTCGTGCGGGGGTGATGGATATAGGTCAGCTGTATGATGACACGGCCTACCTTAGCGAGATTTTATCCTACATATGCTTAGAACAGTCCTGACTTGTGTCGTCTGCTAGGCATCGACTTTAAGATACAAAGGCCAAAGCAGGATGAACTTTTAAGGCAAGGAGCCTTAGTGCAGGGTCTAAAATAGCCTATTGTGACAGTGGGGTGGGTTCTTGTAATGTTTTTATGACGCAGCTGCCTAACATTTTGAATGATAATAGACAGCGACCAGTCTGCTCTGCATACACGTACAGACAAGCAGACATATTGACTGACTATTTTGCATGTATTCAACATTCAGCGGGGTTGTGAGTAGTTTAGTTGTGGTTTACTATTTCAATGACACAAATAGACCTTATTTGGAAGACAAAAACAAGAGAATATAAAGAAAACAACAGGCATCGGATAGTATTATACATATCCTGTAGACAGTTAAAGCCGACTCAAGTGATCCAAAACGTTATTCAATGCAGCAAGTTTGTTTAATAGAGAAATGGCTGCCAATATCAAAGAAGTACTACCGCGCTTTGAATGGAGTCTTGGCCCGTTTCCAATACCCCTCCCTTGTACTCCTTCCCCACCCACCCCCATCCATACACTAGAGGTTAGAGGATCTGTCTGGAGTTTGATTGTTCAGTCTCACTATGGAAATACTTATTTAGCATGTAAAATGAATTTTGACTTGGAACACTGACACGAGATTGTCTGATAAGTGGTGGTACAGTAGGCCCACTTCGGTTAG
The DNA here is from genome assembly GCA_036898135.1 of Oncomelania hupensis. Lineage (NCBI taxonomy): Eukaryota > Metazoa > Mollusca > Gastropoda > Littorinimorpha > Pomatiopsidae > Oncomelania > Oncomelania hupensis. The sequence continues at coordinate 30,482 of JBAHVR010000215.1, read as the reverse complement.
GCCAGAATCTTATACTGTTACGTGTAGCTTATATTGTAGGAGTCACGGTGGCCTAATGGTAGAGCTTTGGCTTGCGGATCTGAAGGTCCCGGGTTCGAGCCCAGGCCGGGGCTTTGTGTTGTGTCCTTGGGAAAGACACTTTACTCCCGTTATCTACTCCTTCGGATGAGAGTATAAACCGAGGTCTAGTCTGTGCCGCATACATTCCATCATAACGGACTTTAAAGATCCTGACGCTCATGTCCTAGACGGGTGAGTGCCGGTGACAAGAACACACCCAGCATGCACCTAGATCCTTCTCCCCCATCCCTGGCTGCCCAGGATTGTGCTCAGTCTTCCGGGAGTCAGACCATGCGCCCAAAGGCTGCGGGTGGGCGTCTCGGGCGGCGTGAGTTAGATCCTGTATCGGCCAGCGCCTTGAGCAGCTCTTGAGCTGGAAAAGCGCTATATAAGAACGATTAAATTAATTAATTAAATTATTATGTAGAAACGTATTTATTATAGCGTGTGTGTTATCATTATGGGATACCGAGAAAATAAACCAATGTCTGTATTCTGCAAGCGTGCACTTCATCGCATGGACGTTAAAGATTCTGATGCGCATGTCCTAAACGGGTGAGTGACAGATACATAAGCACAGGAACCAAGCACTAGGTCATACTTAGTTGTCTAGAATGTTAGACAGTATGCATCAAGCAATCATTACGGTGCGCATCTAACAATCATTACGGTGTGCAGCAAACAATCATTACGGTGTGCAGCAAACAATCATTACGGTGCGCATCAAGCAATCATTCGGTGAGCATTAAGCAATCAGTACGGTGCGCATCAAGCAATCAGTACGGTGAGCATCAAGCAATCATTACCATCATAACGACATTACGAAATACGATACAGATTTTTTTTTAAACTGGAGCCACGAACTTTGTTTAAACGCTGTCATTTCGGGTTTCGAAATGAAACCAGTAAAAATAGCATTTCAATATTTCGTTGTTTATAGAAGCGTTTAACAGATGATCGATGGCCGCTTGACATAAAAGAAGACATCCCCAAACTAAAATTTAAAAAAACAAACCAAAAAAACCACAATAATAATAATAATAATAATAATAATAATAATAATAATAATAATAATAATAATAATAATAATAATAATAATAATAATAAAAACACATTTGGTTTACAACCGATTTGGTTGAATGCACAAATATAAATATGAAGACAATTGTGCTGAAATTAAGCAAAATTGTACCAAACCTGGTTAAAAAGACAAATTACACCTTTAGGGACAATTGCCATGTTAAAATCTCTAATTTTGTCCAAACTAGTTCATTTGCGGATGTTATTATTTAATCCACCTGACAATGAAATTAATTTAATTTTAAAAAGTGTATTTGAATTTATTTGAAATTTAAACAAAACCGCAATTAGTAGGAAAACTGCTGTAAAGGACGAAATCAATATGGGTTTGTGGATAGCAGATATTAAAAATTCCATTCAGGCGATTAAGTTAATTTGGATTGGAAACCATGGTGTAGTATGGTTTCCAATCCAAATTAACTTAATCGCCTGAATGGATTTTTTTTTTATATAATATCTTATTAGGAGCCATTGTATCAGACAATGGGTCCCGACAGGAAGTCCCTTCCAGGATCGCACAAACAACTGCTGCACTGACAAGGTTGAAGCCCATTTGGAAAGACAGGACCATCAGTCTACATTCCAAAGTAAGACTGCTGCGCTCCCTTTTCATCTCCATCTTCCTATATGCTTGCGAAGCTTGGACCCTCACAGCAGATCTACAACGAAGAATACAAAGCATGGAGATGAGGTGTTACAGAAGACTTCTGTGCATTTCCTATACCCAACACATCACCAACGACGAAGTCCGACAGACCATCACACAAGCCATTGGACAACACGATGACCTGCTCACAGTGGTGAAGAAACGGAAACTCCGATGGTATGGCCACGTCACCAGATCATCAGGCCTTGCAAAGACCATTATGCAAGGCACAATGCAAGGAGGTAGAAGAAGAGGGATACCGAAAAAGAGGTGGGATGACAACATTCGAGAATGGACTGGTTTGACACTGAGCGAAGCCATCAGGGATACTGAGGACAGAAAAAGATGGAGTATGCTGGTTAAACGATCATCTGTGGTGCCCCTACGATCCCCGGGTAACGGGACAGGATAAGAGGGATAAGAGGATAAAGGATTGGAAACCTTATTCACGGTAGTTCTATTTTGGCCCAGGTTTCCTATTTCGCATATTTAGTTAAGCTGAGCTCTAAACTCCCGATCGATTTTGCACTATCCTATCCCGTAACGGCAACACAGATGATCGTTTAACCAGCGTTCTCCATCTTTCTCTATCCTCAGCAACCCTGAGGGCTTCGCTCAGTGTCAAACCAGTCCATTCTCTAAAGTTGTCCTACCAACTCTTTTTCGGTCTCCTTCTTCTTCTACCTTTTTGCACTGTGCCTTGCAGGATGGTCTTTGCAAGACCTGATGATTTGATGACGTGGCCATACCATCGTTTCTTCACCACTGTGAGCAGGTCATCGTGTTGTCCAATGGTTTATGTGATGGTCTGTAGGACTTCGTCGTTGGTGATGTGCTGGGTATAGGAAATGCCCAGAAGTCTTTTGTAGCACCTCATCTCCATGCTTTGTATTCTTTGTTGTAGATCTGCCGTGAGGGTCCATGTTTGGCAAACGTATAGGAAGATGGAGATGAAAAGGGAGCGCAGCAGTCTTACCTTAGAATGTAGACTGATGGTCCTGTCTTTCCAAATGTGCTTCAACTTTTGCAGGGCAGCAGTTGTTTGTGCAATCCTGGAGAGGACTTCCTGTCAGGGCCCATTGTCTGATACAATGGCTCCTAAATATTTGAAACTATGCACTGTGTTGACGGATTGGCGTTGGACTTTGATGTCTATTTTGATGCCATTGGTGTTATGGATCATCATTTTGGTCTTCTCTGCACTTATTTCCATTCCATAGGCTCTAAAAGTGGTGTCAAGCCTCTTTACTAGCTGTTCAAGTTCTTGTTCCTCCCCAGCCAATCCACCAATATCATCCGCAAAACGAAGATTGGAGATTGCTCTACCCCCTATGCTGACTGTGCTTTCGTGATCTGCAAGGGCATCTGACATAATGCGCTCTCCGAAGATGTTGAAGAGTGTTGGAGAGAGTAGGCATCCTTGACACACACCGATTGTTGTTCTGAACCAGTTCCCGATTGCGCTGTTGTGGAGGACTACACTGGTAACCTTGTTATACAGGTTTTTGATGACTTTAATAATTTTAGGGCTGATGTTCCACACTCTAATGGTTGCCCCTAGAGCTGCGTGCCAGATTCGGTCAAACACTTTCTTGAAGTCTACAAACACATAATATAGATGTTTTTGGTGGTGTGGGTATTTCTCGCACATTATTCTGAGGTTGAAAATCTGTTCAGTGAAACTTCGCCCTGCCCTGAATCCTGCTTGTTCTTCAGTTACGATTTGTTCAGCTTGGGGTTTCAACCTGTTGAGTATTACTTTCAGGAGGACCTTGCTGGGATGGCTGATGAAACTGATGGTGCGGTAATTTTCACACTCCTGAAGGTGTTACACTTTTTGTTGGTTTTTATCAGTAGTTGATTCAGCCCCAATGCTTGAATTCTGATAAGTGTAACTCGCATTCTTTGATCCACGCAACCTGTTCACTCAACAACAAGGCAGGAGTCATCGTATGAAGTTTTCCAACTTTATTCAGCGTACATCAACAACTGCATACAATGGCTCAATCGCTTTTCCACTTTCACTCACTCTCTACACAGTGCATCAATTATATAGTTTTCATAGACTCCAGATAACGTCAGAATATTCCAGCGTGAAGTATTACAACCAATCAAACTAAACTTCGTCATCACTGTCTTACGTCATACCACTTTCTTTACAGTCCAAGAATTTTCTCAGCTATCTACATTTATCGCGAAGCTTCGATCGATAGCAAACAAGCAACTCTAGAGAATTCTCCAACAATATCGACCAACAAAAATAATCAACGTTTAACAAAGCTTCCTCTAACAAAAATGCAAACCCAAATCAAAGGTAAATACACTCTGTTTTTGAATGCTTTGCAAAATAAAACGATCGGATCTATCGTGCGCGTCCCACACGTACCATCGTGCGCGTCGCAAACGTAACAGAAGGTTACCCTTTTGGGGAAGATTGATAACAAGCGACTGGGTCCATGGTGTAGGCCACTCCCCACTCTGCCCGATATTTTTTTACTGATAATGATGAGGGCATTAATCAACTCATCTCCTCCTACTTGAAGGAATTCCGCGGGTATGTTGTCCACTCCCACTAATTTCCCATTCTTTAGTGATTGGACTGCGAGCTCAACTTCTTCTTGGAGAATTGGAGGATTTTGCTCTTCTTCTCTGTTCTAGGGACATGCTAGAACTGACTGGTCTCCGTTTGGTGTGTGGTTGTAAAGGTCAGAGCAGTACTCTGTCCATCTATCCAAGACTTCTTGTTCTTCTGTAAGGCACATGCCAGACTTGCTTTGGATCGTGGAGACCTTGGGCTGTTTAACACTTGTCACACACCAGCTCAATGCCTATGTGAGAAGCACTGTTTACTGCCTCCACATTTTGCTGGCTGCGGGGCTATTTATAGCTTGCCTGCACCCTTCCTTCCAGTGAAAGGAAAGGAAGAAGCGGCGAAGCTATTTATTGCTAGCCTGGCTGAGCTAACCTCAAAACTAAAAATCTTTGGTTGAGTCGGTGTTGTCAGCCGCTTCACAGTCTGGTAGGACTTCTTGCTGTTGTTCTTGTTTAGACTGTTCTCTAGTTCGTGGCATTGATTTTCTACAGTTCTCCTTTGCTGTGTGCATGCCTTTTCGGATGTCACTGTTGGTGTTTTCATGTAAGGTGTTTTTTCTTTTTCATCTCTCTGCGTTTGTCACACAGGTCCAAAAGTTCGGGTGTGATCCACGGTTTCTTTTTTGGGCGGTGCTTGCCAAGGATCTCAGTGGCGGCATCTGTCACAGCTGAGTTGAAAGTGGTAGTCATGGTGTTGATATTTACTTCACCAGCTCCCAAAATGAGCAGTGGTGCAAATTTCCCTCCAATTGTGGCTTTGAATATTTCTGCCATCTCCGGGTCTTGCAGTTTGTCCAGGTCGAACTTCAGTCTGGTGTTCTTTGCTGTGTTTACTCTCTTCAGGTAAAGCCGGAAGGACATCATCTCGAGATCGTCGTCACTTCCGATATCTGCTTCTGGAAAAGTGCATGTCCTGACAATGTTGATGCTTGACCTGAAGCGTGTCTTGACAATGATGTAGTCAATCTGGTCGTGATGCTCCCCGCTAGGACTGTGCCATGTCCATGGTCTGGATTTTTTGTGGAGACCAAGCGTGTTTGCCAGTATCAGATTGTTGTATCTGGCAAACTCTAAGAATCTCAGATCCCTGTCATTTGTCTCGTTGTTGCAGTGGGGTCCACATGTGTCTCTCCAGTTGTGGTGTGCATCTTGGCTAACCTTGGCATTCCAGTCGCCTTGCACTATGACTATGTCCTTCTTTGGCATTTGGTCAAGGACAACCTATAGACGTTCATAGAAATCCTCGACTTCGCTGTCGTCATAGTTTGATGTTAGGGCATAGGCCTTGATGTTGAAAAGGGCTGCTCTCAGATGGCTGGTAATGAGTCTTCTGGGGACTGGATGGCAACCCATGACAGTGGTTAGAACATCTTTGTTAACCAAGAATCTAATGCCGTGTTCGTGTCTGACATCTCTCCAGCTGAAATAAAGCTTGAGGCATTTGTCGGTCGTTGTTTCACCTAGACCTTCCATACGCAGTTCGCTGATACCTAAAATGTTCCATCGATAGTGGTCCAGGTTCCTATGATGTTGTATCTCCTGCGGAGCTTGCTAAGTTGTCCGTAAGTAGCACACCTATCACCTCCGTCCTGAGGGCCAACGGAAGGCGCGGTCCTTGGTGACTCACGACCGATCCGGTATGGAGTGAGTGATTCTTTTAATCATACGATGTGTCTTGGGCAAGAAAAGACCTGGCAGTGCCCAATCCTCTCCAGGCTGTTGGCCACAGCCGAAATCCACGAGTATAGAGTGGCTCGACTTGGCCCCGAGCACGTGATCGTTGAACCTGTAGTAACATGAGGTTCCTCCGTCCTGGCCGGTGACTTCTGTGTAGAAGACTTTCGCCCAGTGATGCCGTGCTGACATCACCACTTTTAGTCGCCTCTTACGAAAGTTATTTCATAATATATATACAAGTTATTTCATAATATATAAAATAATAGCCTCTTATATCGTATTTGGTCCCTTTGTATTTTTTGGTCTTCCTCAGTTAATTATTATCATATAAATGTACTTAATAGTAATATCCCTTTAGTTCAATGTACGACATTTAACTCAAAAGGTCAACTGATTTTCTTTAAAAACTACAATGTTGAAGGATAAATGGTCGTGAACAGAGATAGTTTTACTTTTTTGACGCGAGCCTGAAGAAACTGTTGAATAGAAGAATAACAGAGGCTGAAATAAAAACATGTTGAAAAAAACCAGAACAATGCATAATTTCTTTTCGCAGAACAACCACAATGGCAACGGGAGGAAGTGACGTAACCACCGCAACGTTACAGAAGAAGCGGGAGGGTCTGACATGCGCACTGTGCTTAGACATCTACAGACAGCCCAGAATGTTGCCATGCTCACACTCCATTTGCCTTAAATGTATCAAGAACCTGATAGAAGAGGTGTCGTCCACGGAACTCGCTGAAGGCGCTGCAGCTGCAAGTGGTCCTATTAAAGACAAGGTTCGGACAACGTCTGCCGATGCCACAACTTGGTCGAGGAACAGACCTGCTACTAGACCAGAGCTGACAAAGGACAGCAGGCGATTTCCGTGTCCTTCATGTCGCGAAGAGATCCAGATCCCAAAGAGAGGGGCGGTGGCTTTTCCCATTAATGTTGACATTGATCCTGAGGAGCTGGAGACCGCCAGAGACGACGCCCACTGTCACGTTCACCAGGGCAAAGACGTAGAAATGTTCTGTATTGACTGCGACCTCCTAATCTGCACGGAATGTAAAATGAACGACCACCTTCACCACAGATCGCAGAGACTGGAAACGGCTGTCACACTAGCAAGAGCGCAGTTGGCAACCGACAAACCAAGGATCCAGGGAGTGCTGGACGACCTGGAGAAGAACGTGCAGAGAAGGGAGCGAGAGCAGAAAGAGTTCCAAGCAAAGAAGGCGGTGGTGGAGAGAGAGATCCGGCAGCGATACTCCAAAATCATTGCAGAAGCTCAAAAGTATCGCGATGACGCTCTGGCCGCTTTGAAATCATCCAGCATGGACATCGAACGCGTGTTCAACAAAGAACTGGATGACGTCAGAAGGAACCGCACGGAGGCTCGCTATGTGTGCCAGAGGTTGGACAAGGCGGAAGAAAAAGATGAGGGCTTTAGACTGGTGACGGTTGCCAAGGAAATGACGTCGAATGGCGGAAGCGAGGCCGTGAAAGAAAATCTCACCGAGACCGGTCACGTGACTGAAGTTCGGCGTCCTGTACACCGTTCCGAACTTCCTGACGATGACGTCATGTTCCAGACGATGAAGAAGTTTATCGGGAGCTGCGAGGTGGTCACCATGCAGGCTGAGGAAGAAGAAGGAGAGGAGGAACTGGAAGTCAAGGAAGTGGGTCGCTATAGCGACCATGATGACGTCACTGTCTTCTGGGTCAAAGATGATGAGGATGGAGACATCAACGTGTCTTTTTATTCCGTTTATAACCAGCCAAACCCACCGGCAAAAATAATCTGTGAAGGTACAGGCACTTGTGAAACACTCATTAACAGCGAAGGAGAAGAACAGTTTGGATGTCTGATTTTCAGTGAACAAAGCGGCTGTTGTTTCTACTTATTCACAGATACACACAATACATTTTATTCCAAAATGGTCTTCACAGAATCAACTGTGTACACATTGGAACATAAAGACTCTTATTGTCGCATTGGTAGAAATGAGTTCACATCGGATTATGAAGAGAAAGTTAAAAACCTTTTCTTGATTAACGTGAAATCCTGTCGTGCCTTTGACGTAAACAGCAGCCAGAGCTACTTCGTGGTGGTGGTAGGGAAGCCTGACAAACCAGACACACAACGTACAGTTCAACTTTTTAAACCTCCAGCTGATGATTGGAACCGCGTCTCTGCAAGTGACACGTACAGGTCTCCTGTCGCTCTCTACCAGCCTGCCGACGTTTGCTTCTACACTCTTCAAGGGAGAGAGGTCAGTTGAACGCTGTCTATAAAATAATCCTAGTAATTATTATAACACCTGTTGATTTTGTACTTTCGTTCCTGCGTAATCTGTCCTTAATGTGACGACACGAGTTTGGACGCATGCTATGTGTCACTAGCTAAAGTTATTTCCTTTTCTCCCGCTCCGTCCACCCGCTGAAGAAGGAGGAAAATGGAATTTACATCAGGGGTAAGGATGACACGACAACAAATTTAAGCTAATATATCTTTTATTTTCTCAATCATACAATATATAATAAAATACCCAAAGCAAATTAAGAGTTAGCAGCAGGAATGACGTGATTAGGTATGCCCAATGAGTTCAATAAAGAGGATGGCGATGGAGATGATGATATGGGTGGCGATGATGACTAAGGTGGTGATATGATGCAGATGGGTACGAGCGTAAAATGGTGATGGTGACTGATTGGTAATAGTGAAATGCAGCAGTTCAATTAACGTTTCCCAATACTAGGATGAGCTGTCCTTGCAGTCATGTTGTTGGCCATAGTATACAGTTACCCTCAACGAAGACTGTCCAGCCGATCCTGTGCGATCCACAACTAACTGTTGAGTACACCCTCGAGGCTGAGGTAAAGGGGGTGACAGTCCTCGATGAGCGGTGTCTTGCGTAGGTCGACGTCACGCCCTTATTCTGATGCTTTGGCAAGAAGTGTGTGTCGGGGGGGGGGGGGGGGGGGGGGAACGTGGGTATTGAGGCTTCGAAGGGGAAACGGGATGGGATGATCAGATCGTGAGGTTAGGAGACTATGGGACGCCGTCACGCTCGCCACAGATGTAGCCCAGCGGCCGTGCCCAAGTCCGCTGCCTCATTCGACCAGACTTGACCGCCCGAGACGCTGCGGAGGGCCCCGGAGTCCGGCGACCTCGGGCCACAGACTACTTCAACGATGACGTAGAAACGGAGGCGTAGACGACTGTCTGGAGACCCATTCCGCCAGAGTACACCCTTCTGAGGTTCAAAGTCAACCTAAGAAAGAGACACAATCGGTACTCATACGTCCATTTAATCGTACATTATATTGGCTAACACAACCAGGGTACCGCCATTTGTCAGATGCCTAATGGTTCCAGTTTTACCACAGAATCCATTTCCCAAAGCGTTGACGCAAACCGCACCTACAAGTCACCTACCACCATTGCATAATGCGACCTAACCCTTCCCGACATGACTTTTAATATATTCTTCATGAATATGAAACGATTTGAACATGTATGATACAATAATGACAATCATTAAATCCTTTTAATTCCCCCCCCCCCCTCCACCCACCCACTCACCACCCTCCTCTTATCAAAATGAATGAAACACAAAACAAAACAAAATAATGCGAGGGAAATACATGAAAAAAAAGACAACAACATAAACCTAGCACAAACTATTTAGAATTCACCCGACTGCATTACATGACGAGTAAAGCACAACAAGTGAACGCTAAATCCCAGCGTAACCTGCCTAAACAGCAGCCCGGCACCTCCAAGCAGACAAATCGTCCTGTCCACAAGGGAAGTCCATAAAAGTACCACAGAGGAGTTAAAGTGAAACCCACAGCTGCGAACCAGTGCACCGACTACGTCTGTCTTCAACTAAAGATCAAGACGCAATGCTTTACCTGTTGCAATGCAGAAGCGATCAAACAAAACAAAACAAAGCAAAACTCACCTTTGCACGGAAAACAAATCTCGTGCAGCACGAAGTCTGAAGCCGGCGATCCAGCCAAGTGCGGGGTGAAAACTAGGCCTCAACCCCCCTACCCCCAGTAATACACAACTACACAACTACAACCACACAAACACACACTGTTGGTCGTGACACTAAGTTTATGCCGTGCCAGGTTTTACATAGTGTATAGTTTCATATCTCTAAGAGTGCGATGTGCGAAGTTTGAATCAGCATTTTGGAATGCATAGTGTATGTCAGAGTTAGGTGTTTCACGTGCGTTATGCATAGCCCTATAGCGGAAATAGCTGAACGGAGCTCCGTGCCTTGGACTGTGGACTGGGAAAAGCAACAGATTGTAACAGTTGGTGATTTTCTTGAAGTGGTACTTTCAGACAATTTAATTAAACCTGTGTTGGAGATCGTACAGTTAATCTGTGTTGGCCTATAAAGTGTCTAATATTAACTAAATACATTTCTTCAAGGCTTGGTTTTGTATGCTTAAGCCATTAGTTGTATTGTTACAGCTTTATTTTCATACTATTATAACGTGATTGTGTTGGCATCTTGAGTCCAGTGTCAAAAGGGTTACGGATTAGGCAAGGGAGGTAAGTGTTGGTTAATTGTGGGGTTGTGGGTCCGGATAAGGGCGGAGGTAGGGTTAGATTCCCCATTTTCCTGTGTTGTTGTGTGTGGAATAAAAGTGTAAATGTTCATCTGGCATTTGTGTTAGTTTTTTTTTACTTTGAGTTTGCATCCCTCCACTGGCTGTTTGAGCTGAAGTCACTGATCCCATTCGGGTGACATGACACTTATTATTCTGTATCATTTATGGTCCGTTAGTGATACAAACGGTAAAAGTAACGTTGCATCAGTTTTAAATGTTCATTAGTGTTAACAGTTCATCATTGTCATGTTTCTGTATCAAGACTTCAATCTTAGATTTTAGAACTAATTTTGGTCATGCATTCTTTTTTCAAAAAGTTAGAGGTTCCTTCACATTATCGTTACCAGTCAGCCATATTGTGGAGACCTTTTTCGCCTGAAGACGTTTTTCCTCAGTATTTCACTCAGGCGTCTTCTAACGCTTCGGAAACCAGTCCCTTGATTTTCACTAAACCCAGCTGATACACTGACGAGTAAGAACCCAGCAAAATGGCCATCTGTACGTATGGCACACATCCACCAATGCAAACCACTGGCAGTAGAGAAGGGGAGATAAATCTTTCCTGTCATTCCCTCATTCCATGGGGGATGGTATCTAACAAGGATTTGTATGGAAGATGTTATCAATAAACTCCAGTCCTACCACTTTAGGCCAGAAACCTTTACCACATATGTTTTACCAAACGTTTTGTCTACCAGTGTTTGTCACGAGAGGCTAGATTTATACACAGCACTACTGCTACACGCCTTAAATAGTTTAGACTGCTGTAACCTATGTAAGCCTACGTTAAGACGCTTACTAGCAGACGACGCAAGTCATTTGTGTGCTGAGCGTGTGTATGCTAACGCTGGCTCAATTAGGCAGTGACCTCATGCTGACGTTTAGCCAGTAACACCCACTAGAGGAGCCACTTGTAGTATCACTAGTTTTCCTGGGCTTCCGGCTGACCACACGTCTAGATAGTCATTCTGTGCCTAACGCTCACACGAGACGGAGCTAAGCTCTGAGAAATTTCTTTTTCAATCAGAAGACTAAAGCAGGGACAGGTGAAAATCAATTCAACCTAGTATCGCCACAGCCTGACATTATCAAAAAGACGAGCGGGCATCGTTGGTCCGAGACGAGAGTAAGACCACTAAGCGTCAACTCTGACATTCGGCATGCAGTGGAGCCTCTAGCACTGAGCTACGAGAGCCCATAGTCTACAAACAAGGAGGAGACACAATTATCACACCTCAAGGAAACAGATAAGTGTTAATGGAAAACGTGCACCCACCCTGACCTAGAAGGACGGTGCGGTAGTCCACTCTCCTGAAACCAACATTAGGCCAACCAGAACAAATAGCCCAATGATGAGACAGCAGCAAATCTCAAGAACAGTAGCAGCATAGACTAATCAAGGAATGAACGATTCGAATTGAAATTGGACATTTAAGTTAGTTTAGTGTTTAGAGAACTGTGTATAGAGTAGAGGAAATAAATGTGTGATATTTACTGTTAACAAGTGGCTGGACTACCTATGCTCCATAGCCGTGTGCGAGAGCTAGTGTGTCAGTGAGTCATCTACACGTTTTCTCCCTATCTCTGTAACCCTATCCGAACACATACCGGGCTAAACTTATAAATGTATTAAGATTCTTCTCTTCTTCCTTTAGACGACCAACATCAGTATTTTGATGATTTTATCGCTTTTTGGATGCTAAGACGCGCTTTGTATTATAGACTAGTGGTTTTGTACCCTGGCAAGCCAGGGTACACAGGTTGCTGTATAAAATGTAGAAAGAGAGACAACTGTTGTCTGCGAGTTTCATTTGGACGATGATACCTCCCCATATCCCCCTTGATACCTCACCATACCCCCCACCTGATATCTCCCCGTCCCCCCCATGATGCCTCACCATACCCCCTTGATACCTCCCCGAACCCACTTGATACCTCCCCATACCCCCTTGATACCTTCCGTACCCCCCTTGTAACCAACCTGTACCCTCCTTGATACTTCCCCGTTGATCGTTTCGCAGGTATGGATGAAAGGAATCGACCATCACCATACTCCCTTATATATACCCGTATCCCCGTTATGCCTACCCATGCCCCTTTAAACCTACCCGTAGCCCCCTTTTACCTACACGTACCACCCCATCCCGATCCTTGGTAATAATAATAATAATAATAATAATAATAATAATAATAATAATAATAATAATAATAATAATAATAATAATAATATTGAATATAGAATAATACAAATAGAAATAAAAAAACACCAAGGTTTTAAAATAAAATTTGAGATAGGATATTATAATAATAATAATAATAATAATAATAATAATAATAATAATAATAATAATAATAATAATTATTATTATTATTATTATTATTATTATTATTATTATTATTATTATTATTAGTTAATTAATAATACTAATAAAGAATAATAATAATAATAATAATAATAATAATAATAATAATAATAATAATAATAATAATAATAATAAAAATAATAAATAAGTTAAAAGTAAAAAAGCCTAAATTAAAAAGAAAAATATCCATATTGTAGTGTAAAAAAAAAAAAAAGGCCCGCGGTAGATTTGAATTTGGGTCGCCTGCACGGTAGGCGAATGTCTTCCTAAGTGAGCTACCAAGGCTTTGTATACAGAGAATCAATTTTTTTGGTCTATATGGGAAAACATGCTGAAACCTCGATTCGATTTTTAATTAATCAAATTTAATTAGTTAAACACAAAATTTTGTAAGATTGGTGACATGAGTGCAAAAGTGTTTTGAATGGAAATAAAACAAAATTTGCGGTATTACGGAATGGCACGTTCTTGACACGGGTTGAATCGGAAGCGCGCGGAATGAGGCTATTGCAGTTTGTGGACATTTTGTTTATTTATTTATCTCAGAAACGGTAAACGTTCGGTAAGGAAATGTCGGCTATAACGATTTTGCGGGTTTTGAGCGCACAGCAGGCCGATCCGCAGCACCCAGCCCCTGCCAAGATCAGCGTCCATACCGGACAAACTTTACAGAAGAGGCGAAGAAGGTCTTCCGGCAAAGCAATTTATATATATAGATTAGTCATAGGGTGACTTAACTAGCCGGTCTCCGCTGACGAAAGACGAGTGGGTTATAGCATTCCATTGTGCAGAGCCCAGTAACACGAGATCCACCGTCACAGTGTTAACTGTTATAACTGTTGGTTAACGCTCTATCAGTTTCTTTGTATGCACTTGTTTGGTTGAAGAATTTAATGATCAGTAATCAAATAAATTGTAGAATAAAATAAATAAATAAATGTTAACTTCTCCAACCTTTAACCCTTTCACTACCAAGGGAGAATTGCACTGAGTTACAACTATTTGCCAGGCAACTCTGGCTCACGATTGTGAAAAATTGCAAAACATTCTAGCTTTAACAGTAATAGAAATAACTGGGCAACATTTATACATCAAAGGTTTTTTTTTTTTTTACGAATATGCCATTTGGAAAAATATAATTAAATAACATTTTTTAAAACTTGTTTTTACACAAATATTTATTAATTTATTAAGTTCTTAATCCAAATGGAAGATAGTGAAAAAGAAAGAGGGTGGCAATCGCATCATATTTGATGTATGGATGTGCCGTTATTTTCGTTCCTTTCATTTACGTCCTGTTTAACGCATGTATCAGCTTTGCGGGCATGTGGGTGAGGTGGGGGCGAGGTGGGCAGGGTGGAGGGAGGGCTGTTAACAGCCGATGATGAGGGTTATCATACCTAACTTATGAACATTACACAGCCAATGTTTTGAGCTTTCGAATGGTGTGTATTTGTTTCGCTGACAGTTTAACTGTATCGAGGAAAAAAAGCAGGTTGCAATGATAATGACGAGATAATACGTCATTGGCATATTTCGTCACACTATTGTATGACGACGTATCTCGTCATAAGCGGTCAAAGGGTTAAGGGGTGCTGAGGCTGCTGCGAGGACCCTGTCACAGTTCTTTAATGAGAAGATTCAGACTCTTAGAGATCAGCTAACACATAGAAAGTGCAGTGTAAACTTGGGTGGTGCTAGTGAGGAGTGCACTAGGTTTGGTGGTGAAGCGTTCTCTTCCTTTACACCGGTCTCCGAGGATCAGCTGCGTAAAGTGATTGCCAGGTCAAAGCCGACTTTCTCCAGTATTGATCCTGTTCCCACTAAGCTAGTGTTAGACAACCTTGACATTTTGCTGCCAGTCCTGGTTCACATTATCAATTCCAGCCTTACAGCGGGTTATGTTCCCCGCCCATTTAAGACAGCCGTTATACGGCCGCTTCTCAAGAAAACGACCTTGGATTCCGGTGTTGAGAAGAACTATCGCCCGGTTTCAAATCTTCCTTATGTGTCTAAGCTGCTTGAGCGTGTTGTTGCCGACCAGCTTGCGGAGCATGTGTCTCGCTATCAGCTGTTGGATAATTTCCAGTCAGCCTACAGGCCAGGACATTCCACAGAGACTGCTGTACTGCGGGTACTTAACGACATTTTCTGTGCTGCCGACCGTAGTAACTTCTCCTTGCTGGTGATGCTCGACCTTAGCTCGGCGTTTGACCTCATCGACCACCAGCTGCTACTGCAGAGACTTCATCTTGAGTTTGGACTCGAGGGCTGCGTCCATCATTGGTTCCAGTCGTATCTTGAGGATAGGTTCCAGTACGTCACTGTGAACACCGCTGCATCTGATGTTACAAGACTGACATGTGGGGTTCCTCAGGGGTCCGTTTTGGGACCTGTACTCTTCTCGCTGTATACCTCTGAGTTGGGCCGTATCATCGAGAGACACGGGCTAGGGAGGCAGCTTTTTGCAGATGACTCTGGCCTCTATGACTCTTTCCCTCCTGATGACGCAGCTGCAGTGGAGTCTGCTAAGAAGATTGAGCTGTGTTGCTCTGACCTCAATGTGTGGATGACGCACAACATGCTAAAGCTGAATGAGGACAAGACTGAGGCCATCATGTGTGGACCTAAGAGCAAAAGAGACGCTGTATCCCTAACCTCCATCAGTGTTGGGCAATCTGTGATTCCATTCTCGTTCACTGTCAGAGACCTCGGCATCATGATCGATGCCAATCTCACAATGGAGGATCACGTTGGTGCCGTGGTTAAGGGGTGCTACTTCCATCTCCGCTCTCTTGGTAAACTGCGAGGTGTTCTCACAAACAAGGCTGCTATCACCATTGCCGTCACCTTGGTGATATCCAGGTTAGACTATGCAAACAGTTGTCTGTGGGGCCTTCCTGACCGTCAGCTTGATCGTCTCCAACGTGTTCAGAACACGGCCGCCAGGATGGTCACCCGCAGCAAGAAGACTGACCATATCACTCCGGTTCTCCGACAACTTCATTGGCTACCAGTCAAGAAGAGAATTGACCACAAAATCCTCTCCTTGTGCTAACAGTGTGTCCATGACCCCACCTCTCCCCGGTACTTGAGAGACATTGTCCCTACCCACAAACCCTCAAGGCGCCTTCGCTCCTCTTCCCAGTTTATGTTGTCCGTTCCAAGTGTGGATGGTCACAGGAAGAGGCGCTTGGGTCACCGCTCCTTCTCCCACTGTGGCCCAGCATTGTGGAACACTCTCCCCCAGGACTTGAGAGTCGTAGAGTCAGTGGACTCTTTCAAGAGGCGTCTGAAGACATATCTTTTTTGACTATTTTTGAGTGTATAAATAGAGAAGTTCTTCTTATTTTTTTTCTTTCTTTTTTCACCCATTTTCCCCACCCCCCTGCGCCCTGAGCATGCTGCCAGCATGGATATGTGCGCCATACAAGTGGACATCATCATCATCATCATCATCATCATCATCATCATCATCATCATCATCATCATCATCATCAAAAGCATGTTACGTGACTGTTGCAGATGCTGCTGATCGCGGACGAAGCCAACGATGCTATCCATGTGGTTGAGGTCAAGGACGACCGCATGACTTTCTCCCGTTTCCTGACCCCTGGCTGTCCACTGCTGCTGCAGCCCACCGCCCTTAACACTGACCAGAAGGGCCGTCTGTGGGTGGGCTGTAGAGGGGGCAGGCTGCTCACCTTTCAACCTGCTGCCAAGCTCCCACCCGTTACTGACGGTGCTGCCGCTGTTGCTGATACTGGTAATGGAGATAACGTCGGCGCTAATGTCGAGGAAAACGCTGCATGATGTGATGAAAGAAAAAATAAAAGAAGCATCAACAGCAACAACTATGTAATCCTGCCACAACCAGTACACTTAAATCTTGTATGATTTGAAGCGACCTTTATCACAACACCGAATCTGATTTGATTCTTGTATTCTTATTAGCAGTTGACTAAAGTAAATTTTTGTATGTTTTGATTTATCGTGCTACCGTAGGCCTAGAGGGCACACTGAAATGTTTTATGTTTACATTATGAGAAAAAACGAAAAACTGCATATCATTCTAAAGTTAATCAGTGCACGATTATCAGAAACACGAAGCTCGTTTGATTCTTTATTGTTTTACAGTTTTGTGCTATTATTCCTGCGAAAACCGAAAGTAAACTCCCTTTATTGGATGTTTATTAGCCCAAATCTACTTTCAAAAGCTATTTGCCATTACCCTTACAGTACACTTGATTCTTGGATGTTTTTACTTTCAATACTACAATTATCAGTAAAATTGTTTCTTACATGGGTTTTCTCTTTCTTGTGATACATTAGTCAGAAACTCGAAAATACATTTGATTGTTTTGTGTTTGTCATTTTTATGTTGCCACAATCATAAAAACAAAAATACAGATGATGTAAATTTATTTTAATTTTTTTAAGCCCAAAGCAGCTAACAATACCAAACGAAACGTTTCTAAATCTGTAATCGTACTATTATGGGGAAACCGAAAGGACACGTAGTGGTGGTATGTTTTAGAGTTGACGATACTGTACTACTGCTAGTAGTAATTGTAGAAGACCCAACCCCAAAGTAAACGACTTCAATTTATGCTTTGCACTTAGTGCTACCTTCATCACAAAATTTTAAAGTTCACTGGATTGCTAACCTTATAGTTATTGCACATTATAATATTAACAGAAAGTAAACAATTTCTTTGCATTATCCTAAACTAATGTTACCTTAGTCAGAAATCTTAAAGTTTAGATAATTTTATCTTAATGCAAGTAATTGTCTCATGTTAAAACTCGTAAACAATTTCATTACATTATTTTTAATTAATACAATTTTGATCACAAAAAACTGAAAGTACCTCGACAGATGTATTGAAACAAAGATTAACAATAGCCCTTAACTGAAAGTGAACAATTTCAGTGCATTATTTTACTTAATGCAACTTTGATTTAAAAAAAAAGTCAAAGCACACTGGAAGGTTAAATATTTTAGCCTTTATTGCATATTATAGCCTTACATTGAAAATTAAACTATTTCATAGCAATATTTTAACTTAATATAACCTTAGGTTTCAAAAGAAAAAAAGAAGATAGAAGAAAGTGCATGGGTTGTTATGTATATTGAACTTAATGCCTACAATAGTCCTTAACTGAAGTGAGCTGTTGTACTGCATTGTTTCAACTAATGCTATGTGTATGGGAAAATGTTAACATGATAGAGCGCCGTGAGCACACCCACGGATGTGAAAGTGCACTGTATAAGTTGTAATTCATTCATTCACGTTTTAGGCCTACAGATGCACAAGTTTACTTCACAAAGCTTTACTCAATTAGTGATTTTGAGGAAGATTGTGTTTTTCACGAGCTTCTAAATAAATATCATGTGACCGTGTGAGTATCATATTATTGTTTGTTAGAAGTGTTGTGTTTATTTGTTCATAATAAATTGACTAAAAATCTACTACAGGCGTTTATTGGCCCTAATGTGTGTGTGTGTGTGTGTGTGTGTGTGTGTGTGTGTGTGTGTGTGTGCGTTTGTGTTGACTCCGTTAGGCTGCCAATCGTATGGTTACACACTCACGTTATACTGCCTCGCTCTTTATGCTGCCGACCGCATAATGCACAATTGCGATTTTTGAACTCCCTAACCTCTAAAATATGCATAAATTATAATCCGAGCTGTGATTGGTTTAGGCAGCATAACGCGGGAAATTCATTGATGGTCACACACGACCCATAACACACGTGTGTGTATCACGGCAGCATTTGTGCTGTAAAAAGTAGACGTGAAATCACACACTAAGGAGAGAGAGGGAACTAGTTTTTGAAAACAAGTGTGCACAAGTCGCCATCTTGAATTGGAAAGAGCCACTGGTAAGTTGCTGTGCTTTAGTTGATTTTTCGTTTGTTAATTATTTACTTTGAGTGCTTATGTATTTGTGCCATTATTATGAGAAAACCATGGATGCTGTCTGTGAAAATTCAACATTTTTTCTTCCCTTTTTCTGTGGAGAGTCCATTGAAGCTAGATCTAGTGCCACTTCCATGGCATGCTATGTCTCCATCCCTCTTCTACTGACAGCACTGTTCTAATTCTACTTTGTTTCCTTACATTGTTGATTCAGAATCAAGTGGGTTAATTCAAATTAATTATCAGTTCTGATGTTTGTTTTTTCTTTACATGAATGTCGGAAGGAAAAGTATTTATTCAGCATTCCAATACTAAAAAAGGAAGTTTTTGATTCTAACAGACTTTGAAAGTTTGTTACTAACTGGACTAATCTAGCTATTTCACTTAAGAATGCACCAAGCATAAATAACTTTAAACACCTGTTAGATATACTTCCACAGTTTAAAAATATATTTTATTGCTATGAGTATGATAATGAAATGTGTAGGAAAATCACATGCTCATTTTGCTCCTATACGACTACTAGTACTAGTACTAGTAGTAGTAGTACTACTACTACTTCAAACTAGTATTTTCTTTTCCTTTTAAATTCACCTCTTTTAATTTAATTCTTTTTCTTGATCTTGCTTTTTTACATGTACACTTTCAAGTTTGCATGGTTGCTGTACATAATTATCTACCAGTGACAGTGTAAGCAACAAGTAATGATTAATGAAGTATGATGGGCACCAACAGAAACTTGAGAAAGAAGACAAATTAAAATTATTTATCAAATACTACAGTATAGTATAGTGAGGCCTATAATTAGGACTTCTGTGACTGCACACTAGCTGGTCCTACTGTGTTAGCACATGGACCCTCACAGACACATTTTGACCTGGCTGTTGTAAGCATAAGCACTCGACCGTGAGCACAAATTCTACGAATGTATAGATTTGTTTGATGGATTTTTAATTATTAGTTTTTGGAGCCTTGTTTAAGTTGTTAAAAGCATTTTAATCATGATCATTGATTCTTGTTGAAATCATGTAATTTGAATGAACATAATTAGATGAACACAGAAACATGTATTGAATAATGGTGTATTGAGTGCATACACAATTAGGGCATAATGGTTAGTTGAGTAAAATTGACACAATGTTTTAATTTGTTTTCTTTTGTATTATTTAAGCAATTTGAATTGTGCTTCACCAGTACATGAAAATGAGAGTTGAACTTTACACATTTGGACTAATAAAATAAAATAATGTATCTTTGCCATGCGCCTGGTGTACAAATTGAATTCTTAAAATTATTTGTTTTGATATCAATTGCAGACGCAGCAGAGTACCCAAACACTGCCAATGGCTTCTTGGCATGGAAGGCCTCAGAAAGCATCGGAATTTGTAAGACCCCAGACTGCTGCAGAATATTTCCGGTTGTTAAAGGAAATGTGAGTTTATGTTTTAGTTTCCTTAAATTTCTTCATCATTATTTTCCTCATTTTTATTTTGTCACAATGAAGAGAGCAGCACAAATTCGTTCTTTTGAACACATGTATTGTTGATTCGGGAAATGACTTGGCCACGTTAATTTTTGTAAATACAACTATACTTTGGTAAGATTTTTATTTTTTTTTTCAACTGGAAAACCCCATACAGAGTACTGTTTGACCTTTACAACCATACACCAAATGGAGACCCATCAGTTCTAGCATGTCCCGAGAACAGATAAGAAGAAGAAATCCTCCCAATTCTCCGGGAAGAAGTTGAGGCAGCAGTGCAATCGCTGAAGAAATGGAAGTCAGCGGGTGTGGACAACATACCGGAGGAACTGCTACAAGCAGGAGGAGAAGTGATGATTGATGCCCTCACCATTATCTGTAACAAGATCTGGCAGAGTGGGGAGTGGCCAATACCATGGACCCAGTCACTTGTCATCACTCTTCCCAAAAAAGGTAACCTTCAGGAGTGTGAAAATTACCGCACCATCAGCCTCATCAGCCATCCCAGCAAGGTCCTCCTGAAAATAATACTCAACAGGTTGAAACCACAAGCTGAACAAATCATAGCTGAAGAACAAGCAGGATTCAGGTCAGGGCGAAGTACCACTGAACAGATTTTCAACCTCAGAATAATCTGTGAGAAATACCTACAGCACCAACAACATCTATATCATGTGTTCATAGACTTCAAGAAGGCGTTTGACCGAGTCTGGCATGCAGCTCTATGGGCAACAATGAAAGTGTACAACATCAGCCCTAAAATTATTGAAGTCATCAAAAGCCTGTATGACAAGGCTACCAGTGCAGTCCTCCACAACAGCGCCATCGGGAACTGGTTCAGAACAACAATCGGTGTGCGTCAATGATGCCTACTCTTTCCAAAACTCTTCAACATCTTCCTCGAGCGCATCATGTCAGATGCTCTTGCAGATCATGAAGGCACAGTCAGCATAGGGGGTAGAGCAATCTCCAATCTTCGTTTTGCGGATGACATTGATAGATTGCCTGGAGAGGAACAAGAACTTGAACAGCTGGTACAGAGGCTTGACACCACCTCCAGAGCTTATGGAATGGAAATAACTGCAGAGAAGACCAAAATGATGACCAACAACACCAATGGCATCAACACGGACATCAAAGTCCAAGGCCAATCCCTCAACACAGTGCATAGCTTCAAATATTTAGAGCGGCGATACACGGTAAGACTAGATCTTGTGATACCCGCATATGACTACGGAAATTCCCGGATCGGTAGGAATTGTCGTCAAGTCTTATCGATAGAGCATGTTCTATTTTTTCACGGCGCGATACGACAGTGGAGGTCAGACAGCCAATCAAAACAGCTATTTGATTGAACTCCGAGGTGAAGGTCAACGAAAAACCGCGACCTACAAACTGAAAAATGGCAGACCTGTCGAAGCACCAAACAGGAATTTTGATTGAGTTGTACCATGAACATAACTGCTTATGGGACACATCATTGCAGTTCTACAAAGACCAAGGGACCAGAAACCGCGCACTTTCATCAATACAGGCGCGGTTTCATGAAGCCTGCAATATTTTGCTGGATCGTACGTACAGCCGACAGTGTGATTTTTGTTGTCGTGTGACTCATGTCAATGAACGATATGAAAATAAAGAATAATATATTTGTGCAATGCATATTAATATTACTTTAAAAAAAATGTAATGACGTTTTGAAAAACAAGCGTCATCAATTTATCACGCGCTAACAACAATTGCTTTTGCAACTATTGAGATCTAGTTAGCCTTGGCTTTTACCGACAGGCTTATGACTCATACATACCGTGTATCAGCAAAGACATCAGATCTGCAGCGGCATACGCGGGTATAATAAGATCTAGTCTTACCGTGTATCGCTGATATACCCAACACATCACCAACGACGAAGTCCGACAGACCATCACACAAGCAATTGAATTGGACAACACGATGACCTGCTCACAGCGGTGAAGAAACGGAAACTCCGATGGTATGGCCACGTCACCAGATCATCAGGCCTTGCAAAGACTATTCTGCAAGGCACAGTGCAAGGAGGTAGAAGAAGAGGAAGACCGAAAAAGAGGTGGGAGGACAACATTTAGAGTAATTTAGACATAACGATTCATTATGTGCTTATCAAGAGTAACAATAGACAACAGATAACAGAT
This sequence comes from Oncomelania hupensis, assembly GCA_036898135.1. Taxonomy (NCBI): domain Eukaryota; kingdom Metazoa; phylum Mollusca; class Gastropoda; order Littorinimorpha; family Pomatiopsidae; genus Oncomelania; species Oncomelania hupensis. The sequence goes on along the minus strand of JBAHVR010000215.1, from coordinate 7,867 downwards.
TTGAGCAGAATATATTTGTTTGTGCTGTGTAGGAATGTAATAAAGGCTGCTCCAGTCCAAGCATCATCTACAACACCAGCTGAAGCAACTACATCTGTCGTGTCCACAGTAGCTACTACAGCAGCAGAACTGGAGAAGTCGGCATCGCTGCCATCACCAGCCCCTGCAGAAATAACGCCGTCTTCTGAAGTGGATTGTAATATGGTAAGTCTGTTAACAACCATTGTTCTGTATTAAAAAAAAACTAATAATTATGTTGTATTGTATAGTTCGGGAGGGAAGTAAACAATAATATTATATTGCCTTGTTTTCTTTCAAAGGTAAATTATATATATATATGTGCAGCTTAAATAAAAACACTTGCTCAGGATTCCCCACCACCACCACCACCCCCCCCTCCCACCCCCAAAACCAAAAACAAAAAAAAAACACAAAAAAAAACAAAAAAAACTGTTTCCATCAGATACATGACTCATGAGTGATATGAACAGAGCCAGGGAAGTGGTTCATTAACTCTAGATTAAGCTTTGTTTCAAATGGTAGATCACAATAGTACAAGATCAGCAGTTAATTTGAAACACTTTCTTACAATTATTTTAATTTTGATGTATATTTTTTTCTTCATAAAACAATGTACAACCAATGGAACAAAAGGCTTAAAACAGTCTGTTATTCATAGTTTACATCATTACATGTAATGAATGCAGGCATATTACAATAATATTATATTTTGTTGTTTTCCAGTTGCCAAACACAGCTGATACAGACATCCATGGAGTAAAGAGGAAGTAGCAGCTTGTTATCGACAGTTGGGTCGCTACATTCACCTCCACACCTTACTTGGTAAAGCTGTCATAGAAGACTGCCTCCAAAAAGAACCTGTTCTCGGGCACAGAACTTGGAAAAACATCAAAGATTTTGTAAGAAATCGGGCCACAGCAACAGCTAACGCAGCTAGATAAAAACACTGTGTACATACAAACTCTGTGTATGAGGGACTGTCACGCCTGCCTCGATTCTTTTCAGGCACAACTGCACTGCTTCAGAAACTTCTAGATGCCAAACTCTGGACTTTTGAGACTGATGGTCCACTAGTGCACCATTGCAGCTCTCCAAAAATAGTGTGATGTTGTGATTCCTCATGTTTTAAGTACACTAAACCTTTTCACTGGTAAAGGCTTCATGCACTAAATGGCTGCGTGTATGCACTGTGTAGACCACCTTTGTTGACAGCGTGGTTTTGTGAAACAATTTGTAATGTAATGTAGAACGTCGTTTGAAACCAATTACTGAAAATTCTGTGACCAAGGCAATTGCCTGTATATGAATGGCACCAAAAATGACCCATGTAGCATCATCATGCTTACGGTTGTATTTGTTATATTCATACTGGACAGTTATGCATGAATGACCATTGATTCATGAAGTATTAATCATGAGACATAAGTATTGCGGATACCCCCGTTGGAGTGCCGGGGGTTTCAGTATAAATAGTATCCCCACTTTCTGGAAATTTAGTGCTTTAAATTCCCACTGTCGCTGTCTTCCTCATTTGCACTTTCCCATTCCTACCCCTTGGGGTCATGAGCAATCTTGCCAATGTAGATTGTTCTAACCTATAAAGGGAAAAGTGAAAGCCCCAGTTGAAAACCTGTCTTGCCTTTGTAGGCATGACTGACTCACTGCGGCAACAGTTCCCCCCCCCTCCCTCCCCCCCCCCCCCCCCCCCCCCCCGTTGGAGTGCCGGGGGTTTCAGTATAAATAGTATCCCCACTTTCTGGAAATTTAGTGCTTTAAATTCCCACTGTCGCTGTCTTCCTCATTTGCACTTTCCCATTCCTACCCCTTGGGGTCATGAGCAATCTTGCCAATGTAGATTGTTCTAACCTATAAAGGGAAAAGTGAAAGCCCCAGTTGAAAACCTGTCTTGCCTTTGTAGGCATGACTGACTCACTGCGGCAACAGTTCCCCCTCCCCCCCCCCCCCCCCCCCCCCGTTGGAGTGCCGGGGGTTTCAGTATAAATAGCATCCCCACTTTCTGGAAATTTAGTGCTTTAAATTCCCACTGTCGCTGTCTTCCTCATTTGCTCTTTCCCATTCCTGATCTGTCCTATCACTCTGCTATACTATCTTCTTCTTCGCTAGATCAATGACCTACCTTTTTTCTTGAAAACTCTTCCTGGACAAGACTCCTTGTTTGTGTATGAGGTCTGTTGGATCAGCTTGGGAGTGTTGGACGCTTTCTGCCGGGTGGTCACTAGGGCTTCCTATGATTGTATTATTTAGCACTATAGGCATTTTATATGTATGTGTTTTGTTGATGATTTATAATGATGTTTGTATTCTATTTTGTTTTTGTAACCGGGGGTTCGAGTAGTTGGGGTAAAGCCTCAGCCGTCCCCTGCGTGGGATGTCTTTATTGTAAAGTGACTGGCCGGTGGAGGGCATTCAATTTTCCCACTAGGGTTGTTTCGGCAGATCTTTTATGCGGATTGGGGGTTGTCCGGTCCCGATTTGGCTCGGAAGAGTCCGCTGGACCTAAAGCAACAATCAATCAATCAATCAATCATTTCCCATTCCTGCTCTGTCCTATCACTCTGCTATACTATCTTCTTCTTCGCTAGATCAATGACCTACCTTTTTTCTTGAAAACTCTTTCTGGACAAGACTCCTTGTTTGTGTATGGGGTCTGTTGGATCAGCTTGGGAGTATTGGACGCTTTCTGCCGGGTGGTCACTAGGGCTTCCTATGATGTTATTATTTAGCAATACAGGCATTTTATATGTATGTGTTTTGTTGATAATTTATAATGATGTTTGTATTCTATTTTGTTTTTGTAACCGGGGGTTCGAGTAGTTGGAATAAAGCCTCAGCCGTCCCCTGCGTGGGATGTCTTTATTGTAAAGTGACTGGCCGGTGGAGGGAATTCAGTTTTCCCACTAGCGTTGTTTCAGCTGATCTTTTATGCGGATCGGGGGTTGTCCGGTCCTGATTTGGCTCGGGGGAGTCCGCTGGACCTAAAGCAACAATCAATCAATCAATCAAGTATTGCGGAAGAACAAAATTTAGGGAGGAAAAAAATTATACTCAACATATCATTTGATAGCTATCTTTTATCAACAGAAAACAAAACAGAACACCACAAGCTGGGATTTTTGTTGTTGATAAGAAGAATCTATGATCTAAAACGTTAAGTGTTCTTTCCTTCTGTAATTCTACAGTATTTCCGTCTCGTTGTACAGGACAGTATGTGACTGAAAGCATGAATCGTTGGGGACACAAATTGTGCTGGTACTGCTTTCTCTAGTCTGTGAATAAATTGTTGCTAAAAAAATTCTGACAACCTAACTTGTTGAAATTGAATAGTGTGCTGAGTCATGTTTAGAGGGAGCAGTGACCAAACAAATGGAAATGGCGAAATGGACTATTCATGATCTTTATTGATGAGGTGTAATCAATATTTTGATGCGTCCACTGTCAGTTTTCATGAGATGTAAGAATCGTTAAAGATCAAAATTAAATGTATGCTTGTCTTAGGGTGAGTGCCAAATATGATTGGTAATAGAGATTTCGTGTGAGCTGGATGGGTCAAGGGCACATGTACAATGCCATGAACATAATTAAGACAGATGGGTGCGCGTGAAAAAAATCGATTATACATGTATTTTGAAGTGTTTAGTTTAGGTAAGCATGCAGTGGGCAATTGGAAAGGTTAACATTTCTTTTAGTATATCAGATGAGAGTATAAACTGAGATCAAGTCTGCATGCATGCATTCCATTGCACGGACTTTAAAGATCTTGACGCTCATGTTCTAGCTGGGCGAGTGCCAGCTACCCAAATACACTTTGCACTCAACTAGGTCCAATACCTCATCGTCCAGGATTGTGCTCAGTCGTTTGAGAGTCAGACTATATGTCCAGAGGTTGCAGGTTGAGCATCAGACTATGCGCCCAGAGGTTGCAGGTTGGCGCCTTGGGCCGCTTTGGCTAGATCCTGTATCGGCCAGCACTTTGAGCAGCTCTGTCCTATTGTCTGCAAATATGCATCCCGAACAGTGCCCTAAATACTTATAGTGAAATGGTTCAGTGTTTGAATGATCTTTCTATTTTATTTTAGGGCATCCTTTAGCAATCATAGTAGATACCATGCACAGCTCTGTGTGACTGCAGCACTTTGAAACAATGGTTTGTATGTTGCCCTGTTTACGAAGTAGTCTGCTACAGGTTTTCATGAAATTGATAAGACATTGATGTACTTGTAATCATTCATTCAATTAAACCACCATTCGTTATTGACACAGCCCAAGCACCCATATTAATTTTATGTTACACGAAGTTATGCAAATTAATAGCCGAATCTCGTCGATGTTCGTGCTTGGGCAGTGTAAATAAAAATATCGAAGCTCGAATATCAAATATCAAGGGATGAACTTGTGCGACTTGTAGGTACGAGGCTTTTCAGGTCACTGTTGGTTTTCTCTGGGTACTCTGGTTTCCTCGCTCCCTTCAATAAAAATATTGGATGCAGTCAATCTAAACATTTCACAATTAAAATTAGATTCCCTTTCCATCTTCTAATAATAGTGACTTTGCATGTCTGAGTGATGAATGTGCGTTCCGTGCGTATGTAAAGATGTCTGCAAAATGTGCAATTTATTGATTTTTATGTTTTTTAATTAGTGTTGTTGTAGTTTTTTTCCCAACTTTTTTGTTTTTGTTTTTTGTTGTTAAATATGTGCTTTTTTAAATTTAAAAAAAAACACATTTTTTTGGTTACATTTGGATGATTTTCTTGTTAGTTGACTGATTATTTTTTATTTTTGTGTGTGTTGGAAGTAACACCACTGTGGAGTTGCCGGGGGTTCCTGTATGAATAGCATCCACACTTTCTGAAAATTTAGTGCTGTAGTTTAAATTCCCACTGTAGCAGTCTTTCTTCTTTGTTCTTTCGTATTCATACTCTGTTCTATAGCTCTACTATCTTCTTCGCTAGACCAGTCATCTACCTTTTTTCTTGAAAACTCTCCCAAAACTCCTCTTTTGTGTATTGGGTCAGCTTGGGGATATTGGACGCTCTCTGCCAAATGGACTCTAGGGCTTTCTATGATATTATTTAGCAATGTAGGCATTTTATATGTATGTGTTTTGTTTTAATATTTTATCATGTTTTTATTCCAATTTTTTAAACGGGGGTTCGATAAATTAAGAGTATAGCCTCAGCGTCCCTTGCATGGGATGCCTTTATTGTAAAAGTGACCGGCTGGTGGAGTGCCTTCAGTGTTACCGTTAGGGTTGTTTCAGCAGATCTTTTGTATGGATTGGGAGTGAGCCCTCTTTCAACTGAGTTGTGGTCCTGATTCGGCTTTTATCAGTCCGCTAGACCCTATAAACAATGACTAACTAACTAATTGATTTGTTGTAATATTGATAAATATGAAACCAAACAAAACCAGTGTGATTTTCTATCTTTGAGATGCCAGCTCACCCATTGCCACTGTCTGCAAACCACACATGTTTATGTATTGTCCATAGTCCTGCACGCTACCAGTTGTTTGAACATTAAAAATATGTATTACAGTTTGAATACATTTATACTGAAGCCATTTGACAGATTTGTGTTTTCTTTTTCTCTATCTTTTTCTCATTCTGTTGCTCAACTCAGTTACGATTACATAAGTTTTTTTAAAGCACATTCTGCATCAAACTTCAAAGCAGTTTTCATAGTGAGTCAAGTAAAGTTTATTCATATTCTTAGCATCATAATACAAATGTCTTTAACATGTTCTACTGCTAGTTAACTAAAATCCACTAAAGATTTACAATAAAGTCTTTTTGAAGATTTCAATTCAATGTATTTGAAATCAGTTTACAAATTATGTGATTTTAGAATGTAACATCTTTATAAGTATGATGGTACACCTGCAGACCGCCTGGTAATAATGCATAAGAGTTTACACAAATTAACTACACAATAATGGTGTACAGATGAGCTTACCAACAATGACTACATAATGATGGTACATAAGAGTTTACACACCATGACTACTTAATAATGGTACACAATGACCGCATAAAGTCAGTACAAATGAGCATACACAAAATGATCACATAATGATGGTACACATGAGTTTATTAATGACCACATAATGTTGATACGGATGAGCTTACACACAATGACCACATAATGTTGATACAGATGAGCTTACACACAATGACCACATAATGTTAGTGCCAAAGAGGTCACACACAATGGCTGCACAATGATGGTAAGAAATCACACTTCCATGTTTGTTGCTTTAGAGAAATAATTTATATACCACAGCTCTTAGAATGCAAAAACGAAGCAAATTCCATAATTTGGAATAATTTGGAGTTCATAGAGCTGTTCAGTAGCCAGATATATACCGGCAGCGTAATGATGGAAAATTGTTAAAGACCGCTTAACGGGGTCAACTCCTGTATGTGTGTGTGTGTGTGTGTGTGTGTGTGTGAGTTTGTGTGGGCAAACTTACAAAGTGTTATCTGGACAAACCAGTGAACATCTACATAACTTGTATTGACAGACCTAGTTGTTTTGACGTAAGAACAATGATCCGTTAGGGTTAGGGCTTCACACTAGCTTTCACACGGCTATGAAACATATGTAGTCCAACCACTTGATAAAAGTAAATATCACACATTTATTTCCTTTACTCTATACACGATCTTCGATGTACGAAACTAACTTAAAAGTTCAAATGTCCATGCGAATGGTTCGCTCGCTGATAGGTCTAGGCAGCTACTTTCTCATCATAGGGCACTGGATACTTTCTGCCCTAATGGTCAGAGTTCTTGAAGAGTGGACTACTGTGGTCCTGTGATACCAGTTTTAGTGCACTGTGGCGAGGGGCACTTAACTGTGTAGTTGAAGCGCTGTGCTGTGGTTGATTCCGTGACAAGCTGTGTTGTTGTGGAGTCTTCTCCTGGTGGCTAGACGGGTGGGCTATCTTCGCGCAGTGCTTTTGATACCTCGGCAGCCAATGTTCAGCGACGACCTGTTTTTGTTGTTCGCCTAGTTGGGCTCACGATACAATGCCTGCTAGTCTGTAACATATGAGACGAAATTCTGCACAACCCTGTATAATTAATGTGTGCAGAGCGTCTCACTGAAGGCCGAAGTAGCCCTCGGTGTTTAGCTCCACATCTCTATATACAAGCGACGAACATTCTGCTAAGTCCATGGTCCACTGGAATTTCCACTCTAATTTCCTATACATATATAAATATAAATCATGGCTAATTATACACATAGAGAAAGAATTAATATTATACACATTTTCTGGTACAGTCACTGGTCTGCAAGCATACATATAGGTTAAACAACAGTGGGTCTGTACGGCATACAACATGGCGTCGGCCGGTCGTGTTCGCCGCGTGGTCGGCTACTCCAAGTGGTCACGCAACATCGGACTAACAATTCCATTCTAAGCATAGCAAATTTCACAAACATAATTCACCAATAATATAAATACATCACGATGAAACAAAAGTATGTTCATTTACCTCTTTGACAATGTCAGGCCGTGGCTAACTTGCTTGAATCGAATTTTTATAAAGTCCTGCTTCCTAAGTCTGCTCAGGAGAGAGATTTCTGTCAGAGCGTAACTGTGTACTGCTCGGCGTTTTGAATCTAGACTGACTCTTCTACCTCTCTGCTTGAATCAGCCAGAACTGGTTCTACCTATTCTAGCTGTGTTCTCATTGGCCGGAAAATCTGATTGGACGTAAAATCGAAGTGTTATCCTTAAGCTGGGTCATGTCACTACACGGTGCGGGCGTCAAGCTACAACTGTGTGTACACATCAGTAATACCTTAATCGTCTGCTA
>JBAHVR010000214.1:90000-125000 GCA_036898135.1 Oncomelania hupensis | reverse complement strand
GGTAATATTATTATTAATATCCTCACAAACACAAAAGTTTTGGACTGCATATGCTCATACAGAGCGGTAATGCCACGATTGGCATAGCTGACTTCTCTGTCACACAAAAGGCAACGCACCATTCGAACACAGTCGACTTTTCGTAAAAAGGCAGAAAGCGGCTGGTCACATTCTCCTACTTGTATAGACTTCTCCATCCACTCCCACTTCCATTTGTTTGCAATGTTGCCTTCAATGAAAGGCTCGCCACGATTAATTATTCGTGAAACGCACGACATGGTAATTTTCGCAGACACAAAATTCTGACAAAGGTACTGTTTTTCAGTGACCCGCGAAAAGTCATAAAAGCATTCAACAACTGTACGCGCCCGCTGAAGTTACTCTGATCTGAGCAGCGGTTTGAGCGCGGGTAACAAGAACACAACATTAGCGGGCGGCGCGTTTCTTTTCTATTACCATAATGGCGGCCAAAATAAGGTGGATCAGTGACCGGATTTGCAAAAATCGGGGAAAAAATTGCTACCCTCCCACAAAAAAAATCTTGGAACTTCAATTTTTTTTTTCTCGGAACGGCAACCATTTTCCTCAGAAAATCGCGGATCCGAGGAGGGTTCTGCAGCCTGATTAGAATATAATACAATTAATAATAAATGACATAAGGTAAATGTAATTTTTATATCATTTTATGATTTATTAGTATAATATTGGTTTTTTGAAGGGGGTAAGGGGTGGGGAGGGGAGAATGTGTTTAACATAGGGACAAAAATAAGGTCGGTAGGTCAGCTTCCTTTATTTTTTTTTCTTTTCTAAACCTTTTTCACATTGAGTGGGCTTTTTATTTATTCTCCAGCAGATCCCAAAAAAACAAGTTGGGCCAAAAACTTTTGGGTCGGTCGAGAGGTGGGAGAAAGGACAACTCGGCGCCAAATTGTGGCCACTGATATTATTTTATCATTTATCATAAAAGTGCCTTTTTAGAGTACGTACCATCTTAATAATGAAATGAGAAGGAATGGTGGAATTTAACTGTTTTTTTTTTAAATCTATAATAATCAACCCCTCCCTTCCCTAACAGCTTCGTAAACTATAAAATACTTTAGGAAATCACTGCAAAGATGTAGCATTATTTACTTTCTGTTTATGCTATAAACCCACCCTCTGTTTAGGATTTATAAAATGTAGAGGTAAATAAGAGGGTTTTTAACATCAAGATACAAACATTTGTAAGCTGTATTAAACACACACTGCCAAATATTTACGCGTCTCACAATAATAAAACGTAGCAGACGACGCGTTGTTTTATATTACCGTACTAACCGTACAGTGCTTACACAATTTGTAATATTACATTAGGTCATCATATCACGCGGTAGTTTGCTGAGTACTGGGGCAGTGAATCAGCACTTTCTTCAAATGGTATGCGGCGTTTGACAGAGAAGGCTGTGCTATGTTTATTTGTGTTCCACTGCAATATTGCAGCGGATGCCCATGTTACTAGATACCCATATAAAAACTATCTTTTTACCCTCAGAAACAAGTGGTGTGTGGATCTCTGCCACAAAAGAGTGCATAACTTTCTGGTGGAAAGAGCCTCAAGTTTGGACAGTGAATCAGACATGATTTTTAAAAATGAGGATCTTTTGGATTGATAAACCTGTTTCAGAGCTAAATGAATTGCCTTGAGCTCAGCTGTATAAACAGAACAAAAATCAGGTATACACTGTTGCAAAGGCTGGTCGAGTTGTCTCCCAGAGACTGACGCAGCAACTGATTGTATTGGACTAGCAACTCAGATTAAATATACCACAGTAAAATTTGGAGTGACAGTGTTACACTCAATTCGATGATGGTGTTTTCTATCAGTATCTGATTCAGCCCCGATGCTTGAATTCCTGATAGTTGTGTAACTCAGATTCGTTTATTCACACAGCCCGTCCAAACAGCATACAAGTCACAAAGTCGACGTATGAAGTTTTCCACTTTTATTCAGCACACACCAACAACTGCATACAATTCTCAACTCAACTCAACAACTTTCACAGCAACTCTCTAGCTTCACTATCAACAACTTTACTCTCTCCCAACAGCAACTCGGCACACGATTAAATAACCTCTCTCTTTTCTGGAACGATTTGGTACATGGTAGAAATGACGTACTGCCACCAATCGAACTAAAGATCGTCATCACTGACTTACGTCATACACATTTTCTCTACTTCCGGGAACATTCACGACCTTCGATATCCATCCGGAAATTTCTATCAAGAGTAAACACGCAGATCCAGAATATTCTACATCAATATCGACCAACAAAAATTATCAACGTTATACAAAACCACTCCTAAAAACAATGCAAACTCAAATCAAAGGTAAATAAACTCCATTATTGAATACTTTGCAAATCGAAACGATTAGATCTATCGTACACGCTTCCGACATATTTTCGTTCGCGTTTCAACGTAACATAACCCCCCACTCAAGAAGAAATTTACCCAATTTCTTTCAACAACGTTGAAACGTAATGCACAAACAAAGTTCAGAATTAAAACTTATTTCAGCCTGTCTGAACACTGTCAATGTTCACAGTTCATTCACACAGAGTCAAAGTTTCTCATCTGCAAGTCTTTCTGGATACTGTCAATGTTCACAGATCGTTTACACAGAGTCAATGTTTCTCATCTGCAAATCTTTCTGGATACTGTCAATGTTCACAGTTCATTTACCCAATCAACGTTTTGTATTTTCAAGTCTGTCATTACCAATATTCTTAGTTCGTCCACACAGCCAATGTTCTTTCGTTCGCAAGGAGACGACGCCCTTGTCAGTTGCGGTCGTCATCGGCCCAGGGTCAAAGACGATGATCACGTGGGCTTCCCTGGAATCAGTGCGTCTTCCGTTGTCTCCCTCTTCCGTCGGATGTCCGACGCAGTCGACGTTGTCAGCTCCCAGAATGCATTTGCTGGGTCTCACGGTCAGGTTGGCTTCTGCGGGACGGTGGAACAGCTCCCTCAAGGTCTGCAGATGCTCCTTCCAGGTCTGGGTGTGGACTTCACGTTCGACCAAAGTCGTAGAGCCTGGGACATCATTGAAGTTATGGGGAATCTCGCCCATAAGGTCCTTGAGCTCCAACTTTTGACCTTCCGTCAAGCTCGGTCCTAGCTTAACATCATTGATGCCTTCTTTGCTGTGGAAGTCTCCCAGTTCCAACAGTTCTTCGCTGTCAAAGCTGTTGTCGGTCCCAGCTGCTGTGGCTGCGTACACAGTCTCTGATGGCCTTTCCACGTACAGTTTAAGGAGGTTGGCGTGGTATATCTTGGAATGCTGGCCGACCTTCACCTTGTAGTCGTTGATCCCCACCACGGTCTCCACTTCGTACGGGCCTTTCCACTGCATCAGCAACTTATTATGATCAGTAGGTAGCAGCACCAGCACTTTGTTGCCAGGTTTAAACTTCCTGCTCACAGCCCTACGATCATAGTAGTGCTTTCCACAGTCCTGGGACTTCTTCAGGTTTTCTCTGGCTATCTCGAGAGTCTGCTCCAGCTTCTCCCGTAGCTCAAACACGTACTGGTAGCTGTTCTTTACCTCTGGGGTCTCTACTTCTTTCGTCCACAGTTCTTTCAGGATGTGCATCGGCCCTCTGATGGTTCTTCCGTACAGCAGTTCGAACGGAGAAAAGCCGGTGGACTCCTGCGGTACTTCTCTGTAGGCGAAAAGTAGGGCGTTGATGTAGCGATGCCATTGTCTGGGCTGCTCGCTGCACAGTTTCTTCAGGGTGGACTTCAGCGTAGCATTGAACTTTTCGACAAGCCCGTTGCACATCGGATGGTAGGGTGTCGTAGTCAAATGCCGGATGCTCAGCAGTCTGTTGACCTCCTTCATGCAGTCAGAGACGAACTGCGTCCCGAGGTCTGTCAGGATTTCTTCAGGCACTCCAAGCCTACTGAACATGTCCACCAGTGCCTCTGCTACAGTTTCAGTGTCAATCTTCTTCAGTGGCACTGCTTCTGGGTACCGAGTCGCATAGTCCACTAAAGTCAGTACCCACCGATGACCTTCTTCACTCGGAGGTCTTATTTCGCCGATTAAGTCTAAGGCCACCCTCTTGAAAGGTCGGTCGATCAGAGGCATCCTCTGCATAGGCACTTTCGGGACCCTTCCTCGAGGTATAGTCTTCTGGCAAATGTCACATGATCGGCAGAAACGGCTGACGTCCGCATGAAGTCCTGGCCAGTAGAACACCGCCTGGATTCTGTCTGACGTCTTTCTGATGCCTAGGTGACCTCCCATGATAGAGTCATGAGCTACTTCCATCACTTGGCGCCTTAGAGGTAACGGTACCAAGACTTGACGTAGTGGTTTCCCTCCGTTGACCCTCGGGTGCTGGAAGATTCGGTACAGGATCTTGGCTTTCACCTCAAAATAGACCGTGCCACTGCCCTTGGTCACGTGGTCTTGGCGGTTCCTATACTTGTTTAAAGTGCTATCAGCTTCCTGGAGCTGGATCAGCTTATCTCTGTCCACGATGGCAGCTTTGGAGTTGTCGGCGACCTTCAGTGGCGTAGACGTCTTGTCTCTCTTGGCCTGGGCCCTGGTTGTAACAGCACCGACGATCTCTGGTCGGCAGGGCTGAGCCGGAGTAACCACATTGTCCCGTAGCAGCTCTGTAAGGTCTCCATCGGGAAACGGCAATGGATCCTCCTCCACAACTTCGACGTGTTGAGTTGAGGCAGGACTCCACTCTGGATCGGGGTCGTCGGGTCGTCTCGCGCCGTCGATATTCCCGATCATCAAATCGTATAGCGGCTTTTTCAGGCAAACCGCTTCTACTTCACCTGTGTAGAAAGGGGTGTTGACATGAATCTTCGCAACTGGCGCTTTCAAACATTTGCTGTCGGCCATAAGTGTCCATTTTGAATCGCCAGTGAACTGTTCTTTAGCGATTAGGTCTTCTCTGACGATGACCCCACTGCAGCCAGAGTCTCTTAAGACAGTCACTTCATGATTTCCGACGCGTCCCTTTGAAACAGGCATGTTCTGGACGGTCACAGCTGCGCTGGCGACGACGGGGATGGATTTTCCGTTGGCAAGGAGAAGTTGGCCATCAGTTATGCACTCTTGCACGTCCGCGGGAGTAGCTGCGCGCTCGGTCTCACTCGGAAGAATGACGCTCCCGCCGCACACTTGATGGTCAGATCTACTGGTTTGCCGTAGATTGGAGAAACGTCTCTGTCGGTTGCCCGCCGCTGCATTGTCCGTACTGCTCCGCTGTCCGCTACTTTTGTTTTGAGGACAGTTAGCCGCTCTGTGGTCTGTAGCGTTGCAAGTGAAACAGCCTCTTGAATGCCCTTCCCTGGGAGGTGGCGTGGAGTCCGTCTGTCTCTGGCTCGTCTGGCTCCCTTGGATCTGGTTCCCATGGTTTCCAGTCTTCTGAAAATGTTTCGTCGCGCTGGGTGGCCCCAGGGTTTTCCCATGAGCGATGAGATATCTTTCAGCAGCCTCAGTCACATCTTTAAGCGTCTGCAGCTTTCGTTCTTCTAAGTGGGTCGCTAGGTCCTTGTGACAGGCATTGAGAAATTGTTCCTTCACGATCAGGTCATGGAGACTGTCGTAAGACTTCTTTTCGCCGGATAACTCCACCCACTTGTGTAGATATGACGACAGGCGCTCCACAAACTGCTTTGGCGTCTCGTCTGACTTAGGCCGGCATTCACGGAAGCGTTTACGGTAGCCCTTCTCTGTAAAGTTGTAGCACTGCAACAGGGCCTCTTTCAAGACGTCGTAGTTTTTGGCGTCATCGTTCGACAGTCTGGTGTAAACTTCGAGAGCTTGCCCCGTCAGAAGTGCACTCAGTCGAATTGCCCAGTCTTGAGGTTGCCAGTTAGAGCTTTCAGCGAACCTTTCGAATCTCGCCAGATAACTGTCAATCTGGTCCTTCCCGTCGATGAAAGCTGGCAATTTTGGAGCCGTGTTGTCACTGATAACTTGTGGCGCATGCTGCTGTTGCTGGATGCGCGCCATTTCTAGCTGGAACTCAAGACGCTTCAGCTCGAATTCTCTGTCTTTTTCTTGCCGCTGCTGTTCAATTTCGAGACGCTTCTGTTCTAATTCTATTTCTTTTTCTAGACGCTTCTCTTCCAATTCTCTTTCTTCGCGCCTTCGCTGTTCTTCTCTTTCTTCACGCAATATTCTCTCCTGGCATTTGACGTACTCCGTCAGCTGTTTGCCTTTTAGATTTAGTTCAACCCCTTTCTGCCAGAAGTCAGCCATCTTGATGCTTCTGGAAAGTTCTTTTCAAGATAGTTCTTTTCTAGAAAGTTCTTTTCTGGAAGGTTCTTCTTCTAGAAAGTTCTTGACTGTAGAGTTCTTTTTTTCTGGAAAGTTCTTGACTGTGCTGTACCTTTCTAGACTGTTCTAGAACAGCACGCTTTCTGCAGTAGCGCTGATGCTTGTCACTAGTCGCCTTCGTTGACGCAGGCCCCGCTGTCCTCGTCGTATGCGACGCTGCACCACGCTGGTGTTGATGTATACGCTCCTGTGCTGAAGTAGACGCGACGTCCGCTCGCCGTTCTCTGTAACACTGGCGATGTAGCTCCGAGACTGTCCCTCGACGTAGTCTTACGGCAGCCACGTAGTCCCGATCTGTTGTTCGCTCACGAAGCAACTCTTCAGCGACTACACGCCCTTGCAGTCAACCCGAATCTATCGGATGTAGTCCCAGTATGTTGGCCCCTCTCGACGCAACTCGTTGGCGGCTACCCTCGATGACTGCCTCTCGTAACGTTGACTCGCTTGTTGTAGCAGTTGAACCCTTGGCTATGGCGTGAATCGCGGCTTGACCCCCAAAATGTTACACTCAATTCGATGATGGTGTTTTCTATCAGTATCTGATTCAGCCCCGATGCTTGAATTCCTGATAGTTGTGTAACTCAGATTCGTTTATTCACACAGCCCGTCCAAACAGCATACAAGTCACAAAGTCGACGTATGAAGTTTTCCACTTTTATTCAGCACACACCAACAACTGCATACAATTCTCAACTCAACTCAACAACTTTCACAGCAACTCTCTAGCTTCACTATCAACAACTTTACTCTCTCCCAACAGCAACTCGGCACACGATTAAATAACCTCTCTCTTTTCTGGAACGATTTGGTACATGGTAGAAATGACGTACTGCCACCAATCGAACTAAAGATCGTCATCACTGACTTACGTCATACACATTTTCTCTACTTCCGGGAACATTCACGACCTTCGATATCCATCCGGAAATTTCTATCAAGAGTAAACACGCAGATCCAGAATATTCTACATCAATATCGACCAACAAAAATTATCAACGTTATACAAAACCACTCCTAACAACAATGCAAACTCAAATCAAAGGTAAATAAACTCCATTATTGAATACTTTGCAAATCGAAACGATTAGATCTATCGTACACGCTTCCGACATATTTTCGTTCGCGTTTCAACGTAACAGACAGACTGACTGATAGAAGGTTGGTTCACGATTTGAAGTACCAGTATACTAAAACAAAAATATCACCATACTTTACACATTGAGCAAAACGTTTTTAGCAATAAAATGACTTCAGGGACCATGACCTTTACTGTAGATCAAATATGATGGCACAGGAAGCAGGCCCCTAACCGTAATGTGCCTGTATGGTGTCTGCTCAAAACCTATTGAATGGCTCTTGAGATATGGCCTCCAATCGAACGACGGACAAGATGGACATTTGGCTCATTCCCATTCCCAACTATTTCAAAGTATTTCTAGAAGCATACATACATCGTTGTTTTAGGTTCAAGCTAAATCAGGACCAGATTGGGCTTGGGGAAAATGTATAGTAGTTTCCAACAGCATTTCCACACAAGTCAGGAATTACACAAATGATAGGAAGACGGTCAAGTAAATGAAAAGGCGATAGAGGGAAGGAGATACTGAGACACAGAAGAAGGGGCCCTCTTCTACCGTTTCTCAATATCTCAATGCAGGGGTGGGTTTGGGGGGAGTAGGCAGTTTGAAACTGTTTGGAACTGGGCAACAATTGCAATGGGATGGAAATAAGATACGCAATTTTGTTTCCCCACAGTGTTTGTGGCTAGTTATAGTTAGTAATAGTGGGAGAAGAAAATAAGCACACGATGATTCTGTTTTTTAAACAAGTGGAGAGAGACAAAGATTTTGAACAAGATGAAAAGCCATTCAAATGTAATTCCAGACACTCTCACACAAAATAAGCACAAATCAAAAGTGTCCATGTTGTTGGCAGTGTTGTGACTGGGCTTCATCCTAAACAAATGGAAGACATGGAATGACAGGTGGCTGGTGTGTGAACTATGACCTGTGTGAACTATGACCTGTGTGAACTATGTCTATGACCTGTGTGAACTATGACCTGTGTGAACTGTGTGAACCCAAATCAGTACAAATTCTTAATAAGTGTTGACTGAATGAGTTGGGTGCGAGTGGTTTATGGGAGTACTAGAGATGAATTTTATAATATTTGCAGCAATTTAAATTTTTCAACTATTCAGTATGTATCTAGTTAACTAATGCATACGTTTTAAAATCTGTAATTGTATTATAGAATGATACGCAAAGTTTGATGATTGTATTATAACGTTTATAATTTTATAATCTCATGTCTAACCCATGTGTGTGTGGATGTGTGTGTGTGGGTGTGTGTGTTTGTGGGTAGGTGTTTTATTTATTTATGTTGAAGTGCAATAAGGACATGTAGTGTGATATGTATTTTAAGTTTTACAATGTGTCGGAAATGTTCTTGTTAATATGTACATAACCGTGATTACACGTACATGTTTACATGTTTATAGTATTGTTACATTTTATTACCTTTTGCTGACAGCAAATCCATGTTAGAATTTCTCCTTGGAGATAATAAAGTTTTCTGAATCTGAATCTATGACCTATGTGAACTATGTCTATGACCTGTGTGAACTACGACCTGTGTTAACTATGACCTGTGTGAACTATGACCTATGTGAACTATGTCTATGACCTGTGTGAACTATGGCCTGTGTGAACTATATGCAAGCAAACTACTGTCAAAATCGGCTCAGGAAATTCTTAGAAATCTCGTACAAATTTGGAAAAATCTATAATTGTTGTTTGTTTGGGTGTGTACCGTACGGGAGCGCAGTTGGCTCAGTGGTGTACTCAAATGCTAGGTCAAAACATTGTAGACTGTACAGGCAGTGGTACAAAACCCGTTAAGGGTCTGGAATTTTAAAAAAATAAAATAAAAATTACTCATTGAGACACTGCGCTCTTACTCCTGCACATGAGAGTATAAACCGAGGTCTAGTCTGTGCTCATGTCTAGACAGATAAGTGTTGGCTACACAAATACATCCAGCATGCACTATTAGGTCCCTCCTCCCTATCCCCAGTTGTGCTCAGTTGTCTATAGGTGATTGACTATGTGTCCAAAGGTTGCAGGTTGGTGCCTCAGGGGCTTAAGTTAGATCCTGTACTGACAAGTGCCTTGAGCAGCTCTTGAGCTGGAAAAGCGCTAAAGTGATAAAATAAATAATAATAATAATAATAATAATACTCATGTTGCTATGCATACGAGTCAAAAACAGTTGTTTCAATATATACAGTTTGTTAGATTTATTTGTCATTAAATCCTTTAGGGTAGGGCAACAATTTGTCAGCGTAAGATACTAGTTGATTTGGAATAGGATTGAGTTAATTTTTGTCATCTCAATAATGTATTCTGGTGCTGAGCTAGGTTGCGGACTTCTTCCTCTGGGCATGTTGTTGAGGTTTATGTTGTTATCCACAACAAAAGTGGAATTGCAACCCTGCTCATATTCACAACTTTCCGGCACCTCTCATAAAAACTCGTGGGTATCGCCATTATAAATTAAAACGAGGTTATATGAAACCAAGTTCCGGTCTAGCTTGTTTTGCTTTTATCAAAGCTTGATGCGTGACTTTTAAATATGGCAAATTGCCGAAAACGACGATTGTTAAGAGCCCGAAAATGAGTGGGATAAGTATAAAAACGGTGGAGGAAGTACATGCTCAGTGAAAGAATGCAAAAAACAATCGTAGAGGCCTGTATTTGTGGCGACTTCGGAGGTGCGTCGATCATCGACAGAAAGTGAAACAGGACCTGAAAACTCTTGTAGTTTTCCATAGCTTCGCCGTCCAACCTTCACAAAACACGAAGTAACTGACTATGTTTATGCGAGCGTTGTGGCCAAGTGGGCTAAGGCGGGACTAACTTGCCTTGTCCACAAGCCAGAAACCAATGGCGCCTGACAGGTGTGGGTTCGAGCCAGCATCTGGGCGTTATGTTTTTCCTAATATTTTTCAAAAATTCACAAATAATGTTAGGTAGGTAGGGTTTAGGCGCGCCACTGGCGATAGAAAGGGATAATAAACTGCAGCCAAAAAAAATTAAAAATATGTGAGGGTACGATACAGGTGGCCAGTGACACATGTTATTATTCTTGAATATTTGGAAATAACTCACTAAAACACGCGGAGAAAAAAAAACTGAAGTATTTTTCATAGAGGGGATTCCCGTTGGTGCATATGATAGCAGAAAAGTGTGAATAGATGTCATCTGCTAGCAATGACTCCAAAGAGATTGTGGGCAAGCAAAATTGCAATGCTGGGGCATTGTGGGAAGAAAATCCTATACAATAAAAGTGAAAGTTGAACATTCTCTCCAATTGCCTCACACACATTTACTGTATCTTATTTTTCTGTTTTATTTTATTTCTATTTAATTATTTTAGTTTAATAAATTAAAAAAGAATAAAATAAATGAATAATAAAATAAATAAATTAATATAATTCATTTCATTTATTAATTTGCTTTTTAATATTTTATACAAAGGGAATAAAAAATAATAATTAAGCTATTTTATTTTATTATTTTATTTTGTTATTTACTTTATTATTTATTTTATTTTATTATTTATTATTTTATATGATTTTATTTTATTTTGTATTTATTGGATTTTATTAGATTTGATTTCACATTTGTAACAAAGCTTTGTATTTATTTATTTTTTAATTGTCAATACGTATTTCGAAAATTAAGAGAATGAAAAGCTCTTTAAATCTATGTCAGTTTTGTGATGAGGAAATCATTTTTTTTAAATGGCTTTTGACTACCTACATTTAGTTGATTTTCCTATGGCCTAAAATGTTAATGTTTCTATGAAGTTTGCTCAAAACCTATTCACTGGTTTTTGAGATACGCCTTCCAAAGGACCGATCCACAGACATTTGGCTCGTTTCGATTACTTAGTCATTGTTTACACGGCCCAATGGACTGCAAAGAGCCGAATCAGGACAACAACTTGGTTGAAAGATGACTCATCCCTGATCTGTATAAAAGATCTGGTTGGTTAGTTAGTTATTTAGTTAGTCATTGCTTTCAGGACCACAAAATCAAGACCACAACTTGACTGAAAGAGGACTCACCCCTCATCCGCATAAAAGATCTGCTGAAACAACCCCAGTGGCAACACTGTACTCTGTAGGCACTCCACCAGCCGGTCACTATAAAAGGTCTGGTGAAACAACCCCAGTGGTAACACTGAAGGCACTCCACCAGCCGGTCACTATAAAAGATCTGGTGAAACAACAATAATGGTAAATGAAAATAAAATAAGTAAATACAAAATTAAAATAAAATAAGATAAACATTAAATATATTCAATACAAAAAATAGGTTTTTATATGCATTAAATAAATAGCATAATATCATAAAACAAAACCAAATAAATAAATTAAATTGAATTCAACAATAAAATAAAGAAAGTTAGTTATTTATTGCTTACAGGGACATGCGGACTTCAAAGAACGGAATCAGGGCCACAAAATCAAAACCACAACTTGGTTGAAAGAGGACTCACTTCTGCTGAAACAACCCCAGTGATAACACTGAAGGCACTCTATCAGCCGGTCACTGTACAATAAAGGCATCCCATGTAGCTGAGGCTACACTCTTAATTTATCGAACCCCCTTTTACAAAAACAAAATAGAATATAAACATCCTTATAAAATATCAACAAAACACATACATATAAAATGCCTACATTGCTAAGTAATATCATAGGAAGCCCTAGTGACCATTTGGCAGAAAGCGTTCCCCATTCCCAGGCTGACCCAATAGATCTCAGACCTCAGAAACGAGGAGTTTTGAGTTTTGGAAGTTTTTGTTTTTTTTAAATGATAGAAGACTGGTCTAGCAAAGAAGATAGTATAGTAGATAGAACAGGAGAAATGAGAAAGAACAAAGGAGAAAGACAGCGATAGTGGGAATTTAAAGCATTAAACTTCCAGAAAATGGGGATACTATCTATACAGAAACCCCCAGCACCATTGCGGGGGGCATAAATTAATAAATAAAGTTTTAAAAATAAAAATAAATTTAAATTTAAAAAATTGCATTTATAAAGTAAAAAAAATGAATAAATTATTTTTTAAAAGCTTACAAATAAATAAATAAAAATAAAATAAATATTGAAAAAAAGTTAGTTATTTAGTCATTGTTTATAGTGTCCAGTGGACTGCAAAGAGCCGAAACAGGACCACAACGTGGTTGAAAGAGTACTTACCGCCCATCGATATAAAAGACCTCAAGAAACGATCCTAGTGGTAACACTGAAGGCACTCCACCAGCCGGTCACCTTACATCCCAAGCAGGGGACGCTGAGGCTGTACTGTAATTTATCAACACCTGTTTACAAAAACAAAATAGAATATAAACATTATAAAATAGAAACAAAACACATACATATAAAATGCTTGCATCGCTAATAATACCCTCAAAAGTCCTAGTGGCCATTTAGCAGAAGGCTACATCCCCAAGATGAACCAACAGACCACATACACAAATGAGGAGTTTTGGGAGAGTTTTCAAGAAAAAATGTAGGTGACTGGTCTAGCGAAGAAGAAGTAGATTGATGGAACAGATCGAGTAGGAAGAAAAAAGAATGAAGAAGAAGTAGAATGATGGAACAGAAAGGAGAAAGAACAAATGAGAATGACGGAAACAGTGACTAAAAACAATAAATTTCCACAAAGTGGGGATTCTATCTATACAGAAAACCCCGGCACCCCAACGGGGATTCTGTCTTGCGCTTAAATTTTTTAAAGTATTTGCAATTAAGTGTGGAAATACAAACACATAGGAATATGTAAGCAAACAGTCGTCTCTTAGCAAGAAGTCCACATTTTGCAACCTTAATTTTGATCTTGACCTCAGACACTCTTTAATTTGAGAATCTGTTGTTCCTGCTTTACAAACCTATTTCTATTAGATCTACAATAATTCTGTTTTGAGAAACTGCAGTCAATTGTTCTTGCTGTCAAAACCTATTTGCTATTAGATTTACCATCACTCTGTTTTGAGAAACTACTGTCCATTAATTAACTGTTTCTGTTTTCCAAACCTTTTTGCCATTACAACTACCTTCTCTCAGTTTTGAGATAAAATTGGCGTCTTAAGAATTCTTTACGAGATGCGAAGTAACTTCACAAAAATATTATTCAAACTTGTCATTTCACAATCGCTATCACATAATTACTTCTGTCAAAATCTACTTCTCTTTTTTTTTCATGAGTAAGAAAATAAAATAGACTTTTATCTTTTATAACATAAAATGAGTACAAATTAAGCTTGACTTTGATCACAGGGATTGCATTTCATTCCGTTTAAGTCAAAGCATTACCTACTGTTCAACAACAAATACAATTGAACTACAGAACAGTATCTATGCTGTGTAGAAGTTTAGATAAGTATTGAACCTTTGTGTTAACACTAGGTGTATGTGAAATCAACGAAAGTGTCAGTAAGTACACAATAAATAAATGATTTTTCCGCTTGTTAAAACAAACATTTTAAAATATACTTTTATTTGTTTAATGGCTTCCTTATAGCGCTTTTCCAGCTCAAGAGCTGCTCAAGGCACAGGCTGATACAGGATCTAACTCAAGGCACTGGCTGATACAGGATCTAACTCAAGGCACAGGCTGATACAGGATCTAACTCAAGGCACAGGCTGATACAGGATCTAACTCAAGGCACAGGCTGATACAGGATCTAACTCAAGGCACAGGCTGATACAGGATCTAACTCAAGGCACAGGCTGATACAGGATCTAACTCAAGGCACTGGCTGATACAGGATCTAACTCAAGGCACAGGCTGATACAGGATCTAACTCAAGGCACAGGCTGATACAGGATCTAACTCAAGGCACTGGCTGATACAGGATCTAACTCAAGGCACAGGCTGATACAGGATCTAACTCAAGGCACAGGCTGATACAGGATCTAACTCAAGGCACAGGCTGATACAGGATCTAACTCAAGGCACAGGCTGATACAGGATCTAACTCAAGGCACTGGCTGATACAGGATCTAACTCAAGGCACAGGCTGATACAGGATCTAACTCAAGGCACTGGCTGATACAGGATCTAACTCAAGGCACAGGCTGATACAGGATCTAACTCAAGGCACTGGCTGATACAGGATCTAACTCAAGGCACTGGCTGATACAGGATCTAACTCAAGGCACTGGCTGATACAGGATCTAACTCAAGGCACAGGCTGATACAGGATCTAACTCAAGGCACAGGCTGATACAGGATCTAACTCAAGGCACAGGCTGATACAGGATCTAACTCAAGGCACAGGCTGATACAGGATCTAACTCAAGGCACCCACTAGCTGCCTTGGGCTTATCTTATCGCCTGATGCCCACCCACACCATTGAACACAATGCTGGATGACAAAATGAAACAAGCAAAATACTCATTGATAACAAAGTGTGGCTATACTTATGAGAAAAGGAAATTATACTCATTGATAACAAGGTGTGGCTATACTTATGAGAAAAGGAACAAAGTGTGGCTATACTTATGAGAAAAGGAAAAAATACTCATTGATAACAAAGTGTGGTTATACTTACGAGAAAAGGGAAAAATACTCATTGATAACAAAGTGTGCATGGTTATACTTATGAGAAAAGGAAAAAATATTCATTGATAACAAAGTGTGGCTACACTTATGAGAAAATGAAAAAAATACTCATTGATAACAAAGTGTGGCTATACTTATGAGAAAAGGAAAAAAAGTCACTTGGAACTGGCCATGAAATCTGGATCTGGACATCCTCAGTTACCAAATCGGAGCCTTGGCCCCCCGACGGTCACATGGATCAGACCTGAAATGCAACAGATGCATTGTGCACGTTCATTAATAAATAATAATAAGTTTACATTTATAAGGCTCATTACCAAACACATATCGAGTTAAAACATAGCACATATAGAATTTAGAATTTAGAAAATCAAACTTAATTTTTTAATATAATGCTCTTCCCCTCCCCTCTCTCTGTCCCCCCCCCCTCCCTCTCCTCCCTCCCCTGCCAAATAGGACAACTCAAAAACTTTCTAATCCCTATTACTACAATAATTATGTATATGCCTTTTCCATACGTAAACTTACTTTATACAGTAATTTCACAACATAATGCAAGTAGCCGGTCACTCAATAATGGAAGGACAATTCTCACAAAATTTCTAATCCATATTACCACTATTACTTGTATACTTATATATATGTATTTTCCACGTAAACATAAACGTTAACATTTACAACATCATGCAAAGTGTTAGTAAATAACAATTAAAAAATAAACTAACCGTCACACACATTTAGTAAAACAACCAAAATTAAAAGGAATCAGTGAAGATTTGAAAACAAAACAAAGTAACGGTGCATCTTTGAAGAAAAGAGCAAACCAACACCTGTACAGAATAAAATATCACTGCCAGAAAAAAAAACACCTAATTAAAAAAAATGAATAATACATCTACCACTTGAAAAATTACACCCTGTTTGAGATCAAAAGCATCGTTTTATTGGATTATTGAAAGACACAAGAGGGTAATACTATTACAGTACACCAGCCTATCAACAATACTATTACAGTACACCAGCCTATCAACAATACTATTACAGTACACCAGCCTATCAACAATACTATTACAGTACACCAGCCTATCAACAATACTATTACAGTACACCAGCCTATCAACAATACTATTACAGTACACCAGCCTATCAACAATACTATTACAGTACACCAGCCTATCAACAATTAATACTATTACAGTACACCAGCCTATCAACAAAATGTTTGAAACACATTCAATTGAATTTAATAATATAATGATACAGAATTTTTACAATTATAAATCCCAACTCACCAGCGACTGCAACCTCTTCATTTTAAATGTCGTCACCCTCTATATGACTGAAATGTTCAATGAACCTTGTGAGCGAGAACTCCATGCGGTACTTGTGAGGGCAGGGGTTCTGTCCAGCCTCCTTCAGCTTTTCCAGGTGCCAAACTTCAGATATTCCTAAAAAACATATTTATATAGTAATGATGGTCTTTAGCCAATAATAACAGCAAAGTTGTATTTAAAGTAACACCAATAAAATTCAGAATTATAATACCTGCATGACTTGCTATCTTTCCAGTTTTACAATCATTAGATCATCAATGAATAAATTTACACTTAAACAAACAAAAAAAACAAAACAACAAAACAAACCATAAAAAACAAACATGAAGGTACCTTTTGAAAGTGAAATCATCAACTTCCATCAAAATAACATCAAGCAAGAGCAGTAATACCTTGGTACATGTGACGTAAGCGTATTTTGCCAATAAACCTATACAGCAAACATTACAATATCAAGTCGTTCACTTCCTATCTCCTTCCTCCATTTGCAGAGTAACCTAAAACGAAAACCAGTTAGTTTTGTTCCAAACCAGGAAACCGGTGTTTCAATATTTTTTTAATAACTTGAAAATGGATTAGTCACAACATCGGATTAGCAACATAAAAACTGTCAAACAAAACCTCACCTTTTCAGCATTGCAGATGAATGTGAACAAGGGATTAAAATATATATGAGCAAAATACAGGAAAGATATATTAAAAGAATTTGTGACAATTTGTAACACTAAACTACAATGGAAAACATACTTCATTGTCAAATTGTGTTCAATCATTTACTGAATAGAAGATACAAGATGTCTACATTGTAACTATTATCATCATGACAAAGAAGCTACAACAAACCTTACTGTATTGTAACTATTATCATCATGACAAAGAAGCTACAACAAACCTTACTGTATTGTAACTATTACCATCATGACAAAGAAGCTACAACAAACCTTACATTAAGTTTAACACATTCTCCTCACACTTGGACTTTTCTTGGGCAATGTTGCAGAGGGCAGCTGGTGTGATCCTTATGCAACAGATCCATGTTGAGGTCGTTGCACTACCAGGTATGTTCACCACCAGATACATTCATCATCTGCGTCTCCACCTACCAGCCACAATAACGCCATAATAAACTTTACCAACAAACAAACTTTAGACAATGTATTGTAAAGACATATAATCTAGCCCAATTCAACGAAAAGTAATTTTTTACAAATAAATTTTATAAAAAATATAATTTCAGTTACAATTTCAGTAGTAATAATAATCTGCAAGAATCACAATTTTACAAAAATAAAATTCTACATATATAAATACAATCCAGCTGAATCCCAGCAATAATAGCAGTAATAACAAGAGAGAAGTCATGATCTGGCTTTATTTTGCCAGTGACCAAATGATTTTCATTTTGGCAAAAGGAAAAAGCCAATTTTGTTCTCTCTCTCTCTCTCATGGAGATATGACAAAGACAATGTTCTCTATATTGCAGATTACTATGCACGCATACGCACATGCACAACCACAAACAGACACAAACAACACACACACTATTCAGCAATGAAATCTATCTTGCTTCAGTTTGATCCTATGAAAATGAAGAAAAGAAAATAACTAAAAATGCAACATGCAATTGCAATGCAGAAAAAGTCACCAAACAGTTGAAAATCAAGTCAGTTACGAGTTGTAAATAAAGACAGTAGTATTAAACTACTTATTAGTAAAACGTTTTTCCAATGCTGAAAAATTCATACCATACCACTGAAAAATTCATACCATACCACAATTAAAGATGCTGCTGCACTGAAACATGTTATTAGACAAAAATCTGCCTTCCCAATACAAACCAATATGGCAAAAATAAAATAACGATAACTAAATTAATTAATTAAAAGAACAATTTTTCAATAAAAGAATGTGATTTCTACTGTGAAGAAAGAGCACTCGCCTCCAAAAATCCCAAGGTGATGAAAAAATGATGGAATTCATCATTCTGGACTTCCTGATAAATATTTGGCGAACATTGTGGATAATCAGGTCCAAATACTTCTGTCGAAAGCGAGTTTCCTGCATAACATAAATAAAAAATCAAAGTTCATTTTATTTGTTCACAGCCCAGCTAACCACAAAACTCGAATCAGGGCTGTCCACACCGTGAATGACAATGAAACAGGCTTGCATACTTATGGTCAGAAGTGAATTTCCAGCACAAAATAACTATACCATGACCAACAATGAAACCATTTACCTGTAAACTAAAAGTCAATATTTGTCAAGTTGTTGTCACTGTAAGCAAATCTACTTCTATTTTTATTCAAAGTGGTAATTTCACAATCATTATCACTTACCTCTGTCAAAATCTACACTTTTTATTTTATCATGGGTAACATAATAAAACAGACTTGCATTTTGACAACATAAAATGAGTACAAAACATAACTTTGGTCACAAAGACTGCATTTCAATTCTCCTGATGTTAAAGCCTTACTGTTCAACAGGAAATACAACTGAACAACAGAACATGCAGTCTCTATGCTGTGCAGTTAGCAATACTTAAAGACTGCATTTCAATTCCCCTAATGTTGTTGTTGTTGCATCAAGTTTTATTCATCAGATTAACAAAGCCTTACCGTTCAACAGGAAATACAACTGAACAACAGAAGAGTCTCTATGCTGTGCAGTTAGCAATACTTAAAGAAGTTGAGTAAGTAGTCAACTTTTGTGTTAATGCTAGGTGTTTATAAAATCAACAAACAAGTATACAATAAATGGAATCAATAGAACAATAAACCAGTCTTAAATTGGCCATGGTCACATACTTACCATTTCAAATTAAAGAATGTGCTAAAACATTATAATTCCTTTAAAAGACCTATTAACCAAATACTTTCAAAATAATGTTTTTATTTTATAAAAGGTTTTATATCAATCAGAAAACAGGTAAGCATTACATGCTAAATAAATTGAAATACTTCTCTTCTTATTGTAATTATTATTCTTATTATTAGATAATCATTCAGATTGTCACTAGAATGAGATAGAGAACAAGGTTCATCCCACTGTCCCCAGTTTTCTGCCCGTTTAAACAAAATTTTTCCTATTTGTTATATTTTAATCATTGTTATATACCGCGTGTGCAGCTATAGAGCTGCTGAAGGCCTGGTCAATACAAAATCTAACTCAGGTCACCCACTCTCTACCTTATGTACATCACCTGCTGCCCAGGCCACCCAGGACAATCCTAGATGACAAAACATCACAACAAAACAAAACGGCACAATAAACGTTGATAACAAAGTGTGGCTATACACATTGTACTTATGGAGAGGAAAGCAAACAACTCACTTGACATTGGCCATCATCTGGATCTCCACTGCCTCTGCTCAAAAGTCATACAGGTTTGAGCTCGGCCCCTGATGGTCGCATCGGATGGATCCAACCTGAACTGCAAATATAAACAGATACATTATGCAGCGCACATTCATTAATAATAAGTTTACTTTTGTAAAGGTCAATACCAAACACACATAGAGTAAAGACAGGGACGAATCATAGAATTAAGATAGAAATAAATAATTAAATGTAATTCATCATCCACTCCAACCCCAAAGAAAAGGAAAATCATTACTCTTACAACATGTTTGATCCCTATTATCATTTTTACTTGCTTAATTATATATAGATGTCTTTTCTACGTAAAAATAATAATAGTAATAATAACGGATTTTTATATAGCGGATACTCCAGCCTATGACCAGACTCACCACGCTTTACATAGTCATTACATATAAGTACATGCACTCGATAAAACATCGCTTTCGCTACAATACACCAAAACGAAACATCGCTTTCGCTACAATACACCAAAAGACAGAACAGTAAGGGTACAAATTATTTACATTTATGTACACAAATTACAATTTACAACTATGTACACAAATGACAGAAAAGACAAATAGAATAGCAAAAACATATTCACAGCTATTTATATGCCCGGTTAGGCCCAGGAGGAAAAACAGTATAAATATGTACAGCCGTGTATACACTTACGGATCAGACAGAGACAAAGAGGAGAGAATGGCAGCGGGATACAGATCATTCTGAATAGTGAAGTTTGAAGAGGTGGGTTTTGAGGGCCTTTTTGAATGCTTGTGTTGATTGTATGTTGCGGATATGGGAGGGAAGGGAGTTCCACTGCTTAGGTGCGGAGTAAGCGAATGCACGTTGGCCGTATGTCTTAGTGCGGGTGACGGGAACCTTGAGTGTGCGAGTGTCAGCAGAAGATCTTAAAGTGCGTGAAGGGGAGTAGACAGACAGTAGATCAGCAAGGTAGGAGGGACAAGAATCTGTGAAGAAGTTGTGACAGAGAACAGAGAGTTTGTACTCTAAAAATACTTTACCTCATTGGAGGCGGAACTTTTTTGCCATGTTTATTCCCTGAAAATGCACTATTTAAGCATATATTCTAAAACTCAACCACCTAATAAGTAATATATAAACGATAATATTTTTATTATTTAAAAAAAATGTGGAATGGTATTAGCATGTTTTTTAAAAAAAATAAACAATAGAAAATACATTTATTCACCTTTTGTAAGAAAATAGCACTCAAATATCCAACCTGTATGTAAAAATCCAAAAGATTTTTTATATCCAGAATATAGTACATTCACTACAAAACATGTCAGATTTGCACTAATGATAAAAAATAAATTCAGAATATGTATCAAAATGTATAGGAATGATTTGTAGATCACTACAAATGAAATTGTTATATTACAATTGATTGCCATTTTGGAATTGTGGTAAAACACGTGTGTCACATGTATCCTGAAAATTACGCTCTCAGCAAAATTACTCGGTTTTACAGTTAAATACTCGGTTTTACAGTTAAAGGGAGGTAAGAAACCAATTAGGAATTACTAGTCTTGCTCCCAATTGTACTCTCCCTTTAGTAGTTGGGTTACTTATGACAGACACTACCGATCTTTATGCTCCGCTGTCAACCATATAAACGAATCACGCATCCTATGATGTGCAGTGCTGGCAATGAGTTAAACGTTTACAACATCATGCAAAAGGTTAGTTAATAACAATTTTAAAGCAAAGAAACCAATACACACATTTAGAAATACAAACAAAATAAAAAGGAATCTGTGAAGTGTTAAAAACGCAGAAAAAAAGTAAAGGTGCATCCATGGAAGAAAAAGCAAACCAAAAACTTGTACCTAAAAAAATATCATAGCAAGAAGAAAACCACACAAACAAAATGAATAATTTACATATATTACTTGCAAAGTTACACCCAGTTTGAGATCAAAGGCCAAACATTTTTGGATTATTGAAAAACCTCATTGTGTATTACAGTACACCAGCATATATCAACAAACGTTTGAAACATTCAAATTTAATAATAAAGATTTTTAAAAATTGCAATCCCAACTTACCAGTGACTGTGACCTCTTCATTAAAAAAGTTCCCATCCTCCATATGACTGTGAGCGAGATCTCCACACTTGGTACTTGTCTGTGTAGGGATTCTGTCCAGCCTTCTTCAGCTTTTTCAGGTGCCAGTTAAGTTACACAACTTCAGATACTCCTACAGAAATAAAACAGATTTATTGTAATGATGCTGTTTAGCTAATAATAACAGCAAAGTTATATGTAACGTAACACCAATACATTTAGCAATTATAATACCCACTTGCCATCTGTTTAATTTTATTATAAGCATTAGATCCTCACTGAATAAAGTTACATAAAACAAATATGCCAAAATCTTGGTGAAAGTGAAAAGCATCACCTTTTCTGAAAATAACATCAAGCAAGAGCGGGTTATACCTTCGTATATGTGACGTTGGCTTATTTTGCCTAGAAATCTGTAAAGGGAAAAAAATACAAGATCAACTCTTTCGCGTGCTATCTCCTTATCCATGTGCAGAGTAATCCAAAAAAGAAATCAGTTGGTTCAACCCAGGAAACGAGTGTGTTAGCCTAGTTAGTGTTTTAAAAAATAAAAATTTTTATAACTAGAAAATGGATTAGTCATAACATTGGATTAGCACACTAATAAAACTATCAAACAAACCCTCACTGTTTCAGCACAGCAGATGAATTACCAAACCAACTATGACCAAAATTACAGGAGAGATATATTATTAGAATTTGTGAAAAGGTGAAAGACAATGAAAAACGCCCTACAGTCTCAAAGTCTGTACAATCATTTACTGAACAGAAGACAAGATGCATACACGGTAACTATAATCTTCATGACAAAGAAGCTAAAACAAACCCTATGTTAGCAATAGTTTCCTCCTCCGCACACCAGTAGTTGGACTGTTCTTGGATGATGTTGGCAGCGGGCATTGGGCTGGGTTGTGTCCCTTGCTTCTCTGCCTTTAGTCCCCTCCTCAGCTCTTCACCTCTTCAGTTAACTGAAACAAAACCCCAAAACCATTACCTTGGGGTGTGTTGTCATGGTTCTTCTCACCTACCAACACACAGTCCTTGTTGAGCCATGACAGTCACTGCCTATATAAAGCAGTGTTTTATCACATTACAGTCTCCTCTCTGAAAATCCTTATTGGGAATACAGGGGACTATAAACTGATACATACATACATACATTGCTGGGTGACCAGAACCATGTTTATAGTCTTATTAGATTTAAAGTTACAAAGAACTTCCTCATACTGAGTATATGTTATACCATTAGCAAGAATTCTGCTCAACACAGTTGAAATGTTTCAAGCATGCTGACTGTTGCCTTAGTTACAGTGATGGTCTCTTATCAATAGCAAATATAAAACTTAAAAAGATGGCAAGTTTATTTTCAAAATTAAAAGAAAAAAAAGTAACCGTATTAAAGGTCCAAAGGATAATCTAGCTCAGACGATTTACTGACTGACGTGAGTCACTGACGTCAATATTATTACTCGATTATGAATGGTCCAAAAAGTAACATTATTTAACTCTTTTTGTTTTGTTGTTGTTGTTTTTTTTTTGGTATTTTTTTTTAAAGCTAGCGCTGTGATTTCAACATTATTGTTATCAAAATGTTCCGCAAAATGAGACAAGTTTCTCCTTTAACCAGTCTCAGTCTCAGTCTGAGCCTTGACACAGTGACGTGAATTCGGAAATTAAAATTAGCGTATGAAATATCTTGAATAGATCACTAATGTTACACAGAAACCTCAGACAGTGGCCACACTTTCACCATCTTTCAGTAGTTGAGGTTATATAACCAAAAAGACTTCTGCTGCACACAGAACACAAGAAAATTATGTCCTAGCATCAACGTGCACAACTCACCCTTCGTTTTGTCATTGCCGGAAGATGCCAATGTTAAAGGTCAGTCACTGCGCACGTGCAACTCATTCTGGACTTCCGGGGTGAGGTGCCAATATGCGTGGTGGACTAACAGATCCAATGCTGCTTACCTCTCTAGTACCACATTTTAGCAACAATGTGCGAATACTGCATGGCCTATTATCATTTTATTTTGTTTGTTAGTTGTTTGCTTTAAAATGTAAAAAAAAAATTGTTAAAAAAATTGTTTAGCCTTTTTCTTCTACACATCTCTCTCTCTCTCTCTCTCTCTCTCTCTCTCTCTCTCTCTCTCTCTCTCTCTCTCTCTCTCTCTCTGTTGACTTGTCGGTCCCGTTCGTTGTGATCTATGGTTTTATTCTATTCCTATCCTATTCCTATCATATCCCATAACTCGAAGGTAGTTGGGGCACCACAGATGATCGTTTAACCAGCGCACTCCATCTTTCTCTGTCCTCAGCAGCCCCCATGGCTTCGCTCAGTGTCAATCCAGTCCATTCTCGAATATTGTCCTCGCACCTTTTTTGTCTCCTCTTCTTCTGCCTCCTTGCACCGTGTCTTGCAGGATGGTCTTTGAAAGGCCTGATGGTCTGGTGACGTGGCCATACCATCGGAGTTTCCGTTTCTTCACCATGTGAGCATGTCATCGTGTCGTCCAATGGCTTGTGTGATGGTCTGTCGGACTTCGTCGTTGGCGATGTGCTGGGTATAGGAAATGTTCAGGAATCTTCTGTAGCACCTCATCTCCATGCTTTGCATTCTTCGTTGTAGATTTGCTGTGAGGGTCCATGTTTCGCAAGCGTATAGGAAGATGGAGATGACAATTAAGGGAGCGCAGCAGCCTTACCTTGGAATGTAGACTGATGGTCGTGTCTTTCCAAGTGAGCTTCAACCTTGTCAAAGCAGCAATTGTTTGTGCGACCCTGGAGAGGACTTCCTGTCGGGACCCATTGTCTGATACAATGGCTCCTAAATATTTGAAGCTATGCACTGTGTTGAGGGATTGGCCTTGGACTTTGATGTCCGTGTTGATGCCATTAGTGTTGTTGGTCTTCATTTTGGTCTTCTCTTTCCATTCCATAGGCTCTGGAGGTGGTGTCAAGCCTCTGTACCAGCTGTTCAAGTTCTTGTTCCTCTCCAGCCAATCCATCAATGTCATTCGCAAAGCGGAAGTTTGAGATTGTTCTACCGCCTATGCTGACTGTGCCTTCGTGATCTGCAAGGGCATCTGGTATTTGTTTTTTCACGTCCTTCCTTTCATCTAGGTTGAAACATGTGTTTGTCTATTTAGGCTGCCCACATACATCCTTACTGTAATGTTTCACTGCCAGATTTGAAGAAAGAAAAAAAGAAAGAAGAGCAGAAAGTAAGAAAGAATTAAGAAAGAAAGAAAGAAAAAGAAAGTAGAGAGAAAGAAAGAAACGAAACATATAAAAGAAAAAAAAAGAAAGAAAGGGAGAATACGGAAAAAAGATGGTAAGCCATTCAAATGTATTTCCAGACACTGGCACACATAGTGTTGATTTAGTTGGTGGTGTTGTGGCTGGGCTTTACCCTAACAAAGCAACAGGAAAGCATGGTACGATAGGCCATCTGCAAGCAAAAAGTTATCTAAATAAATAAAACGCGAAACGTGTTTAGAAAACGGTGAAGCACGATGACCTTGGCCTTTGGGAAAGTTCAAATAAGAATGGTTTAAAGTGCTTAGAAATGTTAAAAGTAAATTGTTGATATAAGACAAAGCGTGTGTTTTGAACATAGACCACAAATAACTATGGTTTTGAACCTAGACTACAAATAACTATGGTTTTGAACCTAGACCACAAATAACTATGGTTTTGAACATAGACCACAAATAACTATGGTTTTGAACATAGACCACAAATAACTATGGTTTTGAACATAGACCACAAATAACTATGGTTTTGAACATAGACCACAAATAACTATGGTTTTGAACATAGACCACAAATAACTATGGTTTTGAACATAGACCACAAATAACTATGGTTTTGAACAAAAAGTGAGTGACCGACTGCCGCACTGCTATCGAAGGATGGCCTATAATTTGAAGCATCTGTATATTATTTATTTATTTATTTATTTATTTAATTTAACGTCTATTCCCATTTGTAATATTAGACAACATATTGAATTATAAACAAAATACATTAAAAAAAAACAACAAACTATTATTATTATTTTAAAATAACAACATTAATAATTATTAAAAAAAAACTTTTACACACACACACACACCCACACTCACCCACACACACACACACACACACAACATCAAACAAAAATATAACAACTGACGTCATACAATGAGTCATAATTTGCTGTGAAGAGGTCATGATCAAGTTATCAATATAATTGCAGTTGTTGTTATTATTATTAGTAGTAGTAGTAGTATCATTATTATTATTATTATTATTATTATTATTATTATTATTATTATTATTATTATTATTATTATTATTATTATTATTATTAAAAAAGAAGTAAAAATTGAAAACGAAACAACAAACAAAGAACACACACCCCCCAAAAAAAATTATTTTTTTACATGCATTGGAGGTTTTTGACGATACAAGCGCATGCTTATGTCATTATAAGTATATATATATATATATATATATATATATATATATATATATATATATATATATATATATATATATATATATATTATATATATATATATATATATATATATATATATATATAAAGAACTCTTCAAAATATTGATAGTTATTGCGTAAAACGTGTTTAGTAACAAATAGATTCCAGTGACCTTGACCTTTGTGGTAGAACAAGTATGTTGACACGGGAGACTGGCCGCAAAGGTAGATAATGTTTCTAGAAAGTATGGTCAAAGTCCGTTCAAATGTTCTTTAGATATGGCTTGCAACTGACCGACGGACTGACGGATGGACAGACCGATATTTGGCTCGTTCTGATTCCCCCTATCTCCACCCCTCGCACCGACTATTTCAAATTATTTCCTGAAACATGTAATGTAGAAATGACAACTGTATGTCTGGAAATACTAAAATAAATAAAAACAAAGAACGAAAAACAAATTCAAGCAATTGGTCAAGACACCAAACAAACAAATAAATCATATGGTTAATATATATTATAAACTGGAAGGGCAAAGCCCATATGACTCACATGCTCCTTATGGAACTCGCAATATTTAACAAGAAAATGAGTGCCCAGAAAAAAACAAACAAAAAACGGTGGCATTAAAATGCAAAGTACATATAATACCAATTGTGATCTTTCCATGCTCTTGACTTCAAATGACCTTGACCTCCTGCTGCAAATACATTTATGTACTATCAAATAAACTACAGCAAAAGTTATATTATTTAAATTAACGGTGATCTTGGGATGACCTTGACCTTCAATGACTTTGGCCTTGGGATTACCTTAACCTTAATGTGACATCTTATGCACGTATGATAAAATAACCAAATGTTGTTGCAATCTATGGTTAAATTAACAGCCATTCCACTGTATGATGACATTCAAGAACAACGCAAACTGAACATATATAAAAGATCAACCTGTCGCCTCTAAATACAAGTTTGGACTTTATATCTGTCATAGTTTAGAATTAAGGGCACTTCAAAGTACCTACACTAACTGACTTTGGATAGCTCCAGTGATCTTGACTTTGGAGTGAGGTTGACCAAATTTGCGTAGTATGCGTATCTATCATGCTTTTAAAAAAATCATTGTTAAAAAAAGATAAGGTAAGGGTAAAGGTAGTCCCATAGCCTTGTGGCCCTAGAGGAGCGTGATGTTGTAGATCACACTTATCTTGGGCCAGCGTAATGAGGGTAATGCTCATCTCTCTCCCTCGCTGCTTTACCTTCCCCACCCTTAAGAGAGTAGGTACTCAGTCACAGTTGAGTCAACTGGGGGCGTTGTTATTTGTCGCTTCACGTTTTGCGGTCACCCATCCAAGTGCCAACCGCACTGGACGGTGCTTAACTTGCCACACAGTAGCGAGTGCTCCAACCACTGCGCTATCCGACACCCCATTGTTAAATATTAATACATTATTTAAAAAACATAATTTTGTGAAAAAGTATAATTTGTGGACTAACATTTGTTGACCCCGTGACCTTCATTTTTGGACCAACTGAGATATTAATCACTTGAAAATGTTGCACATCCTGACGACGGAAGCAGAAAGGTGGACACAGTTGGACGCACGGAAATTTTCTCTTTATTTATTTTTCCAATGTTAGTTTTGGACTGTTTAGGACTCATCTCTCACAGATTTGCAAAAATCTGGACATTCTTTGTTGTCGGTGTGAGTTCATAGACTCACAATGCAATGCATGGGAGTCAAAAAGCACGGTAAAATTAATATTTTAGGAGGAATATGGGTGAGGTAGCGTGCAAATCAGCAAAAGGGGATATCAAAAATATGAGAGACGTCAAATTACATATTTTAATTTGATTTCTTTCTGTATTTATTTCATTATTATTTGTTTTCATTATAATTTAATTTTATGTGATATTTATCAATTGATTTATTTTCTGTCATATATGTAATGTATATTTAAAAATTATTATACGTTTTTAATGGATGAGGTAAGTTTTCGAGTTTGATTAATTGAGAGAGAGAGAGAGAGAGAGAGAGAGAGACAGACAGACAGACAGACAAACAGACAGACAGACAAACAGACAGACAGACAGACAGAAACAAAGTGTGAAAGAGAATTACAGGTTTAAAGAGGTTATATTGGGTCAGATAACCATGATATATTTCATGGTGTAAACATTTCATCCGATGGCACGCAGTGAGTAACTTAATACCACTCGACCATTTTTTTAAAAAAACCAATCAAACAAACCAGCAGATCACTGTTAGTACAACATTTTACTCTTTTGAAACCAGCTGCAAGCAGCGCAGAAAACGGGGGAAAAAAATAAAATAAGAAAAATGAACCCATGTTTCACTCACTTTGGCACAACCAGTCAATACATGATGTGCAACATAGGACTCAGTTTACCGTATCGAATCACCAGGCTGGAAAACCTAGTAATGACGTGACACAAACAGCCAACGCAAAAACTCCAAGCTTTTCACTTGCGAGTAATTCGACCGCACCGGGGACAATTAACCTACGACTTTTATTGAATGGTTCTTACAGAGCGCTTTTCCGGTTTACGAGCGGCTCAAGGCGCTGACCGATACAGAATCTTAACTCCCGCCGTCCAAGACGCTCACTTGCGGCCTTAGGCGCATGATGCCACGCCCCAGCCCACTGAGAACAATGCTGGACCAACGGGGGATGGGGAAAGAAAGGGACCTAGTGCATGCTGAGTGTATTTGTGTAGCCGGCACCCACCCGTCTAGGACATGAGCGTCAGGATCTTTAAAGTCCGTGCGATGGGATGCGTGAGTGCAAAGAGTTTACATATAGGTTTATAATCTCATCCGCAGGAGCATCAACAATTTAAAAAATAAAAAAATACTTTGAATATTTTACTCAAAAGAATCACAACGTTTCACTCAAATCCATAAAGTAGCAGTAAATATATATAACTGTCAATGTGTAAACATTTCCATAAAAGGAGTCAATGCATATATTCATTCCACAACTAACAAAAATCAACATTTAATACACTTTTCGCCCATTTTAAAAAGTCAGCACAAACGCCCCGCACGCACACACGCACACACATATACGCACAGAGCACACAGATGCACGTATCCCCAGAACACACACACAGGCGCATGTACATAAACGCATATGAATGCACACGTATACATACAACGCATGCGTACTGACTGTAAACAAACACACACACACACACACACACACACACACACACACACACACACAAACAAACAAACACGCACATACTTGTATAGGTCACAAATGGGGTAATTTAAAATGTAGGAATCGGAAAGTGATTTTTAATAGAGAAAAGGGTTAGGGCAAGGGTTAGGGATAGATCTGCAACTAACCCTTACCCGAACCCTTCTCTAAAAAGTTGACCTAGTTCGTCTCCTATAGGCGACGAAATGGGTCGAATTTTGTTCAAAATTTCTCCGAAAATTGACTGTATTTTCTCCGTCCCAGATAGTGCACTCCTGTGTACTTAAAACACTCTTATGCACTACAACTGCACTCCCATGCACTAAAAGAGCACTCCGGCGCACTTAGAAACAAATGGGGAACGCCAGACAAATGGGTAACAAGAAAATTACCCCATTTGTCACTAAGAAAGACAAATTCCGGTCCCCATTCGTGCGGTTATTCACCAACACACCAACCAACACACACAAACACACACACACACACACACATTTTAAAATTGCTTCAATTCAACACAAGACAAGACATACAACACACAGAGATATGCATCAAATGCGTGGTATTAGGGCCAGGGCACATGTATCAACGTTCGGGTGAAGAGCGACTGTGAACAGACGTCTAGACTCACGCAGCGCGATTCAACAGCGTCGACAAGTTCATCATCGTAGCTCCCAGCTGATCCCCGTTGCAAGTCTGATCGTTAATACCTATGTTCCTTTCCGACCCTTACGTATGATTGAGACCTACAGTACATAGTAAACGTATTAAACACCCTGGTACCCCCTGCCGACTTTTAAAAAAACAAAAACCCCAGTACACTTGCGGTTTGATTTTTTTTTCTTCACAAAATCGTTTCACACAAAATATATTTGATTCTGTCAAATAAATCTGTTTCAATTGACTAAGACAATCACAGCGAGGTGTAGCATGAACGGTGTGAGTTGTTGTTTTAAAACAAACATCATAATTACACAGTCTGTCGCTCAATCAGGGGTCAGTTTCATGAACGAGTATATTGAACGCATAGGGGACTTAAAAGGAGTTCCAACCCGTCACAACCAACTTGGATGGAGTGTACAGATAAACTGTAATCTAAACGCTCCTCCTTTTCTTTATTACCGCACTGGGGCCCCACACAAAGTTCACGGTTTGAGAGGTGGCTGGATGTGATTGAAAACGCAACGGCAAACAGGAATTTCCACTCCTAAGTAACAAACTCTGAAAGTCACTTGCGGACTGGATAGAAATAGATCCGTCGCCTTTCAGGGTGGATAACAACTGAATCAAGAAATCTCTGAAATCCGGCCGGGGCCCAGGGGCCGCCTTAGGCCCCGGTGGGGACCAGGGGCCAAGCCCCGGTAGGGGGTCTATGGGGGCGAAGTCTGCCTTGTTTGTCAACTGCTTTGGTTGCTTCCAAATGTCTAGTAGAATTCATGTGCTCCATCAAAGTTGACAGCCCCCGATTAGCATAGGCCTACACAACATCTTTGGAACACAAGATGCAACGGGCCAGTCCTGGTGTGACAACTTGCCGAAAACAATCAGAGATGCGCTGCTCTCCATCTCCAACTTTTACTTTCTTCTCGGTCCATTCCCATCTCCACTTGTTCTTGATGTTATCATCGCCGTTGTACTTGTCACTTCGGTTGACAATTTGCGCAGAGCAAAACATTATTTGTGATTTCAAAAGACTGCTAAGACATTGAAAAGAATCGCTGAAGCGTAACACAAAGGAAGGAGGACGCGCGCGCTTTAAAGGCTACTGATCCCAGTCGTGGTCGCCCGATTTTGTTTTCTTGCTCATAATAGGCCTATATAGTAGGCCTTATAGCATAGCTCTGTATAACAGTCGCGGGCGGGCGCTTTCCCTGAACGCATTGAATGACCGACAAAATAACTTGGATGCGACACGGAGGTATTCCGCGAAAAATATATCGGACGAAAAATAAAAATCTCGGAACTCAATATTTTTTATCGGAAATGCTAATGCCTTCCGCGGAAATCCGCGGACCCTAGGAAAATTCTCCACCCTGGCCTTTTGTGATAGCTTTCAGTGCGTGCGAATACCATATCTTGTGACTGGATGGCATTCCACAATGAACCACCTTGTGATTGGATGAAATTCCACAGACAGCACATATTCCACCAATCGTGATTCCCTTCTCTACGTCACACCCGTCTTGTCGTTTCACATCGGATTGAGCTGTTCACCACAAGAGATTCGCTCGGGTCTTGCTTTCGACGTTATAGAGACGGTTGTCGGTCGTCATGACTGTAACAAAATGCTTTCGCTGATGTTACCACAAATGTGACTACGATTACATTGCTTCCAAAATATAGGTGAGATCCACTTTAAGGTGACACGTTATAACTTAGGTGAGATCCACTTTAAGGTGACACGTTATAACTTAGGTGAGATCCACTTTAAGGTGACACATTATAACTTAGGTGATATCCACGTTAAGGTGACACGTTATAACTTAGAGGTGTAAGTATTTATTCTTTCCTCAACCCCGTTTATAACACTGGCCTCCTGAAAAAAAAAGCACCTTGCTATCGACCAAAGTTCTGGAACAAACACAACGGTTCCTGACGGCAGCCAATGTGGATTTGTAGACGTAGGCCTACTCGTTTCCACAGGTCTGACATATAGATGACGACGTAATGATTGGTCTTTTAACAACTGATGATTTAGAACGTTAGTCCTTCATCGTCCAATTCCGAACATACTCGTAATAACACACACGCTCTGGAACCCGCCATACGGAAATAGCACAGTAAACTGCGATTCACTTGGTCGAAACAATAGACCTACTCACTGCACCCCGCCATTTGTAACGTCGAGCACAACAACAGCATCACCTTCCTATCCAATCCTATGTCCACTTGTACAGCGCACAACTCCATGTCGCAAAGACATGCTCGGGGACCGTGTATTGTGTAGACTAAATAAAACGCCCGTTAGTTTGTAATACGTGTAAATGTATATCGGGGGTACTCTGCGTTCCGTTTGTTCGACCTTTTGTACGTTTCCTATGATATGAGATCACACCTTACATGGTGCAGCACTACACCCTGTTTACCAATTACCACCACAAACTCGTTCAGAACAAACCAACCAATGAAAAACATTATCATATTTTGTATTATTATTATTATTATCTTATTATCACATTGATTCCCTTTGCCATATTGCTGCACTTAGCATTGAAATAATGTCACGTCAATGCTGAACATGAACAGCAGACTTGTTTAGGAGATTAGTTCTGCACTTAGCATTGAAATAATGTCTCGGCAATGCTGAACATGGACAGCAGACTTGTTTATGAGATTAGTGCTGATCGGAACTTGAAATCCGTTTGTCTGCTGGGCATTTGAAAGATGCTTGCTTAATATTGAGGCACGCACGTGCTTCTGAGAAGCGTTTATTGGAGGATGAAATTCGTCAGTATTCTGTGGCGCTGCGTTTATGTTCACAGTTGTTGTTTTGATTTTAAATAGACAAAATACGTAATAAGTTTAAAAATAGACAAATCACGTCACCAGCTGAAATTAAACAAATCACGTCATAGGTTTAAAATAAACAAACACGTCACATGTTTAAAATAGATCACGTGAGTGCCATTTTAAAGGCTACTCGTCCATGACGCCATTGGAACTGCCGTTGGCAGAAATGACGTGGTTGCGGTTCTCCAGCTTGAACAGCACGGAGCCACCGTCCGTCACCGAGTACCGGAAGTCTGTGGACCGTGACGTCACCACTCGCGAAAGGCGGCTGCGCCAGGAGAGCGCCATGTAGAAGAACGTCCGGCGGAAGCGGCGCCCGAAGAAGCAGTAGAACAGGAAGTTGGAGGTGGAGTTTAAAACTTTGGCGATCTCGCTGATGATCTTGAAGGTGATGAACAGCTTGAAGTTGCACTGGAACTCGTAGCACAGAGACTCTTCGATGGCCAGGAATGGGTAGGCGAAGAAGAAGACGAAGGTGACCGCGATGACGGGCAGCGTCAGGCGTGCTCCCAGGTCTCGCGGACCCCCTGACTGCGGGCAATGAAACAATCGAAAAATATGAGTAACTATTACAGTCTGTAAATGGGTGTGTGTGTGGGTGTGGGTGTGGGTGTGTGTGTGTGTGTGAGAGAGAGAGAGAGAGAGAGAGAGAGAGAGAGAGAGAGAGAGAGAGAGAGAGAGAGAGAGAGAGAGAGAGAGAGAAAATGTACCCCACCATCTTCCCTCCTTGATATTGAGCAGTGAAGTGTGCGATACGAGAGGAATTGTATCTACTGACTGTGCTGCAAACACCAACAGAACAATGACAACTACTGACTGTGCTTCAATGGCAACTACTGACTGTACTTCAAAGGCAACTACTGATTGTACTTCAATGGCAACTACTGACTGCACTTAAGGCAACA
Organism: Oncomelania hupensis; assembly: GCA_036898135.1. Lineage (NCBI taxonomy): Eukaryota > Metazoa > Mollusca > Gastropoda > Littorinimorpha > Pomatiopsidae > Oncomelania > Oncomelania hupensis. The sequence goes on along the minus strand of JBAHVR010000214.1, from coordinate 91,101 downwards.
ACTGAACAATGACAACTACTGACTGTGCTTAAGGCAACAACAGAAAAATGACAACTACTGGCTGTACTTTAATGACAACTACTGGCTGCACTTAAGGCCACAACAGAACAATGATAACTACTGACTGTATGTCAATGGCAATTGTTACTTCAATGACAGCTACTGACCATATTTTAATCACAATTACAGACTATACTTCAGGCACTAGTAGAAGAATGATAAATTTTGACTGTACTTCAATGATAACTACTTATTGTATGTACTCAATGCTGAGAACAGAGAAAGATGGAGTACGCTGGTTAAAAGATCATCTGTGGTGCCCCAACGACCTTTGAGCTACGGGATAGGATAGGTATGTACTTCGAAGATAACCAATGACGGCACTACAATGAAAACAACTGACTGTACTTCAATGATAACTACTGACTGTACTTCAATAATAACTACTGACTGTACTTCAATGATAACTACTGACTGTACTTCAATGATAACTACTGACTGTACTTCTATGATAACTACTGACTGTACTTCAATGATAACTACTGACTGTACTTCAATAATAACTACTGACTGTACTTCAATGATAACTACTGACTGTACTTCAATGATAACTACTGACTGTACTTCAATAATAACTACTGATTGTACTTCAATGATAACTACTGACTGTACTTCAATGATAACTACTGACTGTACTTCTATGATAACTACTGACTGTACTTCAATGATAACTACTGACTGTACTTCAATGATAACTACTGACTGTACTTCAATGACAACTACTGACTACTTCTACTGACTGTATTTCAATTAAAACTACAGACTGTTCTTCAATGACAACTACTGACGGTAGTTCAGGCACTAGTAGAACAATGACAACTACTGACGATATTTCAGACCCTAGTAGAACAATGACAATTACTGACTGTACTTCAATGACAACTACTGACGATACTTCAGACACTAGTAGAACAATGACAACTACTGACTGTACTTCTGCCGGTGACTCTGAAGGCCTTCTTGCTGCGGACTGTTCTGATGAGGAGGATGTTGAGGACCACCATGGTGACCCAGGGCAGGGAATACATTAGCACCAGCTGG
>JBAHVR010000214.1:77500-85000 GCA_036898135.1 Oncomelania hupensis | reverse complement strand
TGTTGTGATGGTCACAGAATCCACGCTTAGCTTGAACCTGTGAGAATACGGAGGATTACCGAATACGATGACTACTTTATTATGCCGACTTCCGCTTCCGGATGTTCATGCATGCGCAGACCCATCGACGATGATTTACATTTGGCGATGCCACACCGGTCACACAAACACATCCGGCACGCACTAGATTCACTCTTCCCACACCCGGTCGCCGAGGAGTGTGCTCAATTGTACGAGTGTCAGGCTATGCGCCCAAAGGCTGCAAGTGGATGCCTTGGGTGGCTTGAGTAAGACCCTGTATCGGCCAGCACTTTGAAGCGGCTCTTGAGCTGGAAAAGCGCTATATAAAAACGATGAAATAAATAAAAACAAATCAAGAATTATTTTGAGCCAAACGTGTTTAGCAACAACACGACCCCTGTGACCTTAGCGGTAGAGAATGCGATGGCAAGGGAGTCAGGCCGTTAACCTAGATAACGTTCCTATGAAGTTTGGTCCAAATCCGTCTAGAGGTTCTTGACATAGGGCTTTCAACCGACCGACGGACAGACCCGACTGTCGCTCGTTCTGAGTCTCCCCGGCTACTTCAAAGTATTTCCAAATAAGACTGGACACTCGAAAAGGATGAAAACATCTATAGGTAACGGCTGCAATGTCTGAAGTCTCGGCAATTCTGTTGATCTTCCCTGACTGATGATTTGGTGTTAACTGTTACTCCGAGGATTTTGCAACAAGTGGGCGCCTCGTGCAGTTGGAGTTAGATCCCGTATCAACCTGCGCCTTGCGCTACATTACATTGCATGGTCATTGATTTAGGTCCAGCGGACTCTTCCGAGCCAAATCAGGACCAACCTTGCGCTGCCCTGGCAATGCGCTATACAATTCAAATGTAAACAATTCAAAAACATTAAAAGGTACTAAGAGACATCCGACATTTTAATTTGCAGAGGTCTTTGTCCACTTCTACACCAAGTCTAATAGCCAATATATGAAAAAGTATATTAATAAAAGTAAATTAATTCATTCATTAATCGTTCTTATAGAGCGCTTTTGTAACTCCAGAGTCGCGCAAGGCGCTAGCCGACACAGGGTTTAACTCCGAAAGCCCGAGGCGCTCACTTGCCAACACCAAACGGTTTAAAAGTCGGACTTTGTTTCTAAAGGTGTTCAACGACATCAACGTCTCAACAACATCATCATCATCAACGGCAACAGTAACAACAGCAAGATTTGAGCGCATCGTCTGATGGCCAGACCACAGAGCCCAATCCAGAGGGGCCGAGTTTGGTGGAGTAGGGACGTAATGCTTACTGAGTGTGTTTGTGTTGCCGGCACCCACCCACCTAGGACATGAGCGTCAGGATCTATAAACTCCTGGCCACACAATGCGTGTGTGCACAGACTAGATCTTAGTTTATACTCTCATCCCTAAGGATATGGCACACGCGTCTCGCTACTCATGATGAGCCTTGTGTAACGATGAAGAGAGGTCCAAATGACGGCAGTGTTGAGCCATTAAACGCCAAGCCGGGGAATTAATCAGCGGTGGAGCCACTATCACCGAGCTCATCACGGGCACAATTCCCACTGTTCATATTTGAATAGAAAGTCCATGGGCCCACTAGCTCTTTATATTGGAAATTAATGGGCCATAGGAGATTTCGTATGGGCCAAAACGAGATAACCCACACATTTCAAACTGTTACCCTAGCGTGACAAGAGAACAACTGGTGTTTCATTGCCACCTGATAACTGCCAACCTTTAATAAGGTTTTTTGGGGGAAGAACAACTGTACTGTAGGGTAAAGTTAAGGACTTTCTGCAGCAGCAGCACACCATTTTAATTGATAGCCATCGGTGTATTTGCAAGTGAAACTGCGATATGCATAACAATAGATGAAAACTGCCTAGCAAATTAATATACCTATAGCAGACAAACAGGTGAAATGTTCATTAAGCATGGATCAATGTAAGTCTCCATTTGTTAGGTTTAGTGTCTGATACTGCAGTCAACATTATTATTATTATTATTATTATTATTATTATTATTATTATTATTATTATTATTATTATTATTATTATTAGTGTTGTTGTTGTTGTTGTTTTCTGATTCGAGACTAAGCTCTAGGCGCATACAAAACAACGGTAGCTATAAAACAAACAACGAGAAAAACTCATGAACTATTAACAGTTAACTTATATATAAAAACTAATATTTCTCAAACAGACACACTCAAACACACGCACACACACAAACACACACATGATGATGATGTCTACTTAGTTAGTTAGTTAGTTATTCATTGCTTACAGGGTCCAGCGGACTGCAATGAGCCGAATCAGGACCACAAAATCAAGACCACAACTTCGCTGAAAGACGACTCGCCCCTGATCCGCATAAAAGATCTGCCGAAACAACCCTAGTGGTAACACTGAAGGCAATCCACCAGCCGGTCACTTTACAATAAAGACATCCCACGCAGGGGACGCTGAGGCTATACTCTAATTTATCGAACCCCCGTTTACAAAAACCAAAATAGAATACAAACATCATTATAAAATATCAACAAAACACATACATATAAAATGCCTACATTGCCAAATAATAACATCATAGGAAGCCCCAGTGACCACCTGGCAGAAAGCGTCCAATATTCCCAAGCTGATCCAACAGACCTCACACACAAATGAGGAGTTTTGTCCCGGAAGAGTTTTCAACAAAAAAAGGTAGGCGACTGGTCTAGCGAAGAAGAAGACGGTATAGTAGATTGTTAGAACAGAGTAGGAATGAAAAAGAACAAAGGAGAAAGACAGCGACAGTGCGAATTTAAAGCACTACATTTCCAGAAAGTGGGGATACTATTTATACTGAAACCCCCGGCACCCCTACGGGGGAGATGTCCACTTGTACAGCGCGTGTATCCATTGAAAACAAATGCTTGGTGCGCATAAGGAGGACGCAAAAAAAAAGTAAAATAAAAATAAAAATAAAAACACAAATCAAACGACGGGAAATATACCTGAAAGGGGGAGGGGAGTGTTGCGTAGGGATGACAGTGAGAGTGACAATGGTGCTTGGCAAAATCCATAAAATCAAAGCCACTCTGAGGAGAATAAATAGGTCTTCAGTCTCTTTTTGAACAATCCAACAGCCAGCGTTGTCTTCTCAGGCAGCGAGTTCCATAGCAATGGTGCTGTGTTTTTGAAGACTCTGTCACCTGACCTTTTCTTGTTTGGTTCCTCAAATGCAAGGCGGCAGAACATGGACTGGAAGCATGAGCGGAGGCGGCGAGGTGGTTCATATACAGGTATCAGTTCACACAAATACTCTGGAGCAGTCCTGTTCATGCAGGAAAAAGTTAATGACAATATCTTGTGGTCTATGCGGTTTTTTTTTAAACTGGCAACCAATGCAGTGAATGAAGCACATGTGAAATGTGTGCAGAACGCTTACTTAGTAGGAGTGACGATTCTGAAACACTCATTCAAGCACACACCCACGCGCGCGCGCGCACACACACACACACACAGGTTGCGCGCGCGTGTTTTCATTACAACTGGTGGCAGTACAATAATGAATTAAAAAATTTAAATGTTAAAATAACGAATAGCATGCGACAGATGGAAATTGAAAACGTTTTGCTCATCGTTTGAATGTTTGTGCACCATTATTATTTTTTATGCGCCTTAGGCGCAAAACGCTTCCCCCCCCCCCCCCCCCCCCCCCCCCCCCCGAAAAAAAAAAAAAAAACTGCATTCCATTACCAAATAAATGCAAAATTCAAAATTAATATAATAAAATAAAATAAAACAAAATAAAGTAATGGAAAACTTATCAAGGTGAATTGTTCAAATGCAATGAATGCAGAAAATCCAAACCATGCAGACTAGTTTTTTAAGTTCAGACAAAATAACATACTTTTAAACCAAGCGACATCCCATAATAGGAAAATCCAGGCGGGAATAATTCAGAATCCGGTTAACATATGCGCGACAATCCCTTTGGCAAGTCCTCATAAAATCCATTCATTCAGGTAACATACACAGGTAAATCACACAATGATGTCGAAATACAATAATCTCAATTTAACGTAAAAGCTCATAAATGCACCAACAGCGTTGATAAAATCCATGGAAACCAGAAACGGACTCTTCAGTCAAAATTCGCTAATGTTACACAAACATGTAAAAAGAAATTTGTCCATGTAAAATTTGTTTAAGTGAGGTTATAGATGTGTACTATATACTAAACTCTTGCTTGGGGGAATAACAATCGGAACAAACTTGGTCACTAAGAACGCATAGCGTTGACCAAGAACAATATCTCTAAAAGATCTCGTAGGTGGCGCTATACCATTGATCTCGTGACTAGTACAGGCGTGAAACCTCAGTCAATTTTTAGCTACCAATAACATCTAAAACCTCTCAACGGGGAGGCAGAGAGGGCCTTCAAAAATACACATCTCTAACCTCACTAAAACTAATTTTACATTAACAAAATTCCTTTTATTTCGGATAGAGATGTGTACTATATTCCTATACACATTGACCCTCACAGCAGATCTACAACGAAGAATACAAAGCATGGAGATGAGGTGCTACAAAAGACTTCCTGGGCATTTCCTATACCCAGCACATCACCAACAACAAAGGCCAACAGACCATCACACAAGCCATTGGACAATACGATGACATGATCACAGTGGTGAAAAAAACGGAAACTCCGATGGTACATTCGAGAATGGACTGGTTTGACACTGAACGAAGCCATGAGGGTTGCTGAGAACAGAGAATGATGGAGTACGCTGGTTAAACGATCATCTGTGGTACCTCAACGACCTTTGAGTTACGGGATAAGATAGGAGGATAGGATAGGACTATATGCTGAATCCTGAAGAGGTGGAGGGTAAGAGGTCCAACCTCTAAAATAATAAACCAGCACCCTAAAAGATAGTAGTATTAATGGAGCAGAACGAAAAGTATGAGAACCAAGCTTGTAAACATATCTAAAGTTCAAGTTGACAGGAACATTCAGAGCTAAGAAAGAAGCTGGTCAGAGGAAGGGCAGGTTCCCACCGTGGCGGGAATCCTGAAGCATGGTCCAGATAGACCACTGGGAGCATACTGACGCGGCATGTGGCGGAGGTAAAACCGCCCAAAGGTCGAGTTAGAGCAGTGATGATGACTCTCAGAGCCGCCCCCTGATAAACGTTAGCGAGCTAGCCATGGCTCTCAGCTCATGAGCGGGTCTAGTGAGGTCAGGGCCGGCGTCCTGGTTGTCACTGACCTCAGATGCCACCGATCCTCTCTTTTGGGCCATGTGATCAGAATGCGACTGACCACAGGAAACCTGGGAAACCTTCACGGTCCTCTTCTTCTCCTTGGAGGTTGATGTGGTGAGGGCAGGCACAGGGGGCTTAGAGCTAGTAGATGGTTCCCCTGTATCGCTGCACGGGAAACACTTAGGTCTGGCGGGAGTGATATTCCCCGTGACTTCGCGCATGACAGGTTCACCCGCCGCTGCAGTGTATGCCATCCTAATAGGAGTCCGGATGCAGGTTGAGATGAACTGAGGAGAAGGTCTTGACGATCGCCGCAGTGGCAAGAATACTTGTGTTATTTTGTTGAATTATGTTTATGTTTTAATAGAGGGTGTGACGACGTCGTAATTGTTACGAGTTAGAGAAGTTGTAAGACGGGAGAACACGCAGATTCCTGCACGCCAATAATTATGAATTACCACTTTTTGTTACACCGTGCAATTTCGTCTCTAATTCGAGCACTCCAAAAGCCTGGATAGGGAGGGCGTCGACGACGAGAGGAGAAGGAACGAAACGGTACTTCATGAGAAGATGACTGACTTTCAACATGGCCCCGATGCGAATCTCGCGGGGTACGAGAAGACCGTGACTTCTTTCCGTGAGGCCTACAACTCTTCCGAGTACTGGGAGAGCGGGAGCGTCTGCTAGTGCCAAAAGGCGATGACGAAAGTCGTCTGCTATCTCGGCGAAAGGCTTTCTCCGGAGACGGAGAGGAAGACCGACGCCTGTCTGAAGGCGGAAATGGGGGAGATAAAAACGGCCTAGGAGGCGATGTAACCTCCGACTCAATAGAATTGCGAGAGTTTCTAATAAGGTGTCACTCCTTCAAAGCTGAGAAATTGACTGAGGTTTCCCGCCTATACTAGTCACGAGATCAGCGGTATAGCGCCACCTGCGAGATCTCTTGGAGTTATCGTTCTTGGTCAATGCTAAGCGTTCTTAGTGACTAAGTTTGCTCCGATTGTTAATAATAATAATAATAATACAGGATGCTATACGCGCCTTACCCCAAATCATTCAGGCTCAAAGCGCGGCGACCTATACCAACATACACGCTCACCTGTCTCATCCACCCTCACACATACCAAACACACATCCATCACTCAAACAGGTGGTGTAAAGGCAGGGAGATCGTTATTAGAAGACGGAAAGAAAATCGAATTTTTATTTTTGAAATTTTTATATTGACTGCGTCCTGTACCATTATTGATTGAAGCAAGAGTTTAGCATATAGTGCACATCTCTAGCCGAAATAAAATTCAGTATTAGACACAAATACAATTCAGAAGACCTTCACTAATGACACACATCAGTTGAAATTCAGTTCTTATTCAAGACGCGCACAATTCTGTAACGGGACACAACCCAAGTGAAATTCAGTAATAGATACACACTTTTCATGTTAAATGAAGTAATGACAGACACAATTTAAAAGAAATTCAGTAATGGCACACATTTTTCAGGAGAAATTCAGTCATTATTCAGTGCGCGAGAAATTCAGTCATTATTCAGGACGCACAAAATTCAAGAGAAATACAGTAATTATTCAGGACGCACAACATTCGGGAGAAATTCCGCAATGACACAGGAAATCCAGACGAACCACAGTAATGACACGACTCATATAGCAGACTGTAACGAACTGACAAACACGATCTAGATCACACTGAAAACATATTTCAACTGACTCCGAATCCAATCGCAATAAAACTCCAGGTGGGAAACAGCGAAATCCAGCTGTTGGCTTGTATGTAACTCCTGAAGGTTTTAGCTAAATCCATGTGTAGAGAACTTGTTAATCTGCTGTGCTTGATTTCCTTTTGAGTTTCTGTCCTGTCTCGTCTTTACCATCACATTTCTCGGACAAAGCACAGACATGTCCTTGCAAATGCTTATGCAGGCAATGAAGCAGTGTGTACTCTGTTTTCGGTAGACGTTGAATCAACCAATGACAGTTGAAATTACCATTGATTTCGTACCCTTTCCAATTGTTTCGTGAAGTAATCTAATCCAAAGGCACAAATTCAAACATCCTTCCACACTCAACTTTTAAAAATAAAAATCTTGTTTAAATTTGATGCTTTAAAATTTCGCTTTTTCCTCAATCAAATCAGGGCAATAGGTTAAAAAAAATGACGAACTGAAAATAACTTATCACAACCAACACACCTACGTGGTT
>JBAHVR010000214.1:67500-72500 GCA_036898135.1 Oncomelania hupensis | reverse complement strand
CAAAATCCATTAAAATTTAAAAAAGAAAATTGGAAGTAAACCTCACTAACACAATAGTCGCATTAAAACAATGTACTAATAGCTTAATAAGACTGACAATATAATAAAAAGTCAAAAATAATGATGGAAAATGTAAAAACAGAAAATGTTATTAAAAAAATGCAGTCACATCTTTTAAGCTCTGGACAATAAATAAGTAAATATCAAATTCAAAGTTAAAAAAAAAAAAGATTCAGTCACATAAGATATGAAGAATGATTATTAAAAAATCATGACCATGATGTCGTAGACATTATATAGCACCCATACACAAACACCTAGGAATTGTCAGAAACAGACGCAAGTACACACAGACACACGCAAGCTGTTGTGATATTTTAATTCCTCAGCACCCACTCACTAAACAAATGTTTACCTCAAAACAAAGCATTTTCCTCTTTCTCTCTTAAACGTTTGTGTGATAAGGCCATAAGATAATGTTGTGGTTATTTAATATGGTAGGCGTAGCAAGGTGTAGGCGTAGCAAATTTAGTTCCAACCAAAAGCGATGTCTCTTTCTCTATTCTACTTCGAGCGAACAAGTCAGTCATAGACCTATTATGATGTGGTGTGCGTTATCTCAACAGTAAAACTCAAAACAAAACTGCTCTCTCTCTCTCTCTCTCTCTCTCTCTCTCTCTCTCTCTCTCTCTCTCTCTCTCTCTCTCTCTCTCTCTCTCTCTCTCTCTCCAAAGAAATCGCCAGTAACTGCAGAGCTTAGTAGCCCATTCACAACTGGGTAGGACTAGTTTGCGACGTGCGTGGTTTCATTTTTGATGCCGTTACATCCAAGCACTAACCGGTCCCGTTGTAACATCGTCAAAGTTCCGGGTCCCTACTTCATCCGGGCGCCTTTGCGCATGCGCCACGTCATGTCGGACCGGCTTTTTCACGATGTTCTTAGGCGTCGTTACTCTAACCCTAACCCTAATCCTTACTAAGACTACGATAGCACTGTGCGCATGCGTCGAATTTTGTAACGCGTCGACCAATCAGAATGCTCCCAGTCGCTCCCAGCCCAGCTAAGATACTAGGAACTGTGACGATGTCACACCGTAAAAGCTGATAACCGAGATCGACGATGCTTGACATTTGTGCCAAACAATTCAAGCGGCTTGGCTGTGCTATAGTCGCCAATCCATTGCAATACCCATAATCGTAGACAAGATTTTCAAAAGGGAGGTGCTTGATTAGACGGCGATGCCGTTGCGAAACAGGATTATTTGCAGCAGCGTAAGGTAGTTGGAAGCCAAACGTCTGAGTTTAACATGGACGACTAACAGGATGCGCCAAACAGAAGCAAAACTATATTGCGTCGTTTTGGAATTTTATACCTTGTTTGACGTCAGCTAACGGAGGCTAAAACGGTGTGAAATGAGGTTATTTTCAATATTGGAAAACTATTATTGCCAAAGATTGTTAAAGAAATCTTTATTCCGTGCCACGTTGACATTTCCCTATCAACGCCTACGGCGGCGGCGGCGTAGTGTGCCATCATCCTCATCGTTGTCATCGTCATCATCATCGTCATCATCTTCTTCTTCTTAGTCTTCTACTTCTTCTTCTTGTTGTTGTTCAACTTGTTGTTCTTCTTCTTCTTGTACCCCTCTTTATTCTTCTTTGTTTTCTCCTCCCCCTCTTCTTCCTACATTAAAATCGTACACATTGACATTTAACAATTGAATGATGAAAGCAAGAGCGACTTGACACTTTGTTCTTCTCCCTCCACCCTTTTCTTTGCAGCACATTGTACGCGTTGGCATTTGAATGCCGAAATCACGAGTGACTCCACACGTGTATAAATTTGTAATACTGTCACGTTAATAATTGTGGTAGACCGACAGCTAACGTTTAACGAACTATATTGCACGCGTCAAGGATTTTATTATCTGCGGTACAACGATATTTGTAGTTTTAATTTTTTTTGTTGTTGTTTAATGGAGTATAGGCTGCCATTCGTTTATTTCTTACGGCACATGAATCAAGTCTTTTGTGTCTCAAAAGCCCGGGGATCACTGAAAATGCTACCAGAGTAGAAAAAGCTGTGTGGTCAAGATGGCTCACAAATGCCATTGAGACGTATTTTCAAAACAATATTGCACACTAGTAGGCCTAAGAGAATGCACTGTGAGAGAAGTGGTTTTCAATGCTGGTGTGTTAATGCACAAAATGTTCATTTTTGCACTACAGTTGGTCGGCCCAAAAAGCCTTAGTAAAGGTCCAGATCTATCGGGTGAAATTTAAACACAGCTGTTTTCCTTTCAATTTGTTGTTATTTCTTAAACGTTACAAGAGAGCATACTTAAAATAAATAAATAAATAAATAAATAAATAAATAAATAAATAAATAAATAAACAGCACGATCGTGTTTGGATGTGGAATAAACATGTTTAGAACATATTCTAATCATCAAAGCCGGCAGAATTCTGTCCGTTTATACTTCGCAAAAGCACAGCTGAGCAGCTTCCGGTGCGGCGCCATCCAGGACAAGGAAGAAATAAGGGCTAACAGGGACTGACCTCTCCTAATGTAGGGTGGCGTGTAGCAAAGTTGGTCAGGGAGCTGGATTGTAATGTAGCAGATTGTGGGTTCGATTCCAGTTGCAAGGAGACTAAATAGGTGCGTGACTGCATTTTGTATCACACTTATCAGGTCACCGAGGGCTTTCTCCAGGGTACTCAGGTTTGCTCCCTCTTTTCGTGCTCTGCCAACTGGGTTACCGCACCTCCTCTTGGCTAAGTGTGTCGTCTTCGCCATCGGTTATAACACCATCGACACTGTAATAATGGAGAACATAATTGGGGTTCCCAATATTATTGTGCCTTCACTGATGGAGCTCTGCCATTATTTTGTTGCTATAATCCCCCAAGTAATGACGCACACACTTAAAGCCGAACACACGCGTTTCAACAATCGGAGCTTTTCAACGGAATGGAGTGGGTGATCAACATGATTACAGTTACCCTGAGGTCAATTTATTTTTAAAACTGTTACCCTAGATAGCATAATAGTATCAATGTGTGTGTGGGTGTGGTATATGTTTGTCTACTAGCGTTTTATCAATTAAAAGACTTTAAATACAGTTAGAAGGGCAAAGCCCATATGACTGACATGCTTTTTATGGAACTCACAATATTTAACATGAAAATGAGCGCCCAGAAGAAAAAAAATGAAACGATGGCATTAAAACGCAAAGTAAGACTTTGATCTTTTTATGCTCTTGACCTTAAGATGACCTTGACCTCCACATAACCCGTAACTCGGAGATCGTAGGGGCACCACAGATGATCGTTTAACCAGCGTACTCCATCTTTCCCTGTCCTCAGCAACCCTGATTGTTTCGCTCAAGTTTGGTTATGATATTTATAATAGGTTCTGAGATATTAACCCACTGGCAAATTTGCACAGACAGACGGCGGACAGACAGACGAACGGACGGCCGGACAATTTTTTTTAAAAGTGTGTGTGTGTAGATTGGGGGTAGGGGAGGGGTGAGTACACGTTGCTATGCGTGTGAGTCAAAAACTGATTCCGGATTATGTTCATAATTATTATTAATCCACCTTATTTGAGGTCAAAACTTCAAATAAGAGTGCTCGGAGCTTAAAAACACCTTCAGTCCCTGTATAACGTCACCCCGCGAGATTCATTCTATAGGGTCATTACGCCCAAACTGACATAACAGGCCAAGTACCAGTTATACTGAACACTCACAGCAAAGCCCTTCCAACACACGCTAATAACGTTGGATCACGCACCAGTAACCAGTAGTAGTAGTAGTAGTAGTAGTAGTAGTAGTAGTAGTAGTAGTAGTAGTAGTAGTAGTAGTAGTAGTAGTAGTATCATCATCATCATCATCATCATCATCATCATCATCATCATCATCATCATCATCATACTGGATTCTATAATTATGTGCCTTGGAGCGGGGATCTGTAACAAACATACAGGCTCACATGACTGTCGTGTCTCCAGAAACTATGAATTTAGTGAGGTCACTTTCATAATAAACGTATTGGAATGACGTAGGGTACCGTCACTTCCGGAATCAGTTGAGCGAGCAATAAAAGAGCCAGAAGCTGCCAACTCAAGTGTGTGAAGACTTGAATATACAAAATATACACACGACAATGACAGTCCTACATACCCAACAAACACACGATCATCACTCAACCATGTGGTGTAAAGGCAGGTCGCTATTAGAAAACGGAAAGGACATTGAATTTGTATTGCGACATTTTAGATTGACTGCAACCAATTCCAGTATTGAAGGGAGGGAGGGAAGAAACCGGAGTACCCGAAAAAAAAACCTCGGTGTTCTCAAACGTCTCGTACCTAAATCACGTTAAGTTCGTCCAAGGCGGGGTTTGAACCCGCGACCTTCGGCCTAGAAAACCACCTCTCTATCCACTGTGCTACAGTGGTAGTAGTAGTAGTAGTACTAGTAGTAGTAGTAGTAGTAGTAATAGTAGTAGTAGTAATAGTAGTAGTAGTAGTAGTAGTAGTAGTAGCAATAGTAGTAGGCCTAATAGTACTGTAGTAGTAGTAGTAGTAGCAGCAGCAGCAGCAGTAGTAGTAGTAGTAGTAGTAGTAGTAGTAATAGTACTGTAGTAGTAGTAGCAGCAGCAGCAGTAGTAGTAGTAGTAGTAGTAGTAATAGTACTGTAGTAGTAGTAGCAGCAGCAGCAGTAGTAGTAGTAGTAGTAGTAGTAATAGTACTGTAGTAGTAGTAGCAGCAGCAGCAGCAGTAGTAGTAGTAGTAGTAGTAATAGTACTGTAGTAGTAGTAGCAGCAGCAGCAGTAGTAGTAGTAGTAGTAGTAGTAATAGTACTGTAGTAGTAGTAGCAGCAGCAGCAGTAGTAGTAGTAGTAGTAGTAATAGTACTGTAGTAGTAGTAGCAGCAGCAGCAGTAGTAGTAGTAGTAGTAGTAGTAATAGTACTGTAGTAGTAGTAGCAGCAGC
>JBAHVR010000214.1:0-60000 GCA_036898135.1 Oncomelania hupensis | reverse complement strand
GGGCCGAAGTCAACTGTCACCGGAGAATCTCTACAAATATGGCCAAGCAAGTTTACAAAGAATAGGAGCTGCACGAAGCATTCACAATGCACTGCTCACCAGACAACGCCCTCGCCATTGGTAAAATGGGTGTGGTCATCAGGTCCATCGGCCTTGCGCCCACAGGGTCGCAGCTCAAAGAACTAAACGACTAGTTGACCTCTAGAGACAAAAAACCCTGACGGTGCAAGAGCTGAATGCCATCTGCCAGAAGTACCCTTTTTTACCCGAGTCGCCCGAGAACCTGCAGGAAGCCCTCTGCATCTTTGACAAGGATGGCACCTGTAGTGTGAACTGCTCAGATCTGAGACACATCCTGTGTCACCTGGGGTGGGGGAGGGGGGGGGGAGAAGTGGACGAAAGAAGAGGCGGACGAGATGATCCGCAAGATGGACATCAATGGAGACGGATGGTCAACTGCAAGGATTTTGTGAAAATAGTAATGAGAGGATTGTAGAGTGAGAAAGCAGAGTTTCATCACCTTCAAAAGATTACCATGAAAATCCACCATTTTCGGCATTAGTGACGTTCACTAATGCCGAAAATGGTGGATTTTCATAGTAATCTTTTGAAGGTGATGAAGTCTCTGCGTTCTCACTCTATATATATTATATATATTAAATATTAAACATTTTTTGTTGGGATAAAAAAAACCGTTTGTGACTGGTTTTCATTTAAAAAAAAAAAAGGCTTTTTAACAAGTGGCAGAAGTGGGGCGCCTTGGGGGATGTGAGTTAGATCTTGGATTGGCCAGCGCCTTGAGCAGCTCTTGTGGTGGAAAAGCGCTATATATTAGAACGAGAAAATTAATATTGTCTTCAGCAGCAAGCTGTGTCTTTGATCATTACATTACATTACATTACATAATTGTTCCTTTAGGTCCAGCAGACTCTTCCGAGCCAAATCAGGACCGGACAACCCCCAATCCGCATAAAAGATCTGCCGAAACAACCCTAGTGGTAAAACTGAATGCCCTCCACCAGCCAGTCACTTTACAATAAAGACATCCCACGCAGGGGACGGCTGAGGCTTCACCCCAACTTATCGAACGCCCGTTTACAAAAACAAAATAGAATACAAACATCATTATAAATTATCAACAAAACACATACATATAAAATGCCTACATTGCTAAATAATAACATCATAGGAAGCCCTAGTAACCACCTGGCAGAAAGCGTCTAATATTCCCAAGCTGATCCAACAGACCTCATACACAAATAAGGAGTCTTGTTCCGGAAGAGTTTTCAAGAAAAAAGGTAGGAGACTGGTCTAGCGAAGAAGACGATAGTATAGCAGATTGATAGAACAGAGCAGGAATGAGAAAGAGCAAATGAGAAAGACAGCGACAGTGGGAATTTAAAGCACTAAATTTCCAGAAAGTGGGGATACTATTTATACTGAAACCCCCGGCACCCCAACGGGGGAGTGTCTTTGATCAATTTGGGGGTGAAAGTAGTAGGTTGAGGAGGAAGCCTTTATGAACGTCCTTTCTTCTTGCCAAGGGGTCCGCCATCTTGAGAATTTATCTCATAAATGCTATTTGTATTGTATCAATATGTATGCAATAGAATAAATCACTCAAAAAAATAAATTATGAATGGGCCAAAATATTTATTGTTTTTTGAATATGCAAATGTTCAGCCGTAGGTGCAATAGTTTGTTTTAAGTTTTTTTGAGGTCGTGGAATATCTTTTTGTTTTTAAGTTTTTTTAATGTTGTATATATCTTCTTTCATAGAAGTGAAAATGTTTTGCTTACAGTGTGCAGTGAATTTGTACACTGATATTGTCAAAACGATTCCTATTTTCTGTCTGTGTCTGTAATAATCTTACAGTGATGGATGCTGCAGCGCATTCACACTGACATTCCAAAACTGTTCCTTTTTTGTCTTTTTTGTATGTTTGATGGATTCAAGGCTGCAACCTATTTTTATTTTAGTCTATTATTTTAGCTTTTTTTTATATATTTCGGTACTTTTTTTAGTTGTTGTTTTTTAGATTAAGTCAAATTTTTATAGGTTGACTACTGGGGGGTTTGTAGATTGTTGTGTTGTTTAAAGGAGACTTTGATAGGTGACTATGGACGATTTACAAATGAACCAGCGGGCCAGTTGGGATAAAATTGATCACACTGACCAATGTGTTTTCGAGTTCAGACGAAAAAGGCGAACTTGTTTTTTATTGAAAAGTACGATGAACGAAGCTCTCCGATGTGTTACGGAATGATGCTTGCATGACTACGACTAGTTGACATTAAAAATGATCGCTGTTGCTTCTATTAGTTCTAATTCCGTTCGATTTACACAGATTAGCATTTCGCAACGGTATACTTTGTTATTATCGACCATATTTAATACTTGCGTTCCTTGATTTGCATTTTGTTAGTTCTCAGCAGTAGGCTAATAATAGCATTTCCCATTTCCTGCCTAGAACCAAGTAGACACTGTTATACATTATACATCACTGATCTAAAATTTATTTCGTTCAGTGATTATACATAGACTTAATCTACATTATATATTATAAGTCAGTCTTCGTGCAGAGAAGCAGCTAACTAGCTGAATATAATTATTAGACCTGTTTTGTTTGTTTTATACATAAATAAATGTATAAACTATATCCATTCTAATTAATAATATTTAGGCCTATACTTTATAATATTTGAATCTTTAAATTTCCAGAGAAGGACGAGTAGGTTAAGCGATTTTTTTTTATATAACTCGAGATCAGAGTTAAATTAATAGTTAGTTAGTTATTCATTGCTTACAGGGTCCAGCGGACTGCAAAGAGCCGAATCAGGACCACAAAATCAAGACAACTCGAGATCAGAGTTAAATTAATAGCTAATTAGTTATTCATTGCTTACAGGGTCCAGCGGACTGCAAAGAGCCGAATCAGGACCACAAAATCAAGACCACAACTTCGCTATATAGTAGTAGTAGTAGTAGTAATAGTAGTAGTAGTAGTAGTAGTAGTAGTAGTAGTAGTAGTAGTAGTAGTAGTAGTATAGTTAGTGAAATCTTTATTTTATTTATTAATTTGTTTTGTTTGTTTATTATTATTATTATTATTATTTTTATTATTATTATTATTATTATTATTATTATTATTCCTACTTTAAAAAAAATAGAGAAAAGAATAGTGTGCTGCTGTGCATGCTCAATGGTGTAAATATGGTCAGTGACGTTTTGTTTGTTTTTGCTGAAGTTGAGTGTAACCCGAAATATTCAGATGATGTTACTGGTTATTTTTTCTTATAGATTTACCAAAGTTTTCAGATGATTTATGGAAATTTCCGATTGCCACGCAACATTTTTTTTAAATACGTGTTTCTCATTAAAATACATATCATTGAAATACATATCACAAATTTACTGTATCAGTTAAAAAGAATAATATTAGTTAAATAAATAATTGCTTTGGTGCTTGCAATAAAATTGTCACTGTTTTTTGAGACCATTATAAACTTGCTTTGCCTTGTTGTGCTGAAGGGACATCAACGTATCCATAGCGCTTTGAAGTTTTGTCATGGTTTTATTGTTGATATAGATGTGAAATCGTTAACGCGTTGTATGTGTGCATTATGTGTTATGTATTACTTTTACTCTTTATAACTAATTGTGTCAGTATATTAATCATCATAAAATAATAATAATACTAACTGCTTGAAAATGCGAATCTCGACTTGACTTACAGCTTGAAGCTGTGCAGATCGAAACAGAATTAGATCTAGAAGCAACAGCGGCTATTGTTATGCACGGATGTTTCACCACAGGCTCTGAAGTCTTTTCTTTTGTCTTTGTAAACTCGTGGGTCTCCTACTTACGTACGTAGTATAGTATGTAATTGAGGCCTACGAAAGACGAGACTTCCCAGCCTGTGGTTTCACGTAGTCCTGTCAGCATTCGTTCGTAAAACATCGGATAGCTTCGCTCGACTCGGAGAGCTTCGTTCGACTTCGGTAATTGCCTTTTTCGGCGAATGACTGGAACTAGGTTGGAAAAAACAAGTTTGCTACCCGGCCCCACATGGCTTGACGCAACACGGTATACAGTTATTACAAGGGGCTCGATCACGTAGGCCTATTTACTACCGGAAGTACGCTACCCTAGGCGCACTCTATCGGATTGTCTTCCCCGAAGGTGGAGTTTTTTGGCTCATTGTGGCATTGCGTCCAACTGGTTTTTAAAACAATTAATATTCTGTGCAGTTTTTATAGTTAGTTGTATACAGTTCCAATGTGAAAAAACTCTGTTAGTAAAAACTTTTTTTTTCTGATGTTAGTATTAGATTGCTGTTTAGGAATCCTACATTCTATATCTTGTGAGTATACCATGCACCACCTAACTACGACAGGTTCAAATAACAGTGTTTAATCATGTAATAAATCATCGTCACAAAGTGAATTATTTATAAATAATGAATTATTGTCTATATCAATTTTGACAAATGTGTACTGTGGGTTCGGGCCCTGAGTAGAATAGACCCAACGTTTCCCAGCGTGTCGTAAGAGGACGGCATCACTGGGCGAAAGTCTTCTACACAGAAGTCACCGGCCAGGGCAGAGGAACCTCATGTTATTACAGGTTCAACAACCACGTGCCCGGGGACATTACAGTACATTACATGGTTGTTGCTTTAGGTCCAGGCCCGGGGACAAGGCGAGCCACACTGTATTCGTGGATTTCGTCTGTGGCCAACAGCCTGGAGAGGATTGACCCCCGCCAGGTCTTTCTTGCCCAAGACACAGCGTATGATGAAAAGAAACATTCACTCCAAACCGGATCGGATATGTTGAAAATCTCAATCGGAACCACAAACTCCTCCGCCATTTTAAATCTGAAAGCAAAAGCAGGGCAAAAACAGCACCCTTTTTTCGAAGCAAAGTACGCCTATTTTAATGAATCAACAGCAACAAATAGTGAGAGAATACTGTCAAAGCATTTATTCAAATTTACGTTTATAGCAATTGACCCTATATATGCAAACAAAAATTCCAGAAACTTACATGCGAATCACGATTCGTCAAAATGATGAAAATTCCTCATTTTCACTCAGCGAAGTTTTCTGCGTAATGCAAATAAGGAGGTCATGACTTTGCGAAAGCGCAAAAGTTATGACGTAGACTGGGGGTTTTCCTCCGACAAAGAACTACAAATCAAGTTTCTATGCTTCCTAAAGCTCTGTAATAGGTCACAACAAATATGCTATACTGGTTCACAAGTCCCAAAATCGGAGTTCAAAGTGAAAGTAACACGATGGAGAAAGAAAGACTAGAAATAAAGACGGAACACAAATCCTTACATGTCCTATCGCTATTCGTGTGATGCGTGTAGTAATCTAGTCTTCTTTCCTTTTCAACTTATCCAACTTGTAAACAGCTTGCAAAAAGGTACCTAATAAGCTTGAAAAGGACCCTACAACGTGCAGTGGCCTAACCAAACCGCAACGTATAGAACAATTCCGATATCAAAGTGGCGTGACTCAACATGCCGCGCAACCCTAGTGGCTAAAGACAGGACACAGCATAGTGATCAGCGTGTCACCTATGGAAAAGCTAAACTTTACCTTGATAGATAATGCTTCTGAGAAAGAAGAATTAGAGGTAGTCCTTTCTACGAGTCTGACTCTGCTTTTATAAGGTTTCTTCCAGCCAAGAACATTGGCAGCCGCGATTGGCAACCATTCCCAAACCTATCATCGCTAGAGAAACAGAGTGAAGCAACTACGATTCTCTAGGAAACATACAGAAAAAGTTATAAAAAAAAAAAAAAAACAAAAAAAAAAACAAGGTCCAGTTACCTGACTCCACAATGACAACATTCGCAGTGTCGTGGCAACGTAAACAATGCCGTGACAACACAGACAAAAAGTCCTCTCGCCATGACGTCAATGCACAGAAATAATATTCCTTAAATTATTATTTCACCATCGCGGATTAAAAACTTTTCCTATTTCCTAAATTACATTTTTGCAATAAAATAAAATATTTTAAACAAATTCATTTCATGAGACGCGCAGCTCTAACAATGATAACTTGACGTCATTTACGTCATTGTATGCAACGTCATAATAGAAACACTGTCTCGGTTGCGTGCACACTCTGCAACGAATTATTTCCGTCGATCTTCTGTTGTTGGCTGGCTACAATCAATTTTATTTCAAAATAATTATTTCTTATACTAACAGACAAGTGAAATAAATCAAGAAATGAACTAGGTAAAGAAATAAACTACATAGCTTCAACGAACAACATGCAAATCTAAATATTATCGATCTGTTTGAACTTGTTACGAATCACAATTTATTTTCAGATCTATACCTATTCAGCAACACATATTATACGTTCCACTCAAATCCCATAATTTAGGGTTTGTTAGGAATACGAATAACGCATGAAATAGTAACAAGTTGATCAATATTTGCTACATGTTTCACGCATTAATGCTTTTCTTGCAATTTTCAGTTTCCGCAAATAGTTTACAATAGCAGAATGTCATCTACACATCAAGTTACTCAGTTTATCCAATGTCACTGCCATCACTTAGTTCAGTTCCGCATCAGTTATTTACACAAGCCTTAAGAAATAACTTAACATTAAGCATAAGATATAGCTTACAATACTTTATCGGCTAGCGCCTACAGCAGTTCTTCAGCAGGAAAAGCGCCATTCCAGTAGTAGTAGTAGTAGTAGTAGTAGTATAGTAGTTTAGTAGTAGTAGTAGTAGTAGTAGTAGTAGTAGTAGTAGTAGTAGTAGTAGTAGTAGTAGTAGTAGTAGTAGTAGTAGTTGTTGTTGTTGTTGTTGTTGTTGTATCGTTATCAACATCATCATCATCATCACCATCATCGTCGTCGTTACCACTCACAAATAAAGACACATATTTAAATGTCATTTCAGCATGGCATAATTCATGATAATTGCCACTACAAATAAACCATCTGTCATCATAACTTTGTTATCCTTTGTCTAATATCTGGGATATAATTCCTTAAATGTTTCTGATCTTGCCTCCCATCATCATCGTCGTCATTCCTCCATTTGTTTTGTTTTGTTTTTTTGTTTTGATTCAGACCACCGCCACCACCCACCCCATCACCCATCCTTAGCTCTCCCCTCCTCCTTCCCTCCCTCGTCTCTTATTCGTTAGCAAGTGTCTGATTTATTTTGTATGAAGCCGGATGTTTAGAAATGAAACTTTTTTTTGGACACTTTTTTATTTAGGGATAAAGATTTTAGACTAATTAATAAGTCCAATCTGAATGAATGCGTGAGTACTGCGTTTTGAACTGATATTGTTCATTGGGAAAAAGCGCTATATAAATATCCTTATTATTATTATTTTTTAAATTACAGTATTCTAAATGACAAAAATAGCGTCTCAAAGCAACAGAACAAATTGTCGGTTAATGAAAAACCTTTCGAGAAACACACAAGCCAAGTATGAGGTTATTCCTCTGTCCTTTCTTCGGAGTTTAGCTTCCTCTACGTCAATGCCGGGCGTTAGTTTATTATTATGGTAAGTTCTTTGTCATCTGATATTCGTTTCGCCTAAATTGCTTACTAAAAAGGTCAATAGGGTCATTCACGGCTATTAAAAACCAATTAGGGCTGTTAAACGCGGGATCAATGAGGAAAATCCATTTTGGATTCCATTTTTGGTCTCTAGGCCGCAAAAAGAAACTGTATCGTGATGAAGATCGTCTTCTTTTCAATGCCTCTGTCACAATCTCCAAGACGGAGTATAGTTGGAAACTCAATTGACAATGATGGAGCCTGACCTTCATTCTCTTGTCTCCAACCTTGGCCTTACGCTTAAAGTGCGTCTGTGGTCGATATCAAAATGGCGCAACGAACTGATGGTTTCTTTTATCAAAACTACTTTTGACAGATTTTTTAAAAATATTATTATGTTTTATTATTAATTTACTTATGCATTTAATTTTATATGTTGTGTGAGGGGGGAGGTGGCTTAATCCTTTTATACGGTGTGGCAACACTGACTGTGAATATAAAAAGGCTCTGTGGTATTGGCATGTGTGCACTTTAGGCCCTTTTTAGCGCTATCATCAGACATAGAAAGAGCGAGAGAGAGAGAGAGAGAGAGAGAGAGACTAGGGGGGGGGGGGGGCAAAACAAAGAAAGAGAGGAGAGGGCAAAACAGAGAGAGAGAGAGAGAGAGAGAGAGAGAGAGAGAGAGAGAGAGAGAGAGAGAGAGAGAGAGAAAGGGAAAAACAAAGAGAGAGAGAGGAGAGAGAGGAGAGAGAGGGAGAGAGAGAGGAGGAGGAGAAGAAGAAGAAGAAGAAGAACAACAACAACAACAACAACAACAACAAGAACAACAACAACAACACAACAACAACAACAAGATGACGATAACGAAAACGGCGGCAACGATGATGATGATGATGATGATGATGATGATGATGATGATGATGATGATGATGATGATGATGATGATGATGATGATGATGATATGTGATATAACAGAACAAACATCAAAAAGAAACAGGAGCGGTGGAGATCGCTGTGCGTTTGGAAGGCCGACTCCACTCCCAATCAAAGACCCAGAGAACGCTGCAACGACCTTTCAGAAGACATTTCTCTCAACTCACGATTGAATGACGATACGTTGTTACGCCTCTGTCCTATCAACATTAAATTCGTCGATTGGGAAACGCCGAAGCGACGCTATTCCATGTCAAAGTTAGTATCCCATTTCGGGGCACATAACTGACTCCACACGGCTGCATTAGCGGCACTGTGGAAATAATGGTTTTGAATGCTGCCGAAATTGCTCATCTTTACACTACTGTTGCTGCGCCCAATACCTTATTAAAGGCTGGGATCTGTACGGTGGCATTAAACACCAGTCATTCTCCTATCATACTTTCCCCCCCACCCCGTCCCCTCACCCCCGTGGGGGTCCCGGGGTATTCAATATAAATAGTATCCCCACTTTCTGGAAATTTAGTGCTTTAAATTCCCAATGTCGCTGTCTTTCTCCTTTGTTCTTTCTCATTCCTTTTCTTCTTTTTTTCTATCAACCTACTATACTATCTTCTTCTTCGCTAGACCAGCCACCTACCTTTTTAAATAGGTACTTCCTATCATGGGTCATCCCTACAGTAACAGTCCGGTTGTCGATCAGGCGCTGTGTCGGAGGGTGCGTCGCTCCAAATGTCAATGTTATGTTCAAAACACACTTTTTGCCTTATCTCGATAATAACTCAACCAAAATTCATCATTTTTACTGTGCGGATACTCTATATACTGCTACCATGTTTAATCATTTGTATTTGTACTTTCTGAAAGGTTAAGGTCAATGCCTTCACCATTTTCTAAACTCGTTTTGCGCTGTGTCTAAAAATTAGGCTAAGCGAATGTTTTAAAATTATTATTATTATATAGATATAGTTGAAATAAAGTCATTTTTTCTCTATTTGATAGGTCACGAACTGAACTATGTCCATGCTAAATCTATTGCTTGGAGATTCAGATCGCGGCCTATCATTTCATTGTTTTCCTGTTGCTTTGTTCGGATAAGGCCAAGTCGCAACACCGCCAATTAACAAAATCAACTCTTTTGAAAATTCTTATTTTGGGGGCTATGTGTGTGAAAGTTTAAAAATACGTCTGATTGGTTTGCCGTTTTGTTTTTCTTTAAGTTTATTTCTTTTCATTAGATTTCTTCTCCTCTTCCAATTAATGTCATTGGACGAACTATCCGTCTTTACACAGATTTTAATAATGAAACTATTGACAATTTCACAAGCCTTTAAAATGGTTTAAGAGACAATCTCGTCTGTCTGTCTGTCTGTCTCTCGCTCCCTCTCTTTCTCTCTTGAGCTACCATAAGTGAAACCACCCATGATTATGGGTCGACATGAAGAAAGGAAACCTGAGAGAAGCCTAAATCCACAACGTAATAAAAGTGTTCATGGCCCCTGACAGGATGGTAGGGTAGTGTGGATTTCCATTGAAATCAAAATGCAAACATAATGTAAGAGGGACGGTGTCGGCCTGGCGGCAAGAAGTAGACTAAACAGTGCAGGGAGTAGAGATGGCCAGAACAAGAGGGTCGCTGATCAAGACAGAAGAAAAAGAAAGAAGAACAAAGGAAGGGACCAGAGAGAAGAAGACAAAGCACGCAACCCGACCCATACATTACACACAAACACAACAAAAAAACAAAAACAAATAACAACAACCACCCAAAACACAAACAAAAAAACAAACCAAACACACAACCCAACAACAAAAAAACACCATAATTTAACATAACACAAAACTATAACCACACCAAACAAATTTTTAATCACTTCAAAATAAAACACCAATAACATAATTATACAATAAACATAACACCAACTAAATACAAAAATTATTAATAAACAGAACAACACACGCATAACGACTTTATTAACTCCATAATATCTTCTTTTCATACTAAAAAAAAACATATAACAAAATTAAAACCAAATTACAAACTAAATCCTTCCACAAAAATTCCTTTTTTTCATACACAGCACATCCCCAGACCTTATTCTATATTTGTAATATTTTATTATAATTATCAACTTTTTATTTTTTTTTTCATATTTCTTTATTTTTATATATCAAATTCCTATAAAATATTATCAAAACTTTCATTTTTTATTCTTAATGTTATTCAATTACAATTACAATAACATTATATATCATTTATAATTTTTTATTTTTTATTTATTATTTGTTTATTTATCAGACTTTTCCCAAAACAAATCCCCGATATTTATAAATAATATTTATTTTGCCCATTAATTTTATACTATATTTATATCGCTGGTTTTTATCATGACTAGAAATTTGTTTCATGTTTTATATTTATTTTATTTAATAACCCCATACCCCCTCTCTCTCCCATTCTTGTGTTATCTATTTGTCTCTCTCTGTCTATCTCTGTCTCCCTCTCTGTCTGCCTGTCTGTCTGTCTGTCTCTCTCTCTTGGGGAAAAAAGATACGTTCGGGAGTGTCACGTGGGGTTTATGGGCTCTGCACAATGGAATTATGGACCCTCACGTGTATTCGGTGGGAACTGCTAGTTAAGTCACCCTATGAATTACTTTAATAAATTTATTTGTTTAGCTCGTTCTGTGTTAAGGTTGGGGTACAGAAATAGATAGAAAAATGGTAAAAGAATACTGTCACACTAGCTTTCACACGGCTATGAATCATATGTAGTCCAGCCACTTGATAACAGTTAAAATCACACATTTATTTCTTCTACTCTATACAAAATTCTCTAAGTACTAATCTAACTTAAAAAGTCTCTTTCAATGCTAATAGTTCGATCGCTGATAGTCTAGGCAGCTGTTTTTTCTTCCTCGGGCACTTGCTATAATATCTCATGTAGATTTGGACTACTGTGGTCCGTTATACAGTTTCTGAAGAGTTGGACTACTGTGGTCCTGCTATGATCAGTTTAAGTGCACTTTCGCCTTATGCACTTAACTCATGTGTGGGGTGTTCGAAGTCCTTCTGTGAGGTAGCTCCTGGTCCACCTGTGTCGTTGTGTAGTTGGGTTCCCTTGCCACGCTGTGGGGTCTGACAGGGTGTTTTGCAAGGTAGCTCTTTCCGTCTTGTGCGGTAAAGTCTCCTCAACCAACTTGTTTCTGTGGAGTGGGGTTCACAGGATAGCTCGGGGTAGCTCGGGATAGCTCGCCTGCTCGTCTGTAATATAAGAGACGAAATTCTGCACAACCCTGAATAATCGGTTTGTGCAGAGCGTCTCACTGAAAGCCAAAGTAGCCCTCAGTGATAGCTCCACATCTCTATACATAAGCGACGAACATTCTGCTACTTCCGGGTTCCACTGGAATCTCAACTCTAAATTCCTATACATACATAAATATAAATCGTGTCTAACTATACACATACAGAATTAATAATATTATAAACATTCAGTGGTACAGCCACTGGTCTGCAAACATACATATAAGTTAAACAGCAGTGGTTCCGTACAGCATACAACATGGCGGCGCAACCGGTCGTGTTTCACCACGTGTTCGGCGTTTCCACATGGTCACGCAAATTCAGATTAACAATTCACATTTATGCATAGCAAATTCTTCAAACATAATTTCAACAATAATATAAATATATCACGATGAAACAGAAGGGTGTTCATTTACCTGTCTGACAA
Organism: Oncomelania hupensis; assembly: GCA_036898135.1. NCBI lineage: Eukaryota > Metazoa > Mollusca > Gastropoda > Littorinimorpha > Pomatiopsidae > Oncomelania > Oncomelania hupensis. Next base: position 47,776 of record JBAHVR010000214.1, on the reverse strand, counting down.
GTTCAGGCCCGTAGTGACTTGATAGAATTCTAAGACTCTAAAGTCCTGCTTCCTGGTCTATGAGTGAAGATAGTTCTCTGCTAGCTAAGGAGATGTTACTTCTTCCTCGTCTCACACACAACTGACCAAGCTGTGCTAGGGTTTGACACAGTCAAAACTGCTCTACCCACTTAGCCTGCTCCCATTGGTTAAACTGGTCAGATTCAAAACTCAAGTGCTGACTCACTTACGCTGTGTGTGTGGCTCGCTCGCTGTGTGTACTGTAATTGCTGCTGTGTTATATACTAACTCTCTTATGTTACAAAGACTACACATGCTAAATAGTCAATGAGCAGAGTTAAAACTAGCCAATTCGTGACAGGCTCCCTCAACTGAAAAAAGGCGATGACTACTGGATTCGACCTTTTTCTACTACAGAGCCTAGTTTAACACTGCACTATCCTAGGGTCCTATTTACAAACTAAGTAAGTTGCTCTACCTGAGCTGCAATGCTGTGCCAGGTAGCTATGGACACTAGTGACAGGGTTTTTATTGGGCAGGGACGAATTCTGGTGCTGTGGCCCTTAGTTGTGTTGGGTGGGCGACAGCTGCTGTGTCCTCCACGAGATGGCGACTGAGGTAGTCGGCTCCGTGGTTCTCTTTGCCGGGGATGTACTCGATTTGGAATGAGTATGCCTGAAGGGTGAGTGCCCATCTCATCAGGCGAGAGTTCAAGGATTTGGAGGCTGCCAGGAACGATAGTGGTTGGTGGTCCACCTGAACTGTGAAGTGCGTCCCATACAGGTAGAGTTGAAACTTCTGTATGGCCCAGACTAGTCCAAGGCATTCTTTCTCCGACGTGGCGTAGTGGGTCTCGGCGGGTCTCAATTTTCTGCTGGCGTAGGCGACAGGGAATAGCGTCTCTGCATTCTTGGGGTCGCGCTGTAGCAGTACTGCTCCGAGGCCTAAGTCGCTTGCGTCGGTGCGAAGAACGAATGGCTGAGTCAAATCGGGTAGGTGGAGTACTGGCGCCGATGTCATTCTGTCCTTGAGTGTTTGGAATGCTGTCTCACATTCCGCTGTCCAAACTACTTTGTCCGGGGCGATTTTCCGGGTTCCATTTGTCAGTGGTATGGCGATGCTGTTGTAGTTGGGGATGAACTTCTGGTAGAAGCCGCAGAGTCCTAGAAACGACTGCACTTCCTTCTTTGTCTTGGGCCTAGGAGCGTCGAGTAGCCGTTTCACTGTCTTCTCTACCGGTCGCAGGCTTCCTTGACTGATGGTGTGTCCCAGAAATTCTAGCTCGGTGAATCCTATCTGACATTTGGTGGGTCTTGCCGTCAATCCCGTGTCTCTGAGGCGGGCGAGTAGTTGTTGTAGGAGCGTGACATGTTCCTCCCACGTAGGTGTAGCGATGAGGATGTCGTCCATAAACGAATGTAGGTGCTCGCTGCTCAGGGGTGCCAGGAGTTTTCGCATCATTGCGCTGAAGATGCTGGGTGCGTTGTGGAGTCCGAATGGAAGTACGTTGAACTCGAAGTGTCCTTCCATAGTGCTGAAAGCTAGGTACTTTCGGACTTGTGGTTGTACTGGTATCTGGTAGTATCCTTTGCTGAGGTCGATGCGTGAGAAGTACTTCGCTCGCTGTAGCTTGGCAAATAGGTCTGTCTGGTCCGGGAGTGGCTCTGGCTGGAACTGCGTTACCGCATTCAGGAGTCTGAAGTCGATGCACAGTCGATGCTCTCCGTTGGGTTTTCGCAACAATACCGTGCCTGCGCTGTAGGGTGAAGTAGACTCTGAGATGATTCCGGCTGCCAGTAAGGTGTCTATTTCTTCCTTGATGGCTCGCTGCTGAGACAGTGGCATCGGGTAGAGCTTCTGGCGGACGGGTGTTGGGTCGGTCACCGTTAAGGTTACTTCGACGAGGTCTGTCCTCCCTGGTCGGTCTGTGAGCACAGTCTGATGTTGTCGAATGACCTGTAGTACTTGCTGTTGCTGTTTAGCGGCTAGGTCTCCGTTGAGTATCACGTCTTTGTAGGTTTCCTTGGAGTGCAGGGGATACTCTACTGCATTGGTCTCCATGCTTTCTCCTTCTTCCGCGATGGCGATGGCTAGCAAGTTGTGAGTGCTGGGGGTCGCTGGTCGGTCCGTATACTTCTTGAGGAGATTGATGTGGTGATATCGGGCTCTCCCGTTCACCTCTACTTGGTAGACTGTCTTGGATTTCTTGGCAGTCACCCGGTACGGTCCTCTCCAAGCGATGTCCAGCTTGTTGGTTCCACTTGGAAGTAAGAGTAGCACTTGATCGCCGACTTGCAGTTCTCTGTCCTTCGCGTGGCGGTTGTAGTACTTCGCCTGACGGGCTCTTGCCTTCTTCAGTGCTTCACCAGCTTTCTTCCACGTTGCTTTGAGGGTTTCCTGCAGGTCTGCGACGTACTTGGTGGCACCTCTTGGTGTGTCGTCTATCTTTGCTTCCGTCCAACTTCTGCGTAGGGCTTCTAGCGGTCCTGCTAGAGGTCTGCCGAATAGCAATGTTGACGGGGTGTAGCCTGTGGCTGCATGGGGCGTTTCTCTATATGCGAACAGTGCCGCATTCACGTAGGTGTCCCACGCTTCTGGGTTGTCGTCGGCGACTTTCCTGAGGATGGTGAGAAGGGTTCCATTCAGTCTTTCTACTTGTCCGTTGCTGGCTGGGTGGTATGGTGGTGTGCGAATGTGATGAACTTGTATCAACTCGAACACGTCTTGCATCAGGCGGCCGGTGAACTGCGATCCGTTGTCCGTTCTAATGCTGTCCGGGAATCCGACTCTGGTAAAGATGGCGATGAGTGCATCTGCAATCTTCTTGGTGTCTATCGCTGGCAACGGGACTGCTTCGCACCACATCGTACATGCGTCGACGAGTGTGAGTAGAAATCTGTTCCTCTTCTTGGTCATGGGCAGTGGTCCTACTATGTCTACTGAGACTTGCTGGAATGGCACGCCGACTACTACCGATGGTCCTAAGGTAACTGGTACGGTGTGATGTCGCGGGGAATATCGTTGACATTGGTGGCAAGATTTCACGTAGCGCTTGACATCCTCCGTGATTCCTGGCCAATAGTAGTGTGCGCTGATTCTCTGCACTGTGGCTCCAATTCCCATGTGTCCGCTGAGTGGCATGCTGTGGCCTAGTTCTAGTACTTGGGCTCGAAGGGTGGCTGGCAGTACTAGTTGGGTGTGATCTCCATCTCCTTGTCGATGTAGAACTCCCTCTTCCATGTAGAAGTCTCCCTTGTGCGGGGGTGTGTGCGCCTTGGGTAGCTTCTGGAAGCACTTCGCTATCGAGGTGTCTTCTTTCTGTGCTGTTTTGATCTCTTCGAGTCCTGGATTCGGAGCGAACTCGGGCTGGGGTGGTTGGGTTTTAGCTTGGGCCCTGGTTTGCACTGCAGCTATCTCTACAGTTTTAGGGGGCGTGCCTAAGAACACATACCTACAACCTAGCACTAGATCATACAGGGGTTTCTGTAAAACAGCTGCTTGGATTCGTCCTGTGACGTACCTACTCTCTACTTCTATCCAAGCTATTGGGCAAGTAGTCGTCGGTTTCGTCAAGTCTGCTCCTTGTAAGTCGACTGTCTTGTCTGTCAAGTCCGCGCGCGATACAAGAGATTCGCTAACTATCGCGTCGTATGATAGACCTGTGTCATACAGACAGTTCGCGTCTTTTCCGTTGACCTTGACCGTGTCTGTCACCGATGGGTGATCTCCGATTGTGGGTGGCTCGTTACCGCTACTTTGAGTTAGAACTCTGTGCGCTGGCCGGCTTTCGCGCTCTTCTCTACGTTGTGCGGCCAACTTGAAACATTCTGCGGTGGAGTGATTGTTTCTGTTGCAGAACGAACAATACCGTCTCTGTTCTGCGGGACCTCTTTTTTCCGAATTCCGTGTTGGGTCCTTTATTTTGCCCAGGTCTGGGATTATTTGGCTTATTCGCGGTGCGCTCTTCCCGGTTAGGGCTTCGTTTCTGTGCCTCTTTCCCGTTAGGCTTTAGGTCTCGCCTGAAGCTCTTGGCTTCTCCGTGTGCGGCCACGTACCTATCTGCGACCTTGACCAGATCTTCCAGTCTTTCCGCGCCCTGCTCTACTGAGAATGTTCTCAGCTCGGGGGTCATGGTTTCCCGTAGCTGTTCCCATACTAACAGTTCTGTCAGTCCATCATACGTCTTAGCCGTGGCTGACTGGCTAATCCACTTATCCAGCGTTGTGGACAACCGATCCGCGAACTGCGCATAGCTCTCTCCTTTCACTCTCCGATTGGTGCGGAACTTTTGCCGGTAGCATTCTCCTGTTAGTTCGAATCCCGTTAGGAGTGCCTCTTTTACTTTGTGATAGTCCGTCACTCTGTCAGTCGGTAGCTTACTGTAGATGTCATAAGCCTTTCCTCTAAGCCCTTGACTAAGCTTAAAAGACCAATGAGTGGGATCTAGTTTGTACTCTGTTGCTAGACGCTCAAACCTAGTCAGATAGAGATCTAGACCTTCTTCTCTCTCATTGAATGTTCCCAGTGGAAATGACATTCCTTGTACAGGGTTGGGGGCTACCTCTAGCTGATCTGAGTGGGAAGGGGTTGAGGAAGAACTTGAAGCTCCTGATCCCAATCTTCTTAGCTCTAACTCATGCTGTCTTTCTTTTTCCTTTTCTTCCCTCTCTTTTTCTTTTTCTGCCCGCTCATACTCCCATCTCCTAACTTCTGCTTCTCTCTCTGCTGCTACCTTCTTCTGTTCTGCTTCTAGCTCTATTTTCCTCGTTTCTCTCTCTGCCTCTAATTTCTTCTGCTCTGCTTCTAATTTCTTCTGCTCTGCTTCTAATGCTAGTTTCTTCTGCTCTGCTTCTAATTCTAATTTCTTTTGCTCTGCTTCTAGTTCTGCTTTTCTCTGTTCTGCTTCAAGTTTCTTCTGTTCTCTCTCTGCTGCTCTCTCTGCCTTAGCCTCCTGTTTCTCTACCTCTGCATTTATATACGCAATTAGGTCTCCCCCTGCTAAGTGTAAAGCTTCTCCTAGTTCCTTGAAACGCAATCTCAAGGCCACTGGGTCCGACATTGTCAAACGTGTCTATGAACAACCTCTGAATCCCGTGGAATACCAAAACACTAGCAATATTGCAATTCAATAAAAACAATGCAAAGACCATAAAATTCGTAATCAATAATAGAATAAAACAAGAGTCAAATGGCATACAACAGTTACTTAAGCAAAACCTGCAAAAGAACAATGCAACATACAGGCACAAAAATATTTGAAGCAAAAAAGTTTTTAAGTAAAGAATAGTGCACCACAACTGATCAGTGTTATACCCTTACACTATTCTAAGTTATTCTACTTCTACTGTTATCTAATTTTATTGTACTTAGGTCCGGTTATACCCAATTCCTATTAGACACAGATCCTGGCTAGGCTCGCCAATTAAAGTGTCACGTGGGGTTTATGGGCTCTGCACAATGGAATTATGGACCCTCACGTGTATTCGGTGGGAACTGCTAGTTAAGTCACCCTATGAATTACTTTAATAAATTTATTTGTTTAGCTCGTTCTGTGTTAAGGTTGGGGTACAGAAATAGATAGAAAAATGGTAAACGAATACTGTCACACTAGCTTTCACACGGCTATGAATCATATGTAGTCCAGCCACTTGATAACAGTTAAAATCACACATTTATTTCTTCTACTCTATACAAAATTCTCTAAGTACTAATCTAACTTAAAAAGTCTCTTTCAATGCTAATAGTTCGATCGCTGATAGTCTAGGCAGCTGTTTTTTCTTCCTCGGGCACTTGCTATAATATCTCATGTAGATTTGGACTACTGTGGTCCGTTATACAGTTTCTGAAGAGTTGGACTACTGTGGTCCTGCTATGATCAGTTTAAGTGCACTTTCGCCTTATGCACTTAACTCATGTGTGGGGTGTTCGAAGTCCTTCTGTGAGGTAGCTCCTGGTCCACCTGTGTCGTTGTGTAGTTGGGTTCCCTTGCCACGCTGTGGGGTCTGACAGGGTGTTTTGCAAGGTAGCTCTTTCCGTCTTGTGCGGTAAAGTCTCCTCAACCAACTTGTTTCTGTGGAGTGGGGTTCACAGGATAGCTCGGGATAGCTCGGGATAGCTCGCCTGCTCGTCTGTAATATAAGAGACGAAATTCTGCACAACCCTGAATAATCGGTTTGTGCAGAGCGTCTCACTGAAAGCCAAAGTAGCCCTCAGTGATAGCTCCACATCTCTATACATAAGCGACGAACATTCTGCTACTTCCGGGTTCCACTGGAATCTCAACTCTAAATTCCTATACATACATAAATATAAATCGTGTCTAACTATACACATACAGAATTAATAATATTATAAACATTCAGTGGTACAGCCACTGGTCTGCAAACATACATATAAGTTAAACAGCAGTGGTTCCGTACAGCATACAACATGGCGGCGCAACCGGTCGTGTTTCACCACGTGTTCGGCGTTTCCACATGGTCACGCAAATTCAGATTAACAATTCACATTTATGCATAGCAAATTCTTCAAACATAATTTCAACAATAATATAAATATATCACGATGAAACAGAAGGGTGTTCATTTACCTGTCTGACAAGTTCAGGCCCGTAGTGACTTGATAGAATTCTAAGACTCTAAAGTCCTGCTTCCTGGTCTATGAGTGAAGATAGTTCTCTGCTAGCTAAGGAGATGTTACTTCTTCCTCGTCTCACACACAACTGACCAAGCTGTGCTAGGGTTTGACACAGTCAAAACTGCTCTACCCACTTAGCCTGCTCCCATTGGTTAAACTGGTCAGATTCAAAACTCAAGTGCTGACTCACTTACGCTGTGTGTGTGGCTCGCTCGCTGTGTGTACTGTAATTGCTGCTGTGTTATATACTAACTCTCTTATGTTACAACGACTACACATGCTAAATAGTCAATGAGCAGAGTTAAAACTAGCCAATTCGTGACAGGGAGAGGTGAGGAAGGGGACGTTGGCGAAGGAGAGTGAGTGGTGGGAGAAGTAAGGGGGGGGGGGGGATTTTGGAAGATGTTGGCGGTGGGGGTAAAAAGGATGCCCAATTCTGCGTCTTTGAATTGAAAAAAGATTCGTTTTTCATTGCACATTAGCTAAAGTGTGGTTGACAGCTTTTTTTGTTTGTTTGTAAAAAAAAAAAAAAAAAAAATGGAATGACGACAAACTGTGCACCAATAAGTTTCTTTCCTTCCGTCTTTCTTTCCTTCTTTTTTTCTTTCTATTTTTTTTTCTCCTTTCTTTATTTCTTTCTTTCACTCTGTCTGTCGTGTCTTTCTTTTTCTCAGCTTTTTCTTTCCTCCTTTTTTTCTTTCTTTCTTTCAGTCTGTCAGTCTGCCTGTCTTTTTTCATTCTTTCTCTCAGTTTTTTTTAAATTTATTATTTTCTTCATTTTTTCTTTCTTTCTTTCTTTCTTTCTTTCTTTCTTTCTTTCTTTCTTTCTTTCTTTCTTTCTTTCTTTCCATCTGTATTTTTTGTCTGTTTTTTTTTCTTCCTTTCTATTTTCTTTCTTTCATTCTTTATTTCTTTATCTGTGTTGTTACTTACTTCCTTTCTCACTTTCTTTTTTTTTTTCCCAATTTATACCTTTGAAGTTTGCTTAAGGTCGAGATCAAACTCAAAATTGCGCAAAAGCTTGTAAAATGTCTGATTCAGGCAAAGATGACTATTAATTTTGCCTATTAATTACATACAATTTTTTGTGTGTTTTATATTTGCGAATACTGAATCTAACCGTCGTGTCCGACCGCTCAAGATGTCGTCTGCTCTAGTAGTACATGGCTTTATTTATCTCCCTTAGAATAAGAGGCACAGGCGCTCCACAGATTAACCCAACCGGGCGTAGATGTAATGTTGGAAACGAATTTTAACTGTCTTTATGTCTTTGCTTATTTAGTGTTCATTCTTTCGTTCGTTCTTTCTTTTATTTTAACCTTATTTATTTATTTATTTTGTATAGCTTACCCACAAGTACAATGGGAAGGGCGCAATTGACCGTTTCCAGTTTGACCCCAGTTTCTTATCCCGTGCATTGATACTAATATTAAAAGTATTATAGGGAATTATTGCATATTATATATTATTTTACCTCAATTAAAAATCAACAACAGCAACAAGTGTTATTGACTAAATAGCTTGCATAACTAAAACAATAAATGGTTTGCAGTACGTTATTTAATAAATAACGGTTAGGACCAGGAACACACAAAACTTTAAAAGCCACAGTAAATAAATAAATAAATAAATAAATAAATAAATAATCAGGTAATTCGTTTATTTATTCAAAATGTATATTAATTTTATTTTCTTCCGGGAACGTAAAGTTGGACGGCGCGTTTGACCAGTTTAAACCATTGAGAGGAAGTTAACAAAACAGCCAGCATGCAAGGTGCAAAAGCATGCAAGTGGAAAGTATAGATAGTCATTATGAAATGGGGACAATAATTAGGGGAGAGGTGGAGGTGTTTGGTTTAATGAGGAGTTGGGGTGCGGGGGAGGAAGGTGGTAAGTGCACGAGGGTGAGGCCGAGGGTAAAGGTAAACCAAACCCCAGCGAGGTGCAGAAAAAAAAGGACGCATACAGGTAGTAAGTAGATGGACAACATTATGAAATGGAAGGAGGAGATTCTATTAAACGGGAGTTGCAAAGAGCATTAGGGGTAGGTTAAGGTGGTGGGGGAAGGGGGAGTGCACCAAACCTGAGCCCCATCAGGCACCTGTATGCTAACGATCTGTGACGTCATGTTAATGTGTCGGCTCGCGCAGGGCACGAGAGTGGGGTGTCGCGTGCCTGTAGTCATGCCTGTAGCCGCACCTGCCTCGCACGCGCCGATGGCATCAGGCCTTCCCATTGGTTGCACACGCGTCGCTCCTCATTTGCATAGCAAAAGAACCATCCGAGGATAAGCTAAAACGTGATGGAGCGCCGACCTGTCTTCTCTTTGATCTCCCAAGGATACGTCGAAGCATAAATAACAGGACAAAAAGGGAGAGAGAGAGAGAGAGAGCGAGAAAAATTGAGTTTGGCAATAAGAAGGAGAGACAGAAATTTTCGTCATTTGAAATCACTTCAAAACAGATGATTCCGGTGAAAGAAATCTGTGATGTTGTTGAAAGTCACTTGACGTGGGTAATGGTAATGGTTATGGTTATATTTTTCATTATCTCTCTCACCCTTTCATTCCTTCTCTGTTGTAGATCTTTCTGTTCCTTTTCTCTTTGTCGGTCTGTCACGGTCGGTAAGAGCGCAGGGGTGACTCCAACCAAGTTTTATTAAGAAGTTTCAGCACTCAACCACCATGGCTTTAAGTGGAACAGGACACTTTAAAACTCCTTTACACGCAGTTTCCTTTATTCCATTGCTGAATTTCGTCTGCGGACCTACTGCACCGATCACGTTCTAAGGCAGTTTACATCTTTTTGACGGGATCTTTTTTATTCAGTCGTCTGATGATCTCTTGCCATCTAGCATTTGCTTTACCCTTTGTCAACGCTATATTTCTGTATACCGCTACAGATTTCGTCTTCAGATTACACTGTTGATTAAACCTTCTTTTTGTTTTCTTTGTTGTTGTTGTTGTTTTTCAATAGTATTTGCTGTACTCGTCTGCTTATTTTATTCGTCTTAGGATTTTATTCACCTGCTGCTATCTTTCTGTCTGCGTTGGGGGCTGTTAATCATAGAACACCTGCTTTGCACACACTGCAAAACACCTTTTCGCCCCGCCCCCTCTTTCGAATATCCTCCCCAAAACGATAACATTATTTGTCACAAGCTGTTGCACTTTACATACAAAACCTTGTTCTGGTCGTACGCGCACGCGAGCAGCGAGTGCTAACTTAATCCGACATGTTTAAGGGGGACGGAACGTTGGGAGGGAGGGGGGAGAGGAAAGGGTGGATTGACGTTTTGTTTTCCGATTTTCCTATGCCTATTCTGTTCAGTAACTCGAAGGTCGTTGGGGCACCACAGATGTGTTGGAATGGTTGAATTTGAAGTAGCGAAAAACGTTATATAATATGGATAGATAGATAGATAGATAGATAGATAGATAGATAGATAGATAGATAGATAGATAGATAGATAGATAGATAGATAGATAGATAGATAGATAGATAGATAGATAGATAGATAGATAGATAGATAGATAGATAGATAGATAGATAGATAGATAGATAGATAGATAGATAGATAGATAGATAGATCCTATTTTCCTATTTTATCCCGTAACTCGAAGGTCGTTGGGGCACCACAGATGATCGTTTAACCAGCGTATTCCATCTTTCTCTGTCCATAACAACCATCATGGCTGTGATGATATTCTGGGGAAGATACGTTTATCTTACTAGGGGGTAAGACTTATTGATAGATGGGCGATGTGCTACCACTATCGATCGTTCTTTTACCAGAATTCCGAAAGCTGTGTGAGAGACTGATCACGGCACTTTGGTCACATAAAATTTATATTTGTTCTCGGGCGTTTTAGTATCATTTGGCTCACCTTGAGAACCGTTAATTACTAATCAAAAGACTAGGTTATTATGTCTCGAGAGAAGAAAACTAATAGCTACACAACAATACAAATAGAATGACACCAGTCGTATGTATGTACTTTTTCGTTTTATATATTCAACACAACTTTTACAAGTACTTCATTAAACCGGTAAATTAATAATTCTAAGAGTTGCTGTACTGGGAAAGTTTGTCAGCAGGTCTTTTTCTTCATATGCTACGCGAATATATTCATAGTTCACTAAATGATCGAGTGGTCGGTTATATTTCCTCGAGGGTGAAATCAGATGGCATTTGCGGGTGACTTAGCTGCTCTGACGATGAGTGCTTGGGTCCTTCTGAGAAGTCTTGCCTCTCAGGTTGAGCGGATGAGTCGTTCAGCTCATGTAGCTGCGAGGTTAGGACGTGGCAAGGTAGAATCTTGGTTGTTCTCCTTCTGTACCACGGGAGCAATCGTCATGCGTTTGTCTCCACAAACCTTCCCAGAGCTGACCTGTAAAAGTCGGAGCTCCGGCTACAATATTCTCGTTAGCTATACGTGTGCGGTCTCCTCTGCAAAGTGTCTTTAGCATCAGACACCTGCAAGGTTCCCATATGCACAATTCGATTCGAATCTTAAGGCTAAGATACAATAATTCACATGCATCCTGTCTCAGAAACAATAATCTGTTTCTGGACCCATATATATATCAAGAACATATTATTGATACATGGCAATCAATATAAAATAAACATACACATATCAAAACTACTAATGTTATCTTACTTGTAGACCCTGGGATCTGTGAAACCGTCTCTAGTCTATCTTGATGATAAGGCTGAGGATAATCGTTCACTGCAGTTTGTGTCACGAACTGGCTAGTTTTAACTCTGCCTATTGACTATTTAGCCTTGTGTAGTCATTGTAACATTAGAGAGTTAGTGTATTACACAGCAAGCACTTACAGTACAACACACTGCGAGCCCGACCCACACATCATAGTGACTCAGCACTGTGGGCGAGAGTCGTAAAAATGTTAACCAATGAGAGCTCAGGCAAAGCGGTTAGAGCCAGTTGACTGGGTCAAAACCTAGCACAGTTTTAGTCAGTCGTGTGTGAGACGAGGAAGTGTTAACATCTACATAGCTAGAGTAATATCTTCACTCAGAGACCAGTAAGCAGTACTTAAGAATCTTAGAATTCTATCAAGTCACCACGGGCCTGAACTTGTCAAACAGGTAAATGAACATCCTTCTGTTTCATCGTGATATATTTATAGTATTGTTGAAATTATGTTTGTGGAATTTGCTATGCATAAATGTGAATTGTTAATCCGAATTTGCCGTACCACGTGGAAGAGCCGACCACGAGGCTCAACACGACCGGTTGCGCAGCCATGTTGTATACCGTACGGAACCACTGTTGTTTAACTTATATGTATGTTTGCAGACCAGTGGCTGTACCACTGAATGTTTATATTATTATTAATTCTGTATGTGTGTAGTTAGCCACGTTTGATATTTATGTATGTATAGGAATTTAGAGTGAGATTCCAGTGGACCCCGGAAGTAGCAGAATGTTCGTCGCTTATGTATAGAGATGTGGAGCTATCACTGAGGGCTACTTTGGCTTTCAGTGAGACGCTCTGCACAAACCGATTATTCAGGGTTGTGCAGAATTTCGTCTCTTATATTCCAGACGAGCAGGCGAGCTATCCCGTGCGCCCAACTCCACAGAAACGACGAGTTGTCTGCGTAGCCTCTTCCGCACAAGTCGGAAAGAGCTACCCTGGAACACACCCTGCAAGACCCCACAGCGTGGCAAGGGACCAGACTACACAACGACACAGGTGTACCAGAAGCTACCTCACAGAAGGACTTCGAACACCCCACACATGAGTTAAGTGCATAAGGAAACGTGCACCCAAACTGATAGAAAAAGGACCACAGTAGTCCACTCTTCAGAAACTGTAAAACGGACCACAGTAGTCCAATCTACATGAGAGCTAATAGCAAGTGCCCGATGAAGAAATAACAGCTGCCTAGACTATCAGCGATCGAACTATTTGCATTGACTAAGACTTTTTAAGGTAGATTAGTACATAGAGAATCTTGTATAGAGTAGAAGAAATAAATGTGTGATTTTAACTGTTATCAAGTGGCTGGACTACATATGATTCATAGCCGTGTGAAAGCTAGTGTGACAGTAATCTTTTACCATTTTTCTATCTATCTCTGTACCCCCACCTTAACACAGAACGAGCTAAACAAATAAATTTATTAAAGTAATTCATAGGGTGACTTACTAGCAGTTCCCACCGAATAAACGTGAGGGTCCATAATTCCATTGTGCAGAGCCCATAAACCCCACGTGACAGTTTGTCCCTTTGGTTGACCCTCGCAGCTTGGCAGTTAGTTTCCGACTGACTAGCTAAGATTGGGGCCCCAACGATATGCAGGCATTCCTTAGTCTTCTTGACTAATCGTTTAACTCTCGTCTTAGTTAATCTCGCATATACGGGATTAATCGTTTTTATTGGAATATTTTCTTCCACCTGCCCTAGTTATTAGACACGCATAATTATCCTTGAAGTGGAGTGTCAGGGGTAGAGTGGAAGATGGATATAATCGCGATAAGCTGAGCCTAGGCTACTTAGTGTCTCAGTGACTCTGGTCACAGTGAAGTAAGCTAGTTCACAGGGACGAGGTTATGGTCAGTTTTGACTCAAATATGCTATTTAGTCTTGAATCGCTAAGTCTGTTAGATGGTATCTGGAGCGGCTGTCGGTGTGACTGTCTCAAGGAAGTTAATTTGACATGTGTGTGCTGCTTTTTAGATAACTGGTGAATTAATGTCCATTTTCATTCGATGGTATCTATTTTGCGCTAAGCTAATTTCCTACATTTTGTCATCACTATTTCTGCTGTTACAATGGCCTGGCTCAGTGTCAAGCTAGTCCATTCTCGAATGTTGCCCTCCGACCTCTTTTTTGTCTCCTTCTTCTGCCTCTTTGCATCGTGCCTTGCAGCATGGTATTTGCAAGGCCTGATGCTCTGGTGACGTGGCCATACCAACGGAGTTTTCGTTTCTTCACCACTGTGAGCATGTCATCGTGTTGTACAATGGCTTGTTTGATGGTCTGTCGAACTTCGTCGTTGGTGATGTGCTGGGTATAGGAAATGCACAAAAGTTACCTGTAGCACCTCATCTCCATGCTTTTTGTATTCTTTGTTGAAGATCTGTTGTGAGGGTCCATGTTTCGCAAGCGTATAGGAAGATAGAGATGACAAAGGAGCGCAGCAGCCTTACCTTGGAATGTAGACTGAAAGTCCTGTCTTTCCAAATGGGCTTCAACCTGGACAGGGCTGCAGTTCTTTGTGCGACCCTGGAGAGGGCTTCCTGTCGGGACCCATTGTCTGATATAATGACTCTTAAATATTTGAAGCTATGCACCGTGTTGAGGGATTGGACTTGGACTTTGATGTCCGTGTTGATGCCATTGGGGTTGTTGGTCATCATTTTGGTCTTCTCTGCTCTTATTTCCATTCCATAGGCTCTGGAGATGGTGTCAGGCCTCTGTACCAACGTTCAAGTTCATGTTCTACTTCAGCAATCCATCAATGCCATTCACAAAACGGAGGTTGGAGATTTCTCCCTCTGACTTCCCCTGGCACAAATCTCCACAAATTTTTCAATTCCTATTCTTCAATTTCAAATTACAATATAAAAATTACCCCACACATTTCCTAAAAGAAAAACAAATTAAATAAAAAGGGACTTGATGTTAGGGTTTTGGTGGATCATCAGACTAAAGATGTTGAAAAAACTCTGAAACAGTAAACATGATACGCTGTTTGTGCGGTATTTCTCTCAGGTGAAATAAATTTTTGAGGTATCTGTTCCTGCTGCCCTGATTTCTTGCTCTGTCATGTTCGTGCTTGTGATTCTGCTTATGAGTTTTTCAGTTGTTGAAACTTGTTTTCAGCTGATTTGTTCAGCGGTAGTTGATATTTCAGGAAAACCTTGCTGGGATGGCTGATCAGGCTGAGCGGTAATTTTCACACTACTGAAGGTTAACCTTTTTGGGAAGAGTGATGACAAGCGACTGAGTTAATGGTGTAATATTTAGGAGCCATTGTATCAGTCAATGTGTCCCGACAGGAAGTCCTCTCCGGGATCGCATAAACAACTGCCCTGGTCAGGTTGAAGCCAATTTAGAAAGACATAACCATCAGTCTGCATTCTAAGGTAAGGCTGCTGCGCTCCCTTGTCATCTCCATCTTCCTATATCCTTGCCCAACATGGACCCTCACAGCAGATCTACAACGAAGAATACAAAGCATGGAGAATTCGAGAATGGACTGGCTTGACACTGAGCGAAGCCATCAGGGTTGCTGAGGACAGAGAAAGATGGAGTACGCTGGTTAAACGATCATCTGTGTTGCCCCAACGACCTCCGAGTTACGGAATAGGATGAGATAGGATAGGATAGAATAAATATTATGGGATAATTACAATTATTAAGGGATAATTACAATTATTATTGAAAAAGTATAAATATCTTCGCGTGATTATGTTTAATTTTCAGTTTTGTCTCTTGCAATCCGCCTGGAAATGCGCCAAAACCAAAAATTGTAATGATCACATAACAATTACAATTTTTACGTGATCATGCTTAATTCTGATTAAGGCGGCTTACTAGCGCCAAAACATGCATTTACAGGTGTCACTGTCAGTGATAATTATAATTAACACATGTTCTGTGTAATTCACATTATGACGACCTACTTAGCGCTAAAACCTGATAATGTCAAATATCATAATTACAAATATCTAAGACATATTAACAATTAGCACGTACATGTAGCAATTATTATTATCAAGTGAAAATTACATTTTTCGGTTTTGGCCCATTTCCAGATGGATTGCTAGAGCCAAAACTGAATATTAAACATGATCACGCGAAAATATTTGTAATTTTTCAATAATAATTATAATTATATTTTGATAATTGTAATTTTCCTATGATATTTGTTACTATCTCATGATATTTGTAATTATCAGGTTGTAGCAAATACCTATAATTATTAATTAACACTGTGGATTACCGGTATCTCCGTAAATTATACAGAACACGTGGTTATTGCAATGATCTCTTCATAATGGTAACTTTCTGTTTTGGCGCTAGTAGGTCCTCATAACATCCCGACTAACGGACACTAGAATTACGTGAAGGTTTAGATTTTGGGAAGAGAAAAGGCGGTTGGGGTGAGAGGAGGGAAATGGTTGGGAGGGGAGTGGGGGTCTGTCACAGACTGGCTAGTTTTAACTCTGCTTGTTGACTATTTAGCCATGTGTAGTCTTTGTACCAGTAGAGAGTTAGTATAGTACACAGTAGCAGTAAATTACACAGCAGACCACACACAGCGAGCGAGCCACACACAGCGTAAGTGAGTCAGCACTTGAGCTTTGAATCTAAACAGTTTACCCAATGATAGCTTAGGCAAAGCGGTTCGAGCCAGTTTGACTGTGTCAGAGCCTAACACAGCTTTGGTCAGTTGGGAGGAATACACCGAAGTGTTAACAGCTAGAAAGCTGGCAGAGAAATCTCTTCACACTTAGACCAGGAAGCAGGACTTAGAATCTCAGAATTCTATTTAGTCAACACGGGCCTGAACTTGTCAAACAGGTAAATGAACACCCTTCTGTTTCATCGTGATATATGTATATTATTGTTGAAATTATGTTTGTGGAATTTGCTATGCATAAATGTGAATTGTTAATCCGAATTTGTGTGACCATGTGGAAACGCCGAACACGTGGTGAAACACGACCGGTTGCGCCGCCATGTTGTAGGCTGTACGGAACCACTGCTGTTTAACTTATATGTATGTTTGCAGACCAGTGGCTGTACCACTGAATGTTTATAATATTATTAATTCTGTATGTGTATAGTTAGCCACGTTTGATATTTATGTATGTATAGGAATTTAGAGTGAGATTCCAGTGGAACCCGGAAGTAGCAGAATGTTCGTCGCTTATGTATAGAGATGTGGAGCTATCACTGAGGGCTACTTGGCTTTCAGTGAGACGCTCTGCACAAACCGATTATTCAGGGTTGTGCAGAATTTCGTCTCTTATATTACAGACGGGCAGGCGAGCTATCCCGAGCTATCCCGAGCTATCCTGTGAACCCCACTCCACAGAAACAAGTTGGTTGAGGAGACTCTACCGCACAAGTCGGAAGGAGCTACCTTGAAAAACACCCTGTCAGACCCCACAGCGTGGCAAGGGAACCCAACTACACAACGACACAGGTGGACCAGAAGCTACCTCACAGAAGGACTTCGACCGCACCACCCGCCAGTTAAGTGTGTTATCCCAAGTGCACTTAAACTGATCATAACAGGACCACAGTAGTCCAACTCTTCAGAAACTGTAAAACGGACCACAGTAGTCCAAATCTACATGAGATATTATAGCAAGTGCCCGAGGAAGATATAACAGCTGCCTAGACTATCAGCGATCGAACGATTAGCATTGAAAGAGACTTTTTAAGTTAGATTAGTACTTAGAGAATCTTGTATAGAGTAGAAGAAATAAATGTGTGATTTTAACTGTATCAAGTGGCTGGACTACATATGATTCATAGCCGTGTGAAAGCTAGTGTGACAGTATTCTTTTACCATTTTTCTATCTATTTCTGTACCCCAACCTTAACACAGAACGAGCTAAACAAATAAATTTATTAAAGTAATTCATAGGGTGACTTAACTAGCAGTTCCCACCGAATAAACGTGAGGGTCCATAATTCCATTGTGCAGAGCCCATAAACCCCACGTGACACTTTAATTGGCGAGCCTAGCCAGGATCTGTGTATAATAGGAATTGGGTATAACCGGACCTAAGTACAATAAAATTAGATAACAGTAGAAGTAGAATAACTTAGAATAGTGTAAGGGTATAACACTGATCAGTTGTGGTGCACTATTCTTTACTTAAAAACTTTTTTGCTTCAAATATTTTTGTGCCTGTATGTTGCATTGTTCTTTTGCAGGTTTTGCTTAAATAACTGTTGTATGCCATTTGACTCTTGTTTTATTCTATTATTGATTACGAATTTTATGGTCTTTGCATTGTTTTTATTGAATTGCAATATTGCTAGTGTTTTGGTATTCCACTTGATTCAGAGGGTGTTCATAGACACGTTTGGCAATGTCGGACCCAGTGGCCTTGAGATTGCGTTTCAAGGAACTAGGAGAAGCTTTACACTTAGCAGGGGCAGACCTAATTGCGTATATCAATGCAGAGGTAGAGAAACAGGAAGCTAAGGCAGAGAGAGCAGCAGAGAGAGAGGCGAAGAAACTCGAAGCAGAACAGAGAAAAGCAGAGTTAGAAGCAGAGCAAAAGAAATTAGAACTAGACGCAGAGCAGAAGAAACTAGCATTAGAAGCAGAGCAGAAGAAATTAGAAGCAGAGCAGAAGAAATTAGAGGCAGAGAGAGAAACAAGGAAGTTAGAGCTAGAAGCAGAACAGAAGAAGGTAGCAGCCGAGAGAGAAGCAGAAGTTAGGAGATGGGAGTATGAGAGGGCAGAAAAAGAAAAAGAGAGGGAAGAAAAGGAAAAAGAAAGACAGCATGAGTTAGAGCTAAGAAGATTGGGATCAGGAGCTTCAAGTTCTTCCTCAACCCCTTCCCACTCAGATCAGCTAGATGTAGCCCCCAACCCCGTACAAGGAATGTCATTTCCACTGGGAACATTCAATGAGAGAGAAGAAGGTCTAGATCTCTATCTGACTAGGTTTGAGCGTCTAGCAACAGAGTACAAACTAGATCCCACTCATTGGTCTTTTAAGCTTAGTCAAGGGCTTAGAGGAAAGGCTTATGACATCTACAGTAAGCTACCGACTGACAGAGTGACTGACTATCACAAAGTAAAAGAGGCACTCCTAACGGGATTCGAACTAACAGGAGAATGCTACCGGCAAAAATTCCGCACCAATCGGAGAGTGAAAGGAGAGAGCTATGCGCAGTTCGCGGATCGGTTGTCCACAATGCTGGATAAGTGGATTAGCCAGTCAGCCACGGCTAAAACGTATGATGGACTGACAGAACTGTTAGTATGGGAACAGCTACGGGAAACCATGACCCCCGAGCTGAGGACATTCTCAGTAGAGCAGGGCGCGGAAAGACGGGAAGATCTGGTCAAGGTCGCAGATAGGTACGTGGCCGCCCACGGAGAAGCCAAGAGCTTCAGGCGAGACCTAAAGCCTAACGGGAAAGAGGCACAGAAACGAAGCCCTAACCGGGAAGAGCGCACCGCGAATAAGCCAAATAACCCCAGACCTGGGCAGAATAAAGGACCCAACACGGAATTCGGGAAAAGAGGTCCTGCAGAGCAAAGACGGTATTGTTCGTTCTGCAACAGAAACAATCACTCCACCGCAGAATGTTTCAAGTTGGCCGCACAACGTAGGGAAGAGCGCGAAAGCCGGCCAGCGCACAGAGTTCTAACTCAAAGCAGCGGTAACAAGCCACACACGATCGGAGATCACCCATCGGTGACAGACACGGTCAAGGTCAACGGAAAAGAAGCGAACTGTCTGTATGACACAGGTCTATCATACGACGCGATAGTTAGCGAATCTCTTGTATCGCGCGCGGACTTGACAGACAAGACAGTCGACTTACAAGGAGCAGACTTGACGAAACCGACGACTACTTGCCCAATAGCATGGATCGAAGTAGAGAGTAGGTACGTCACAGGACGAATCCAAGCAGCTGTTTTACAGAAACCCCTGTATGATCTAGTGCTAGGTTGTAGGTATGTGTTCTTAGGCACGCCCCCTAAAACTGTAGAGATAGCTGCAGTGCAAACCAGGGCCCAAGCTAAAACCCAACCACCCCAGCCCGAGTTCGCTCCGAATCCAGGACTCGAAGAGATCAAAACAGCACAGAAAGAAGACACCTCGATAGCGAAGTGCTTCCAGAAGCTACCCAAGGCGCACACACCCCCGCACAAGGGAGACTTCTACATGGAAGAGGGAGTTCTACATCGACAAGGAGATGGAGATCACACCCAACTAGTACTGCCAGCCACCCTTCGAGCCCAAGTACTAGAACTAGGCCACAGCATGCCACTCAGCGGACACATGGGAATTGGAGCCACAGTGCAGAGAATCAGCGCACACTACTATTGGCCAGGAATCACGGAGGATGTCAAGCGCTACGTGAAATCTTGCCACCAATGTCAACGATATTCCCTGCGACATCACACCGTACCAGTTACCTTAGGACCATCGGTAGTAGTCGGCGTACCATTCCAGCAAGTCTCAGTAGACATAGTAGGACCACTGCCCATGACCAAGACGCGGAACAGATTTCTACTCACACTCGTCGACGCATGTACGATGTGGTGCGAAGCAGTCCCGTTGCCAGCGATCGACACCAAGAAGATTGCAGATGCACTCATCGCCATCTTTACCAGAGTCGGATTCCCGGACAGCATTAAAACGGACAACGGATCTCAGTTCACCGGCCGCCTGATGCAAGACGTGTTCGAGTTGATACAAGTCCATCACATTCGCACACCACCATACCACCCAGCCAGCAACGGACAAGTAGAAAGACTGAATGGAACCCTTCTCACCATCCTCAGGAAAGTCGCCGACGACAATCCAGAAGCGTGGGACACCTACGTGAATGCGGCACTGTTCGCATATAGAGAAACGCCCCATGCAGCCACAGGCTACACCCCGTCAACATTGCTATTCGGCAGACCTCTAGCCGGACCGCTAGAAGCCCTACGCAGAAGTTGGACGGAGGCCAAGATAGACGACACACCAAGAGGTGCCACCAAGTACGTCGCAGACCTGCAGGAAACCCTCAAAGCAACGTGGAAGAAAGCTGGTGAAGCACTGAAGAAGGCAAGAGCCCGTCAGGCGAAGTACTACAACCGCCACGCGAAGGACAGAGAACTGCAAGTCGGCGATCAAGTGCTACTCTTACTTCCAAGTGGAACCAACAAGCTGGACATCGCTTGGAGAGGACCGTACCGGGTGACTGCCAAGAAATCCAAGACAGTCTACCAAGTAGAGGTGAACGGGAGAGCCCGATACCACCACATCAATCTCCTCAAGAAATACACGGACCGACCAGCGACCCCCAGCACTCACAACTTGTTAGCCATCGCCATCGCGGAAGAAGGAGAAAGCATGGAGACCAATGCAGTAGAGTATCCCCTGCACTCCAACGAAACCTACAAAGACGTGATACTCAACGGAGACCTAGCCGCTAAACAGCAACAGCAAGTACGACAGGTCATTCGCCAACATCAGACTGTGCTCACAGACCGACCAGGGAGGACAGACCTCGTCGAAGTAACCTTAACGGTGACCGACCCAACACCCGTCCGCCAGAAGCTCTACCCGATGCCACTGTCTCAGCAGCGAGCCATCAAGGAAGAGATAGACACCTTACTGGCAGCCGGAATCATCTCTGAGTCTACTTCACCCTACAGCGCAGGCACGGTATTGTTGCGAAAACCCAACGGAGAGCATCGACTGTGCATCGACTTCAGACTCCTGAATGCGGTAACGCAGTTCCAGCCAGAGCCACTCCCGGACCAGACAGACCTATTTGCCAAGCTACAGCGAGCGAAGTACTTCTCACGCATCGACCTCAGCAAAGGATACTACCAGATACCAGTGCAACCGCAAGTCCGAAAGTACCTAGCTTTCAGCACTATGGAAGGACACTTCGAATTCAACGTGCTTCCATTCGGACTCCACAACGCACCCAGCATCTTCAGCGCAATGATGCGAAAACTCCTGGCACCCCTGAGCAGCGAGCACCTACACTCGTTTATGGACGACATCCTCATCGCAACACCTACGTGGGAGGAACATGTCACGCTCCTACAACAACTACTCGCACGCCTCAGAGACACAGGATTGACGGCAAGACCCACCAAATGTCAGATTGGATTCACGGAACTAGAATTTCTGGGACACACCATCAGTCAAGGAAGCCTGCGACCGGTAGAAAAGACAGTGAAACGCCTACTCGACGCTCCTAGGCCCAAGACCAAAAAGGAAGTACAGTCGTTTCTAGGACTCTGCGGCTTCTACCAGAAGTTCATCCCCAACTACAACAGCATCGCCGTGCCACTGACAAATGGAACCCGGAAAATCGCCCCGGACAAAGTCGTATGGACAGCGGAATGCGAGACAGCATTCCAAACACTCAAGGACAGAATGACATCGGCGCCAGTACTCCACCTACCCGATTTGACTCAGCCATTCGTTCTTCGCACCGACGCAAGCGACTTAGGCCTCGGAGCAGTACTGCTACAGCGCGACCCCAAGAATGCAGAGACGCTATTCCCTGTCGCCTACGCCAGCAGAAAATTGAGACCCGCCGAGACCCACTACGCCACGTCGGAGAAAGAATGTCTTGGACTAGTCTGGGCCATACAGAAATTTCAACTCTACCTGTATGGGACCCACTTCACAGTTCAGGTGGACCACCAACCACTATCGTTCCTGGCAGCCTCCAAGTCTTTGAACTCTCGCCTGATGCGATGGGCACTCACCCTTCAGGCATACTCATTCCAAATCGAGTACATCCCCGGCAAAGAGAACCACGGAGCCGACTACCTCAGTCGCCATCTCGTGGAGGACACAGCAGCTGTCGCCCACCCAACACAACTAAGGGCCACCGCACCAGAATTCGTCCCCGCCCAGTAATACCCTGTCACTAGTGTCCATAGCTACCTGGCACAGCATTGCAGCTCAGGTAGAGCAACTTAATTAGTTTGTAAATAGGACCCTAGGATAGTGCAGTGTTAAACTAGGCTCTGTAGTAGAAAAAGGTCGAATCCAGTAGTCATCGCCTTTTTTCAGTTGAGGGAGCCTGTCACAGACTGGCTAGTTTTAACTCTGCTTGTTGACTATTTAGCCATGTGTAGTCTTTGTACCAGTAGAGAGTTAGTATAGTACACAGTAGCAGTAAATTACACAGCAGACCACACACAGCGAGCGAGCCACACACAGCGTAAGTGAGTCAGCACTTGAGCTTTGAATCTAAACAGTTTACCCAATGATAGCTTAGGCAAAGCGGTTCGAGCCAGTTTGACTGTGTCAGAGCCTAACACAGCTTTGGTCAGTTGGGAGGAATACACCGAAGTGTTAACAGCTAGAAAGCTGGCAGAGAAATCTCTTCACACTTAGACCAGGAAGCAGGACTTAGAATCTCAGAATTCTATTTAGTCAACACGGGCCTGAACTTGTCAAACAGGTAAATGAACACCCTTCTGTTTCATCGTGATATATGTATATTATTGTTGAAATTATGTTTGTGGAATTTGCTATGCATAAATGTGAATTGTTAATCCGAATTTGTGTGACCATGTGGAAACGCCGAACACGTGGTGAAACACGACCGGTTGCGCCGCCATGTTGTAGGCTGTACGGAACCACTGCTGTTTAACTTATATGTATGTTTGCAGACCAGTGGCTGTACCACTGAATGTTTATAATATTATTAATTCTGTATGTGTATAGTTAGCCACGTTTGATATTTATGTATGTATAGGAATTTAGAGTGAGATTCCAGTGGAACCCGGAAGTAGCAGAATGTTCGTCGCTTATGTATAGAGATGTGGAGCTATCACTGAGGGCTGCTTGGCTTTCAGTGAGACGCTCTGCACAAACCGATTATTCAGGGTTGTGCAGAATTTCGTCTCTTATATTACAGACGGGCAGGCGAGCTATCCCGAGCTATCCCGAGCTATCCTGTGAACCCCACTCCACAGAAACAAGTTGGTTGAGGAGACTCTACCGCACAAGTCGGAAGGAGCTACCTTGAAAAACACCCTGTCAGACCCCACAGCGTGGCAAGGGAACCCAACTACACAACGACACAGGTGGACCAGAAGCTACCTCACAGAAGGACTTCGACCGCACCACCCGCCAGTTAAGTGTGTTATCCCAAGTGCACTTAAACTGATCATAACAGGACCACCGTAGTCCAACTCTTCAGAAACTGTAAAACGGACCACAGTAGTCCAAATCTACATGAGATATTATAGCAAGTGCCCGAGGAAGATATAACAGCTGCCTAGACTATCAGCGATCGAACGATTAGCATTGAAAGAGACTTTTTAAGTTAGATTAGTACTTAGAGAATCTTGTATAGAGTAGAAGAAATAAATGTGTGATTTTAACTGTATCAAGTGGCTGGACTACATATGATTCATAGCCGTGTGAAAGCTAGTGTGACAGTATTCTTTTACCATTTTTCTATCTATTTCTGTACCCCAACCTTAACACAGAACGAGCTAAACAAATAAATTTATTAAAGTAATTCATAGGGTGACTTAACTAGCAGTTCCCACCGAATAAACGTGAGGGTCCATAATTCCATTGTGCAGAGCCCATAAACCCCACGTGACAGGGTCAAGGGTCAGAAGCCAAGGATGGACTCTTTACCCTTGTGAGATGTTTGAACTTTTATCATCTCTTCCTGCATTAGGAGAAGAAAACAGGAAGGGTTAGGGGATGGAGGAGGGAGGGGGCAGATCTTGACGAGAGGATGAAAGTCTATAAGACTATGGATAGATGTAAGAGGGTGAGAGGAGAGGGGGTGACCGTTCGGCCAAAGGATCACCTGTCTGACTGTTGTTGAGGGGGTGGGGGTGGGAGGGAGAGGGGGAACTGGTTGTGGGATGCCAGGACGCACAGGTGAATGAACGTGCCGCACTGTGACCCGGGGGTCACGAAATTACACCCTGTGTCCAGCCTGTTAGTACACCGCTTGTCTTCAGTTTCACTGGGCCAAAGAAAGAGAGTGAGACAGAGACACAGAGAAGACAGGTGGTTATGAAGGTGCGTGCTTTCCTGAACGAATGAGGAAGGTGGGTGGTGGTGCTTGAATGAACCACTGAACGATTGTGATCCCCTTTCTCGTTTTTTTAGCTCAAAGTAAAGAGCGTGCAGGCATTCAGTCCGTGACTGCTGCTGATATTGGCGATTTCTTGTTTGAAAATATCCAATCGCATCGCAATGAAGTCTGTAAGCTACCTGCTGGTCAGATTTGAAAGTACCCTGAAGTCCGTTCAGATTCGCCTGCTGATTCGGTATCGAAGTCAATGGGGTGCGGAGGTTGGGGGCAGATGATGAAGAGTCGTTTTTGATGGTAATTTTAAAATAAAAATCCAATCGCATGGTACAAAAATGGTGTACGCAACCTGTCGGGATGAACTACCCTATCACGTTAAAATTTCCTCTGCCTGCTGTTCCAGTAAGAAAAAACACCTGTTCGACAAACGCTGCCGAGCCATTTTGGTTGATCCAATCACGTCGCACATAAAACAGATCAGCTACTTGCTGTGAGAAGTTTGAAAGTACTTGACAACATCAGCATCGCTTCTACTTCCAGATTTTTAAAAGCTACCCAAAGCAATCAAAATCCGTTCTGCCTGATTTTTTGTATGGAAGACAGTTTTTGTCTCTTCTGAGAGACAGATGCTAATATGGGAGCTTTTTTCCCCCCTTTAAAAATGCATTCACATCGCAAACAAATCTAAAAACAAAAATCTAACTGTCGCTTTTTTTTCTTTTATATAATTTTTGGGGAGGTGTGGGGGAGAGAGAGAGAGAGAGAGAGAGAGAGAAAGTACCAGCAGCATCAGCATCGGTTCTATCTGCAGGTGATTTTAAAAACTATCCAGTTGCAAGACCTTCTCTGCCTGCTGTTGCTGTATCGAGACACTTGTTTGAGCAGATGCTGACGAAGCAGATGCGCCTTCCAGCGAATGCTGAGGTCAAGAGGCTCAAAGCTTATAATTCTTTGCAGCGTCTTTGGGGGTTTGAAAATATTCTGTAACGTGTTGGTTACAGGTGCTTCGCAGCGTGTTGCTATAGCATCTGCAGGTGGCTGGAGGGCGGAGGGGGGTGAAGGCGAGGGGAGAAGAACAGAGGCTTGGAAAGAGGCCAGGAGAAGAATAATGCTAGGAATATGAATGCGTTTGCTACCCTCATCAGTGGAACCAACCAGGATTGATGATCAAATGAGCCTCATTCGGCCAAACGCATAAGCTGTTCGATCTAAAAGGTTAAAAAGTCGGCTATAAGATCAACTCATCAGGTCAGCAAACTGCTGATGCTGCTGGTAGGAGAGGGATGAGGAGGAGGAGGGAAAATCAACCAACAAGAAGGAATTGATTTTCAAGGACCTTTTCCTGCTATTTTTATTATTTTTTATTGTAACTTTTATAAGGGAGGAGGCATAGAGCGGGTGAAAAGGGAGTTCGAGGGGAAGGGGGAAGGTGGGCAGGGATGTCTGAATCTTTTTTTTAAGTGCTGCTGGGGCGACAAGGTGTTGATGTGTTCAATCACAGGCCGCGAACACTGGACGTGCATGTCCATCGTCCGAACCTCGAATTCCCTTCTTTGCGCCCCCGGTCAAGCCCACCACCCGTTCAGTGTTATAGTCTGCGTAGGCTTAACACAGCTGTCTGCTTCAAGCTTAGTTTGCATACCTGAGCGCAGATTATCACATTTGCTGACGTTCAGCGAGTGGTTCGTCTCGTAAGCGCGCATACAATCTCATAGAGCTTATTTTTGTTTATTTGATCAATCTTATATAGCTCTTTTCCCGCTCAAGAACTGCTCAAGGCGCTGGTCGATACAAGATCTAACTCGAAGGCGCCCATCTGCAACCTTCAGGCGCATAGTCTGACGCCGAGACGACTGAGCACCATCCAGGGCGACCTGGGATGGGGAGAAGGGACCTAGTGCGTGCTGATTGTATTTGTGTAGCCGGTATCTCTGCAGTATGATTGCTCTGGTGATTTATAGTGGATATTCAGGTCTTTACCTCCTCTTTTTGCTGGGATGGCTATCCCTGTCTGTTTTATCGCCAATGGCGGATGTGGACGTTAAATTCAATGGTAGTTGCCCTTGCAGATCACGAAGGCACAGTCAGCATAGGGCGTAGAGCAATGTCCAACCTTCGTTTTGCGGATGACATTGATGGATTGGCTGGGGAGGAACAAGAACTTGAACAGCTGGAACAGCTGATGCAGAGGCTTGATACCACCTCCAGAGCCTATGGAATGGAAATAAGTGCAGAGAAGACCAAAATGATGACCAACAACCCCAATGGCATCAACACGGACATCAAAGTCCAAGGCCAATCCCTCAACACAGTGCATAGCTTCAAATATTTAGGAGCCATTGTATCAGGGTCCCGACAAAAAGGTCCTCTCCATGATCGCACAAACAACTGCTGCCCTGACAAGGTTGAAGCCCATTTGGAAAGACAAGACCACCAGTCTACATTCCAAGGTAAGGCGCGGCTGATGCGCTCCTTTGTCATCTCCATCTTCCTATACGCTTGCGAAACATGCACCCTCATAGCAGATCTACAACGAAGAATACAAAGCATGGATGTGAAGTGCTACAGAAGACTACTGGGCATTTCCTATACCCAGCACATCACCAACGACGAAGTCCGACAGTCCATCACACAAGCCGTTGGACAACACGATGACATGCTCACAGTTGTGAAGAAACGGAAACTCCGATGGTTTGGCCACGTCACCAGATCATCAAGCCTTGCAAAGACCATCCTGCAAGGCACAGTGCAAGGAGGTAGAAGAAGAGGGAGACCGAAAAAGAGGCGGGAGGACAACTTTCGAGAATGGGGGGGGGGGGAGGGGGACTGCCTTGACACTGAGCGAAGCCATCAGGGTTGCTGAGGACAGAGAAAGATGGAGTACGCTGGTTAAACGATCATCTGTGGTGCCCCAACGACCTCCGAGTTACAGGATAGGATAGGATAGGATAAGATGCTTCAACCCAGAAATAACCAAAACTCAGTTTCAGAATCAGTCTTTATTGTCCCAACAAACAGCAAGGAAAATATTTTAGCACTGATCAATAATCATGGTTCTTCATACAAATTCCAGAGGGGAGAGGGGGTTTCACTCCATCAAAAAAAAAATTAAATAAAATAAAATAACATTTTTGAAAAGCTCAGACTCTGACAGATACCACTTAACTAACGCTTCTCTATTGAACGCGATGCAAACGGTGTATATTAGCATCTTTTTCACCTGCCGTCTTCTTCGTAAGGCGACACCCATAGCCCTATCATAATGATTTCCACCCCCTCTCCGCCCTCTTTACCCCCTCTCCTCCACCCCCCCCCACGCCTCCCTCGCTCTCTACTCAACGTTTTTCGCAGTATAACAATGTTACGAAAAAGAAGTAGGGAGGGGAAGTTTCGAGACAGAAAATTAGCATTGGCTGCTTTGTGCAGTGTCCTCACATACACTCGTCAACTAAGCACCTTTTTTTAATTTTTTTTTCCCAAAAAACGAGTTGCGGTCTAAGCTTCAACTAAGCACTTCTTCTTCTTCTGCTTCTTCTTCTTCTTCTTCTTCTTCTTCTTCTTCTTCTTCTTCTTCTTCTTCTTCTTCTTCTGCTTCTTCTTCTACTTCTTCTTCTTCTTCTTCTTCTGTAGACCGTGTCAATAAGCATCTTTTGGAGTTTGATCGCTGTTACTAGTTACTGTCAATGCTCACCATCACCCTCATCTATTTTTTCGTCTTTAGTGCAGTCTTCTTCTTCTTCTTCTTCTTCTTCTTCTTCTTCTTATTATTATTATTATTATTATTATTATTATTAGTAGTAGTAGTAGTAGTAGTAGTAGTAGTAGTAGTAGTAGTAGTAGTAGTAGTAGTAGTAGTAGTAGTATCTTCTTCTTTTTCTTCTTCTTCTTCTTCTTTTTCTTCTTCTTCTTTTTCGTCGTCGCCGCCGCCGCTTTTGTCGTCGTTATCGGCATTAGCAACAGCGTGCATCGATAAAAAGGAGTCTCTCATCGCAACCTTAGTCATTCGTATCCTATCCAATCCCATCCCGTAACTCGAAAGACGTTGGGGCACCACAGATGATCATCTTTCTCTGTCCTCAGCAACCCTCATGACTTAGCTCAGTTTCATCCATTCTCGAATGTTGTTCTCCCGCCTCCTTTTCAGTCTCCCTCTTCTGCTGCCTCCTTGCACCCTGCCTTGCAGGATGGTCTTGGCCATTAAACGTGCTTTAAAAAAAAAAGACAAAGAAAAAAGTGGGATACACACACATTAACGATAATTCTTGTCATAGGCCGTAGTCAATTTGCTCATGTATAACTCTTTGTGTATGTCGGAAAAAGGTTTTTTTGCACTTATTGATAAGAGTGCATGTACCTCCCGAGACCTCGAGGTGACCTCTTTAAGAAATAATACCTGTCGTCAGGCCAACAACGTAAAAATACCTTTCGGACTTTTTTGTTAGAGGATGTGGAGTGTGATGAGGTAGAGTTATGGTAGGCGTTAGGTTTAGAATCTAGAGTGACTGTTGGACACCTTTTGGAGGTAAGGTAGGGAGTGACTGGTGGGGGTGATAGGGTAATGTGGAGGACGGGGGAGGAGGTAAGAAGAACGAGGTCAATTAAGATTGAAGCAAGAAAATGGGGAAAAGAAGGTTACAAATTCTAAGACCTTTTAGGTTTCTTTAAAAAAAAAAAAAGCCAGACCAATGTTTCCTTCTTTTATATTAAAAAAAATATCTGACTCTTCAGATTTGGCCTTCTAAGGCGTCCCTCTTTTCTTTTCGTAACGGAAAAAAAGGGTATGGCTGTAATCCTAGGGCCTAACTGCTAACCTTGGTACTTTTTTCTATTTTGAGGGGAGGAAAGGGGTAAGACCCTACCCTCCCTTCTTGTGCCGGCTCCTTTGTTGTGCCCCTGAGAAGGCATTGTTCAAACCTAGGGGAGGAAAGTTCTTTTAGCGGCATAATGGTTAGTAGCGGAACGCTGCCGCCTGAAGTTACACCTTTTAAAGGAAGATTACCACACTTTTTTGGGAGGGGAGGAAGGGGGGAGGGGGCGAATAAGTTTAGAGGAAACGCCATTTGCAATGACTACGCTTTTAAAGGTAATACGAAGAGGGGTGGATTCCTCCTCCTCCTCTTCTTCTTGTTCTTCCTCTTCTTCTTGTTCTTGTTCTTTTTCTTTTTCTTGTTCTTCTTCTTCTTGTTCTTCTTCTTCTTGTTCTTCTTCTTCTTCTTCTTCTTCTTCCTCTTCTTCTTCTCCTTCTTCTTCTCCTTCTTCTTCTTCTTCTTCTTCTTCTTCTTCTTCTTCTTCTTCTTCTTCTTCTTCTTCTTCTTCTTCTTCTTCTTCTTCTTCTTCGTTTCTTCGTTTTTGCTTCATCTTCTTCTTCTATAGTACCCTGTGAATACTACGATCGGCCGAAGAACAGCTCCACAACTGGTCCGTTATGTGCTTATATGCATTCTCCATCGTACGGATTTTAAAGATCCTGACGTTCATGTCCAAGACGGGTGAGTGCTAGACCACAAAATAGTATTATCAAAATCCAGATCCAATCTTGGCGGCATACCAAACTTAAATTAAAAAAAAAAGAAATACAAAGAACAAACATTTTATTTTTTTTTAACTCAACAACATCAAAGTAAGAAAGATAGAAAAAGAACAATAGAAAAAAAAAGATATTAAATTTTAAAAGAAATTAAATGCAAGAAAATAAAATAGTACACAAAATAAATAAAAATAAGCTAGTTAACGAAAGAAAAGAAGGAAAGTGTTTAAAAAAAAAAGAAAGAAAGAAGTGGAACAGAAGGAAAGGGGGAAAAGGTGGGAAAGAAATAACTTAAATTTTAAAAAAATGAAATGCAATTTTGATAAATAGTTAACGGAAGTAAGAAAGCTAGAAAAGGAAGAAAAAGAAAGAAAGAAAGAAAAAAAAATAAGAACAAGAAATAGAAAGTAAACACAGCATCTTTTGTGATGAAGACCATAGAGATGAATTCAATCTTGAAATTGTGTGTGATTCTTGAAGTGTGTGTGGTTCTTGAAGTGTGTGTGGTTCTTGAAGTGTGTGTGGTTCTTGAAAAGTGTGTGGTTCTTGAAGTGTTTGTGTGTGGTTCTTGAAGTGTGTGTGGTTCTGTGGTAGTACGGAAAAGGAAGATGGTAGGAAAAATAATGTGCATATTATGCAGTTACTAGTTAGAATACAAGATCCCACCGCCGTAGCCCAAGTGGAAGAGCGTTCGCCTGGCACACCGATGACCTCGGTTCGAATCCCGTGGTGGGCAAATTATAACTGGCCATTTTTCTGTCTTGCTCTGGAGGTTCAGTGTTGATTTCCTGGGATGGTGATCCCCGTCTGCCATATCGCCAATGATGAGCGTGGATTTTAAACTTAACAATGTTCAGGACACCGGAGGAAGGCCGCTGGCTCCAAGGCTGGGCTTTATGGGTTAAGGCAAGGCAGCCTAATAACAAAGGATTTCCTCGGTCGCATGTTTTTTCCACAGCGCAGACCATGCTAAGGATCATTGTCAGGTCGTCCGTCAATTTACGGCGAGTTACTGGAGCGAGGAATACCTGCCGATAGTTAGATCCGCTCCTCGCCACACACACTGGAGTGGTTCAGATGTCGATGACGCGGAGACGGCGACCAAGGAAGGTGAACTAAAGAACAGGGAATGTAAATAATAATAATCATAATCATAATAATCATAATCATAATTAATGAATTATTTATAGTTATAATAATAATAATAATAATAATAATAATAATAATAATAATAATAATAATAATAATAATAATAATAATAATAATAATAAAAATTGCAGAGTTCTATATGCGATTTTCCCCCGATTCATCTATCAGATTCCAAGGGCGGCGATCTGTGCCAACATACAGGCTCACAACTGTTTACTGTTGTCGTATAGCGCATGTTACCAGCCCAAAAGCACTTGCTGCTTCCAATCACAATTGCACTAATAAGCCAACCCACGTGAAGATACCAACTACATGCAACGCGTGCTATGTCAAACGCCGTGGACAACTGAACCACTCCATCACAATCCTTGCAAAGACTATTCTGCAAGGCACAGTGCAAAGAGGTAGAAGAAGAGGGAGACCGAAAAAGAGGTGGGAGGACAACAACATTCGAGAATGGACTGGTTTGACACTGAGCGAAGCCATCAGGGCTGCTGAGGACAGAGAAAGATGGAGTATGCTGGTTAAACGATCATCTGTGGTGCCCCTACGACCTCCGGGTTACGGGACAGGATAGGATAGGGATAGGACTTCTTGTTCAGTGGCGTAGCTAGGAGAGGGGGAGGGGGGTTCCAAATGCGAAAGTCACCCAGGGCCCCCACTTGAGGGGGGCCCCCAGAGGAGAGTCCAATTTTTTTTTTACATTAAATATTAAATATTACGTCCCCGCCCTGTAATCTTGCTATTCACGTTGTTATATAAGTTAGTGAATTTAGACTTATATATTTATTAAGTACATTATCTCATGTCCTGAAGTCGAATATCAAAATGCAGGGGCCCCCAAAGAGGCCAAGCCCCCCGGGCCCCCAAATTCCTAGCTACGCCACTGTTCTTGTTTCTTTTCTTTAAAAAAAATTATTTACAGAATAACCGGATTATCTGATGCACCGCTGCTGCGACAAAATGATGAGAAAAGGTCCACTTTTGTCAGATTTGCTGCTGTCCAAGTGGGCGCCTAGGGCGGCTTTAATTAAATTCTGTATCGGCCAGCGCCTTGAGCAGCTCTTGAACTGGAAAAGCGCTATTTAAGAACGATCACATTAATGAATTCCCATGGATTGGAACGAGGGTACATCGGTAGACAAGGCGAGCGACGTACCTCCCGTACCGAAATAATACACCGCATATTTCAATCAATATTTCAGTTATTGGCTCCTGACATCTTCCGCCTGGTGTTATTAGACATTAAAGAGTACCAATGATATCACAGTTAAGGAATCGCAGTTGTGCATTTCTGTTTATTGTAATCTATTTTGTGTCGTACGTCAACGTATGTATATAATACTGTACAGAAAACACAAAGACAAAATTTATTCAGCCAAAGGACAGCATGAAATTGCACATCGTGAAATAAACTTGTTAAGTCTTGGTATACAATAGCTTACTAAACACCAAATCCCCACCAGACATAATAACGAGGACTCATGGCGATTGGATAACAAGCGCATGTAAGGCATACATTATAGTAGTAGTAGTGGTAGTAGTAGTAGTAGCAGCAGTAACAGCAGCAGCAGCAGTAGCAGTAGTAGTAGTAGAGCTTCGTTTCCGTCTCTGCCTCCTCACAAAATCCTACAGCGAACGAACACACACACCCACACACACACCCACCTCGTCAAAGAGGACCTTTGTCAACAGGAGTAGGTCTGATGACCTCCACGCAGCAGCTGATGGTGGAAATTGACGAATCAGCAGAACTCATTTAAAGGAATAGCCTCAATAGGACAGTATAACGTCTTTTAGAAATAGAAGAACGCTTTTAAGAATGAAAGGGGAAAAAAAACCAACCTTAAAAGAAAAAATAACAGGGGACGGGGAGAAGCAAAGAAGCAGTCTATGACCCTAAATAATGAGAAAATAAGAAGCGTACAGCCTTCCAATAAACGCATACCATTATGTAGTCTTTGTTTGTATGTCTTTTGCTCCGATTGTATGGGACTAGTTGTTTCTCATTTACGTGAAGATGAGCAAATATACATGCTTTGGAGATACTCTGAACGCAAGTAGAAAGGGGGGGGGGGTAGGTTGGGTGTGGGTGAGTGTGAACGGGTGTTGGTGGGGAAAGTAATAGAGAACGTAGAGATAGTTTGAGAGAAGACTCAGCAGTAGAAGTATAGAGAAATGTGGACCATAGAAGAAGATGAAAACAAGGAAGAGACGGAGATAGCGAGAGAGAGAGAAGAGAGTAGAAATAAAGAAGAAATTAGAAAAGAAGAGCAAGAAAAGAAGAAGTAGGCTACATTAGAGTACATAAGGAAGAGTAGGTGCTTGAAGAAGAATATATAAATCAAGTAGAGAGATGGAGGGAAGGAGGGAGAGAGAAAGAGAGAGAGGAGCGACAGAGACAGAAGAGAAAGAAAGAGAGAGACAGACTAGACAGAAGAGAAAGAGAGAGGAGAGACAGAAGTGAAAGAGAGAGGAGAGACAGAAGAGAAAGAGAGGAGAGACAGACAGAAGGGAAGGAGAAAAAGAGAGAGAAGAGACAGAGACAGAAGAGAAAGAGAGAGGAGAGACAGAAGAGAAAGAGAGGAGAGACAGAGACAGAAGAGAACGAGAGAGAGAGAGGAGAGAGACAGAGACAGAAGAGAGAGAGGAGAGACAGAGACAGAAGAAAAAGAGAGAGAGAGGAGAGAGACAGAAGAGAAAGAGAGGAGAGACAGACAGAAGAGAAGGAGAAAGAGAGAGGAGAGACAGAGACAGAAGAGAAAGATAGAGGAGAGAAAGAAGAGAAAGAGAGGAGAGACAGAGACAGAATAGAAAGAGAAAGAGAGGAGAAACAGACAGAAGAGAAAGAGAGAGAGAGGAGAGACAGACAGAAGAGAAAGAGAGAGAGAGAGGTGAGACCGATACAGAAGAGAGAGAGGAGAGACAGAGACCGAAGAGAAAGAGAGGAGAGACAGACAGAATAGAAAGAGATGAGAGACAGAGATAGAAGAGAAAGAGAGAGAGAGAGGAGAGACAGAGACACAAGAGAAAGAGAGGGGTGGGAGGGCGGTGTTGGTTGGTGGAGAGAGAGTGGGGAAAAAAAGTGGAGAAAAAAAAAAGGAGAAGGAACAGAGCCTCGCTATACGAGGGGATAAAATCAAATTTATCATTCCAAAAGGAAGGGGCGGACAGGAGGTGTATAGAAGGTGTTATTGTGTGAGGGGGGAGGAGAGGAGGGGGTGGGGGATGTAAGTGGCGAGGTTGTTACCGCAGACTTGGGAGGTTGCTAAGGACGCTTCGCAGCAAGGTCCAAAGAACGCGCACGGTTTTTTTTTTTCCCACTCTGTTCTTTTTATTCTTTAATTTTCTGGTCGTGAAGGTATAATAATTCATATAGTCCCCGTCTTTTATGAGACTTGCCTCCCTTTACCCTTTACCATTTTTTTTTTAAAAAGAGTCGTTTCTCTTGTTAACTCTTTTCTTTAGAGTCGTCTCCCTTGTTAACTCCTTTCTGTCGGTGATTGTGGGTGGTGTCACTACGCGGAAAGCGCTAATCATTTTCTTTTCCGTTCTTCAGTTTCTTTATCCTTTTCTTTTTCTTTCATTCCAGATAGTACGACAGCGGTTTAAAAAAAAAAAGAGATAAAAAGAAGAAGAAGAGAAAGAACAAAATAATAAGGGTTATGATTTGTCAGGCTGTGACCTCGAATAACCGGGAACACCTTGGTAACACAGTTCAACCAGTCAGTCACCCGTTAGCCTCAAATCAACCAATACGGATGAAGGCCACGCGCACCGCTGTTGCAATGGTAACAGAAGAGTTTAAGAAATTTCTTTTTTTTTTCTTCAAAACCTACCCATTTTCCTTCTTCCATAATGATACATCACTGCTGCATGCATTTCGGATGAGAGTATAAACCAAGGTGTAGTCTGCATATGCACGCCTTCCATCGCACGGACTTTAAAAATCCTGACGCTCATGTTCTAGACGGGTGAGGGTCGGCTACACTATTATACCCAGCAATCTATAAACCCGGTGTGACATCCTCACAGTTCCTAGTATCTTAGCTGGGCTGGGAGCGACTGGGAGCATTCTGATTGGTCGACGCGTTACAAAATTCGGCGCATGCGCACAGTGCTATCGTAGTCTTAGTAAGGATTCGGGTTAGGGTTAGGGTTTGGGTTAGAGTTAGGGTTTGGTTAGGGTTAGGGTTTGGGTTAGGGTTAGGGTTACGACGCCTAAGAACATCGTGAAAAAGCCGGCCCGACATAAACTGGCGCATGCGCAAAGGCGCCCAGATAAACTAGGAGACCCGGAACTTGGAGGATGTGACACAGGTCCCCCAGAATTGTGGATGTTCCCAAAAGCTGCAAAACAGGGAGTCCCGGGAAAGAGGGGAGTGTGGGGTGGGGGTGAGGGTGACCGGGAGAGGGGAAGAGGGGGCGGGCTTGCGTTAGGTCTTGTATTGGGAAGCGCCTTGAGCGGCTCCTGAAAGATCTATTAAATAAAATAGCTATTATATACAATAAATTATCATCGCCCTCCTCCTCCTCCTCCTCCTCCACTTCTTTCTCCTCCTCCTCCTCCTCCTCCTTCTTCATCTTCTTCTTCATCATCTTCTTCTTCATCATCATCTTCTTCATCTTTTTCATCATCATCATCATCATCATCATCATCTTCTTCTTCTTCTTCTTCTTCTTCTTCTTCTTCTTCTTCTTCTTCTTTTTCTTCTTCATCTTTTTCATCATCATCATCATCATCATCATCATCATCATCATCATCATCATCATCATCATCATCATCATCTTCTTCTTCTTCTTCTTCTTCTTCTTCTTCCTCCTCCTCCTCCTCTTCTTCTTCTTCTTCTTCTTCTTCTTCTTCTTCTTCTTCTTCTTCTTCTGCTTCTTCTTCTTCTTCTTCTTCTTCTTCTTCTTCTTCTTCTTCTTCTTCTTCTTCTTCTTCATTTTTACCTATATAAAAGTACTGTGTGTGGGTTAGCTATCCTGCCGCTATACGCAAATACGTAGAACTGCCGTTTCCTTGTTGTCTCGCCGTATGGATTTATCTTTTCCCAGTATAATCGGAAAACCCGATTCCTAGCTTTATCCTTCCTATCCTTTAATTCTTAGGTACAATACCCGTCGACAGCACATGGGTAAATTACTGTATTTTCTCTTGGGAAGGTGACACCGTTCCCAGCGTCCGAAACCAAAGTTGTATTGTAACGTTCTAAAATAGCTCCTATGTCTTGTCAAAATAATTAATATTTGAGAGAGAGAGAGAGAGAGAGAGAGAGAGAGAGAGAGAGAGACAGAGACAGAGACAGAGACAGAGAACGATCGTTTCACGCACCATCTCAAGACCCATAAACCTATTTTGCTATCTTCTACATGACACAAAATGATATAATTTCTTGATAGTAACGGACCTGTTTCAATTTCTGGTACTGTAAAAGAGAATTTTATCTGGATGTTATTCTGGACGAAAGAAATGTTGACCGAAGGTTCATTTACCATGGAACGTTTTTTGCTGGACCAAAGCACGGGTTGAAAATTATGCAATATGATGGTAAGACGAAACGTTGATAAATGTGCCAGAATAAAATGACAGTTTTGTCTTCACGGTGCTGACGAAAGAGAATTGTAGTCAAGGACTCGATCTAAAATGTTTTGATCTCTTAGAGCTGTGCGAAGTGTGTTTATGGTAGATTACACACTAACGCGAATATATACAATGTTAAAACAGGTCGAAAATGAGCTTGATTAAAGTCTTATTGAGGGGACGCAATTTTGTCAGGGTGTTGTCTTAGGACGTTTGTTGAGGTCTGGGAGCTTGGACTAGTAGTTGATGTGGTAGATGACACGGAAAGGAGCCGGGTCAGCATCTTCACAGTGAACGGTGGTCAGCAACCTTTCACCCGCTTGACTTTTTGACCGCTAGCCGCGCACTGTGCTACACGCCTGTAAGTACTAACGACTTTAAAAAGGGAAAGGGACTACATAAGCTCAGCTTCAAATCCTTTGTTTTTAATCCTATTCATGCTATCTTTCATTTTACAATGCTTTATAAGACAAAAGCGCAACGTAATAATTATTGAAACAAAAACCATTACATAAATAAACAATAAAATACAAAACCGAAATGTAATCCTGTCCAAGTTTCATTCTTGTGCGTAGCCATCGTTCGGCATGTAAACCAGGGCGGAAGGACGGAAGATAATCCAGCTAAGTTGACCATCTGAGCGACATTTGAACGGAAGAAAATCTTGTCCAAATTCACCCTTATGTTGCCAGAGCCACCGTGAAGGGATTGCTGCTAAGGCCACCGTTATACCGGGCGACACTTTACATTATTCCAACCACACCTACGTTTTCAAGAGATTAAAAAAAAACATAACATCTTTGTTAAAGAGCTAAGAATTTTCGTTCTTAAAAACAAATTTCAAGTACAACAATCTGATGGATTGATACAAACAGACAACCTAAGTTTTTCGAATCAGATTTGTATTTTCATCCATATTAGAGCATTATACAGTCATAGGCTACAAAACAGATCTTCGTATTCCCCTCC
Source organism: Oncomelania hupensis (assembly GCA_036898135.1). NCBI lineage: Eukaryota > Metazoa > Mollusca > Gastropoda > Littorinimorpha > Pomatiopsidae > Oncomelania > Oncomelania hupensis. Next base: position 10,137 of record JBAHVR010000214.1, on the reverse strand, counting down.
AACCCCACCCCACCCATCATCCCCCACCACTCTTGTCTGGGTCTTTCGCTTCACACGGTTGTACGTGGGGACCATGTACCAGGAATGCAAGACCGCCTCTATGGTCTTTGTACAGTGTCTGTGTGTGGATACTCATAATGGTTCACGCGAGTGCGAATACGTTATAACTGAATTTTCATGGACATGCATGGTCAGAAGTAGAGAAGAGCGGGCACATAGATGGAAGGTGGGGGAGTAGGGGGGGGGAGGAGGAGAGAGAGTGAAAGTGGGGATGGTAATGAAGGAGAGAGAGACACAGAAAGAGAGAGACAAAGTCAGCCAGTTAGTCACAAACCAGACAGACAGATAATACAGACGGCGAGAGAGAGGTAGTATTAGGTGCATATTCAAATTACGAGAAAGGTTATGGGATCCTATGTCTCCCTTTGTCTTTGATGACGCGGCGTTGCGGCCGTCATGCTTTCACAGAAATATTTGGGGGTGGAGGAAGGAAATAGAATTGAAGGAGGAGGTGGTGCTGGGTATGGAATATAAATTCTGAATCTGAAATGGTTGATGGGGTCTGTCCTTTCTTGTTCCTGATGGCGCTTTACTGCTGGGGCTATGCTTTCGCTGGGAAAGCGACCTGAATTTATAGTGTATAGTCAAACAGGCACTAACTAGGCCCATGAACTTCAGGGATGAAACAAGAAACCAAGGTCGTCTACTCTGTGCACGCAGTATCGAGCACGCATATGCATTCCTACTGCACAAACGTTTAAAGTTCCTGACGCTCATGGCCTAGACGAGTGAGTGCCCCAAAACATATTAACGCACCCTACAAGCACTACCCATTCCCTTTTTTCCTCGTCCTGGGGTGCGCGGCTTTGCGGTGGTTGCGTTCCTGATACGGCAACCTGAAATTCATTCTCATTGATGGCTACTTTTGTAGAATAGGAACTATGGCTAATATTATTATACCAGAAAATCGAAATCCAAACTATTACATGGTCCAGCAGTTCACGGATTGGAGAGAGAGAGAGAGAGAGAGAGAGAGAGAGAGAGAGAGAGAGAGAGAGAGAGAGAGAGAGAGAGAGAGAACTTGATTAATACATTATGATTTCGTCTAAGGAGGGGTAGAGGGAGCTCGAAAAATAAAAAAACGAGATGTAAAAAGACGCTGAAGCTATCAAACAGCAAGGGGTAGGGGAGAATTGGTCCGCCCATGAAGAGATGGACTAACAATGGACATCCATAAGTCCGCTGAATAAACCCTCCACGGTGTCACATTCCGTTTGGTGGCCTTAAGCTTTTACAGGTCGGAGTAAGCAGAAACGCTCCTTCGCACGATAGTCTCAAACCGAGGTCCAGTTTGTACAGGCAACCCTTCCATCGCACGGGCTTTAAAGATAATAATAATAATAATACCGGATGCTAATACGCGCTTTACTTCGAATGATTTCAAACTCAAAGCGCGGCGACCTATACCAACATACACGCTCACGTGCAACAAATATATTACAGACACACAACAAGGACAACAGTATACAAGGCATACACGTGGTGTAAAGGCAGGGAGATCGCTATTAGGAAACTGAAAGTTAAATAGTTTTGTATTTTTTTAAAGATTAATTTGACTGCATCCAATATTATTTTGAAGGGAGGGAGGAAACCGGAGTGCCCGGAGAAAACCCTCGGTGACCCTCACGTATCAGGCTGGTTAGTGCTAGAGACATAAACACACCCAGCAGGCACTGGGTCACAATATTTATTCTCTCTCGCTCAGTTGGCGCCGTATTGACTTCTAAGAAACTTATAACTTGTAAGAAAGAAGAAGAAAAAAAAAGTTTAAAAGTATTCAGTGGATTTCAGGAATATTTTCTCAGTCATTAGTATTCAACTATCATCCACCTGTAAGTAAAAGCCTTTTGATGTTAAACGGTTCGTGCCGACTGTACATCATTAAACGATATTACATGGTCAGGGACTGCCCAAGGATTTCTTTTAATGAACGCTCCACCGTTTGTCTTCGTCAGCTGAACACAAAGTAACCGGCATTAACTTCATTAATTAAACGGTTGGACAATCCAAGGTCACAACACGAGCTCACTGTCCCAACCTACAGCAAGGGCCTACTGGAAGAGTTTCTTTCAAAATTGAAGACCAGCTGGATTAAACTTCAAAGGTGTAGATCACAGATCTCTCTGGGTTTTCCGTTGTATGTGCGATCTTTTATTGACAGATACCCTGAACTAGGCCTATACTAGGCCTTTGAGCTCCATTGTTCATAGGCGTGAATGGGCCAGTTTTCACTAAGCAGCCGACCTTGACGCTAGCTGAGTATCAGAGATCTAAGCCGATGCTGTTAGGCGATCATCTGTGGTGCCCCTACGACCTTCGGGTTATGGGACAGGACACGATAGGATAGGATAGCTGTGTAGAGGCATATACACTCAGACTGGGGTCAACATCGTTTTAAAGACCACATTCCTAACTTCATCTATAAGCTAGTAACATTCCATATTAGCTCGAGCGGTACACGGCCTATGTAACAAGATTCTAAATCCGCTGGACCAGGATGGACTCAGATCACAGTAAAGCTTCCTAAGAAGTCAACTTGCTTCACCACGCGCAGTGGCGAACACCACTGTATGCCATTGAGTCACGCCGATCAACCTATTGTGTACGAGTACTGTTGACAGAATGGCTGGATTAGAGTAGTTTAAAACATATAGGCGAAACGCTAGTATGCGAAACGTGCCGCACCGGTTGACCGGTTTATATATAAACTCACACGATGGCGTCCGCCGTCAATACGATTTACTGACTTTAAAAACAAGGTTTTTGTTTCAAATGCTTAGCGACAGAGGTCAAAAACCTTATCAAACACGCGGACAGGTCAGAGGTCAGCTGTGAGGGACGTCATAGGTCATTATGATAATGAAGAAGGGGAAAGATGAAAGCGGACAGGAACAGCCTCGAGACGTCAAGCAATGGTTTCTGAACAAGAGAGCGAAATGACTTTTTGACCCTATCTTGTATTTGGGAGAAGGGTTATGTTCCCACAGCTGAGATACCATTGCACCATGGGAACTAAAGACAGCTAAAGGCTACTAAAGACAGCTAAAGACTACTAAAGACAGCTAAAGACTACTAAAGACATGGAAGCATAAAGTGAACATTGAGGGAACATAGCGCTAAAGAAAACCCTTTGGAATATACGGCCATAGAAACCGCATAGCATTGGAAAGATAGAACTGCGTGTTACAGAGCAATAGTGGATTCAGCCCCGATGCTTGAATCTTGCTTAAATCGAATTGATTATCCACGCTGCCCGTTCACTCAGTAACAAGGCAGGAGTCGTCGTTATGAGGTTTTCCAACTTTATTCAGCAAACAGCATCAACGACTGCATACTGCTTTCCCAAACCTAACTATAACAAGCAGACAGCGCGCCACTTATATAGAGTCTAGTCTATCAACATCCTAGAAAAACGCGGAACGTTCCAAAATGACATAACCAGCCATCCACAAGAAACTCGTCACCGGAGTTACGAATTTTCTTACGTTATTGCACTTTCTATATTCATCTCGAAGATTCGAAAAATAATCACTATTATCTTGACCGATAGAAAACAATAAGACATTACATAAGACTACCTTCAGCAACGGGATAGATGAAAAAAAAAGGGAAACCATTATCGCATGCCTCGTGGCTGAGTACAACAGCCACTTGAACTCAAAGAGAGCACCTCATTCGTAACACTGTGAAAAACTGAAGATGTAAGATCATAAAATGTCGCAACATAGGACTAAGAGAACATTGAGCTGCGGAAACGTAATGCCTTGGAAACATAGAGCTAAGAAAACATCGAAACACATACCTAGATATGTGGCATCATAGAGCTGTTGGAATATAAGCCTGTTGAGAACACGGAGCCGAGATAACATAGAGCAGGAAAAACAGAACAGTGTGATGTTAAACCTATGGAAAACACCGACATGTTTGGAACCTTTAGGAACTGTCGAAACATAGATAGGGCCTTGACAACACCGATAGAGCTTTGGGATTATGGAGATGTGGGAACATAAATCTGCCACATAACAGTTTTGACCTCAAATCCCAACTTCTCTTTTTTCGGATCCCGATGCCTTGTTAAAAGCTTTTTGGTGCTTTACGCTGGAATATAAGACCTGCTCGTGGAAAAAAAGCTTCTCACATTATTTTTGAGAACAATAATGACAAAATTGCGCGCGTTAAAGGGAGATTCCGCGGTATTCAGGGTTAAGAACAGGAAAATCGCACTGAACATGCTTTCTTTCTTTCTTCTTCTCCTCCTCCTCCTCATTCTTCTTCTTCTTCTTCTAGTCTGTAGTTCTCTGTGTATCACGTGAGGTGTTTCCGGTCTTATCACCATTTATAATAATTATATAAATCTGTTTATTTGGGGCGTTAACATGTCCAGTGTTTCCTCCAGGAGGTCTGCTGTGTATTAGTTTTGTCTGTCTCCCTATGGAATTGCCTTTCTAAAATATTTATTTTCCCCACTTAACTTTCAGCTAAATAATCTTACATTTAGAAGCATATTTTCCAAATAATCCTTTTGTTTTTACCAACAATGTAAGATTTTTCTAAATAATGTATTTTCTACGTAAATAATGTATTATTTACCGAATATTATTGTTTCGGTAAATAAATCATGATATAGGTAAATAAGGCGTTGTTGGTAAATTTAAAAAAAATATTTACTTTTATAATGCATTATTTACCAGATTTTGTAAAGAAATATATTATTTAGAAAAGTTTCTAAATAAGAATTTGTTTATCGATGTATTGCATTATTTACCAGAATTTGCTTGACAGGGTGGGGTGCTTCAGGGTTTCCACTAAGGGAAAAAAAAGAAATACAATTAAATTACTTTAAAATAAATTAAAAGATTTTTTTAATGGGCTGCGATGACCAACAACACCAATGGCATCAACACCGACATCAACGTCCAAAGCCAATCCCTCAACACATTGCATAGCTTCAAATATTTTGGAGCCATTGTATCAGACAATGGGTCCCGATACGAAGTCCTCTCCAGGATCGCACAAACAACTGCTGCCCTGGCGAGGTTGAAGCCAATTTGGAAAGACAGGACTATCAGTCTACATTCCAAGATTAGACTGCTGCGCTCCCTTGTCATCTCCATCTTCCTATACGCTTGCGAAACCTGGACCCTCACAGCAGATCTACAAAGAAGAATACAAAGCATGGAGATGCCCAGAAGTCTTCTGTATACCTATACCCAGCACATCACCAACGACGAAGTCCCACAGACCATCACACAAGCCATTGGACAACACGATGACCTGTGGTGAAGAAACGGAAACTCCGATGGTATGGCCACGTCACCAGATCACCAAGCCTTGCAAAGACCATCCTGCAAGGCACAGTGCAAAGAGGTAGAAGAAGAGGGAGACCGAAAAAGAGGTGGGAGGACAACATTCGAGAATGGACTGGTTTGACACTGAGCGAAGCCATCAGGGTTGCTGAGGACAGGGAAAGATGGAGTACGCTGGTTAAACGATCATCTGTGGTGCCCTTACGACCTCCGGGTTACGGGACAGGATGGGATAGGATAGGAAAATATCTAGTTTAGAGAAATCTTACATTGTTTGTAAACAAATGAGTATTCAAAAATACTGCTTTTATATTAAGATTATTTACCTAAAAGTGTTAAAAAAAACAACCACCCAAAAATCGCAAATAAATATTTTACAAAGGGGATTCCATATCTTCCTCTCTACACAAAACTTTGTGTATGAACAACGTGTTATCAATGGCGTTTGCGTGAATTATGAAGGCATTAAACTGTGTCAATCCGACTGACAAAAACTTCGCTATTTAAAAATAAATACAATACAATACAATACAACACATTAAAATATCACATTATGCATACGCAAAGAACAATTACAGTTTATATACATTATTATATATATATATATGTTTAAAAATTGAACAGCGTAAAGAGGATATCAATACATTATAAATAACTTTTTTTTATAGTCTATATGGAATTTCCATACTTCAATCGCCTTTTTTGAAGTTGACTGATATAAAGTTCACAGCCATGGAAAGCTGTGACTATCGGAGAGTATCTTAATAATGATAATAGTTAATAGCTCCTGCTGCGGCAGAGGACTAGCCTATCTATCTTTCATTGAGGATTGAGCTTGTGATAACAGCGCGTGCGTGATTTCTATTAATAACACTGACGCTTAGTTGCGCCAGAGATGTTCACCTATGGGTGATCGAGGCTCTGAACACGTGATTCGGTCGCGCGTGTGTGCTAATGCGTGTGCGATCTCCCGCGGTTCCGCTTCAAGTCTGACGATGCTTGCACCTTTTTGGCTGTTCACCGTCTGCCAGAAAAGAGGGGCGGCTTGTTTGACGATGGTAGTCAGTTAAGTGTATAGCGGCGCTATAGACTTTTCATTTCTGTACAGTGTCCCGTTAAAAATAAAGAGAGGAGGAGAGGGCAGGGGTGAGGTAGGGAGGAGTGTGATGAGAATGGACAGGGTGGAGATGGGAGTGGGTGGCGCATACGTGGAAGGAGTCTATCAAAGGGAGCGATACAGATCAAGCGAGATTAAGCACACGCGGTAGATAACGACGACTGCGCAGACCTTCCTCACCACACCGCACTCGGTAAAGCTGTTTCTGTTTATCTATCGACGATTGGGAGGAAGGAGGGAGGGGAGGAGGAGGAGGGGTGAAGTCCTGTTATAATTATATGAGACGCTCGACGATGATTGAAGCCTTCAACGATATTGACATATTTCCAAGGGAAATGAAACACTCGTGTCCCGCTATTCATAATCACCTCGCTCCCCCTCACCCACCTCCCCCCACCACCACCACTACCCTTCTTTTCCAAAAAAAGAAAAACAACAACAACAACAACAACAACAACAAAACACATTAAAAGTGACTCCTGCATAGTTATTTATACGCACACACCCTAATCCACCTCACACACCCACATCCATCCTCTACATACACACCTCCCATTATCACCGCTGCTACTCCCACCCCAACCCCAACCACGTCTTCCCTATCCTATCCCGTAACTCGAAGGTCGTTGGGGCACCATATGTGATCGTTTAACCAGCGTGCACCTTCTTTCTCTGTCCTCAGCAACCCTCATGGCTTCGCTCAGTGTCAAGCCAGTCCATTCTCGGACTTCGTCGTTCGTGATGTGCTGGGTTTAGGAAATGGCCAGGAGTCTTCAGTAGCACCTCATCTCCATGCTTTGTATTTTTCGTTGTAGATCTGTTGTGAGGGCCCATGTTTCGCAAGCGTATAGGAAGATGGAGATGGCAAGGGAGCGCAGCAGCCTTACCTTGGAACTTCAGTTCAAATGTACCAATCTGTAACAACCTCTATCCTTCTTTCTCACCCTGTTCCCCAACCTCCCCCTGCACCCCCTGCAATCCCCACCCCAACCCTCACACATCCCATCTCTCGCGGACAATCAAATTCGTGTATCAGTTTATAGTCCCCTCTCTTCCCGATTAGGATTTTCAGAGAGGAGACTTCTAATGTATACACTATCAATATCATTCAATCAAATTAAAATCTGTGGCGCTATTTATACCCCCTCCCTTCCCTCTCAAACACCCTTCCCTCTTCTCTCCCAAACAATGAAAATTAACCGTACAGCTGTTGAGTCGCGTGCCGTTATATGAATAGGGGACGAAACTACTCCACCTGGCGTTCCAGAGCGGCGATGTCCCTTGTTCATACCGAGTATCAGAGAGATATCATTTAAATATTTCAGTGTCCTTTTAGTTCAGCACATCTCAAACAATCTCAGCAGTAGTCACAAATCTCCTGTAGTAGTCAGAGTCCCATGCTGTGAACTTTTGGGGCCTTTTCTGAGTTTTCAATTTTCACCTCTTCAACATTTGGGCCACTTTTAGCGTGATCTGTGCCCCTCTCCCCAAGCCATATGTCTTCTTAATCCCTTTGTTCAAGTACCGCACGTTCGTTGTGTGCGGATGTCTCATCTTGCAAAGAATTGCTAGGACTGATAAAAAGTTCAAAAAGAATATTGCTTTATTTCTGTTTAGTGTTTTCTTTCCAGTTTGAAAAAAAGCTTTTAATATTCAAAATCTTGAGTCCACAAACAATGCTGGAAATCGTGTTTTACAAAAAAAGCGTTTGATGATGATGATGATGATGATGATGATGATGATGATGATGATGATGATGATGATGATGACGATGACGTTGATGATGATGATGATGATGATGATGATGATGATGATGATGATGATGATGATGATGATGATGATGATGATGATGATGATGATGTTAGGAAACTAGTTTGTAAAAATTTAAAATCTGACTGTTCAGTAACGGTAACATTGTGTGAATATGTTTTTCAAGTTTAAGATGTGTGTGCGCGCGCGTGTATGTGCGTGTGTGTACACACTTGTGGATGTGCGTGCGTTTATTTTATGGTCAAGTGTATAAAAACGTAACTTTTGTGCAATGTATGCTTACTATACTCGTTCTTCTATAATCCAACCATCTGTATAACAAGTTAAGTGAATTTATTAACGGGTCAAGTAAGCACGTTCCTTAACTTAGGAACACGACCGCTTGACGCCAGGAAGTAACAAGTATATGTTTAGATATTGTGTAAACCTAAACTCAACTGAACACCATTTGTTAAAATCAAGAAAAACTCTTGTGCACGGATTTAACCAAGGGTCGTTTAAATGAAATAAAAAGAAAGTTCTTTGTTCAAGCTTCAATGCTGATTTGAATAAATATTAAAACAAAGAGGTAGTAGCATTATACAGGGAATGATTTTTAAACAAAGAGAATCTCTCTCCCTCCTCCCCCCCCCTTCCTCCCTCCTTACCTCTCTCACTCTCTCTCTCTCTCTCTCTCTCTCTCTCTTTGTAATGTGCATTAGATCTTGTGAGCTCGTGCGTTTGTGTGTATATAAATGCATGTGAACGTGGTTAGGGGAGTGTGTTCATATATTAAATTTATATCCTAGGTGGATGCGTTTATTTTGCGCAAGCGTGTGTACGCTGTTTGTGTATTTAACTATTATGGGCTTGGTGATGTTGATGGTGGTGATGGTGAGTGTGTGTGTGTTTGTGTATATGTGTGTGATTGTGTGTGATTCTCTCTCTCTTCTTTATATGTTCTCCCCCCCCCCCTCTCTCTCTCACTCTCACTCTAATAAAGGAAGAGTTAAGGAAGGGTTATGGGTGACAAGATAGGGCGGAGGGGGCGGGGAGAGAGTGCGCGTGTGGCTGTTCAACGCAAAACGTTTCGTCAAGCGCTGTATGCACCTGGCCTTAAATTTCAATACATTGCTTGCAGACTCTCTGGGATAAGCGGCTACCTCCTCATCCAGAGTTATTGTGCAAGGTTCTGCTCAAAGTTGGAACTATGCTGTTAATATGTGGGCAAGTGAGTAAGAGCTTGAATCAGTCAGCGCCTTGAGCTGGCTCTTGAGCTGTAAAAGCGCTACAATAGAACGGTTACCTAAATTATACTAAACTAATAAATCCAGCCCCGAAGCAAAGTCGCAGAGCATCAGCCTTGATAATTATCCATTGTCTGCAAGATTATTATCAGATATCGAACTACACAGCTAGTGTATTAAATTAAATACATAGTCGCCGCGAATACGCGTTGATGATACCCCCCCCCCCCTCTCTCTCTCTCTCACTCTCTCTCTCTCCCCCAATCCATAGTTTCTAGGTAAGATTCGCTCAAAGGGAGGGGGGGTGGGGGGGTAGGGGGGTGGGGGGACTATTCAGTAAATATATTTTCTTTTGTACATATACATTCTTCAGTTTGACGTTCACCTATCAACAATCGGCCGTTGATCTATCACTTCGGGATGAACTGTTGTGAGCCACAAATTACTTCATCTTCTTCAGTTCTGTTGAAGTAGGTAAAGCGAATATATAAATAACTCTCATCTTTTGGCGGGCATCGGGCCATGTGTCAATCGGTGGAAATGTGGTTCAGTTATACTCCGCTCCTGTTCTATCATAATACACTTATAGCAATACAAATGCTACAATAAATAAAATAAAATGTTAAAAATTTTTTTTAGTTGTTCTTCTACCGTGCTT
>JBAHVR010000213.1:105000-125000 GCA_036898135.1 Oncomelania hupensis | reverse complement strand
TGTATTTTGGGACATACGAGGTTTTGAATGGACACCGACGATGTATAGTTGTAAAAGCCATCCAATGGTCAATAGATAGATTTATTTTCGTAAGCAGTCAACAGACATGGTTGCCACTTATTCCAAACTAAAAAGACTTGGATCCTTGTTTTTGAGTACCCCTATGAAGTGAACTATCAACAATGCACGTTTGCTCTTTCTTCTGTTTCTGATCTGCGCATGCGTGTGGCGTGAACGAATTTAATCCCTATATCTCAAATCTAATAACGTTCCATGTACTTTGCCTACGTCACTTGGCAATACAATACAAAACAATACAAAACAATACAGTGCAATACATCTTAAATCTTTACTGTCCAACTTCACACTGCGTCCATGAAAGGCAGGGAACAATACTACACTAATAATGATACTAAATGCTCTATATACTCGCTTTCCCCAAATTACCGACCAGACTCAAAGCACGCCGTTCTGTACCAACATTAACACTCGCACATTACAGACCCCATCTCACATACACAACAAACGCACATCTATCACTATAGCCTATCCCATCCTATCCCGTAACTCGAAAGTCGTTGGGGCACCACAGATGACCGTTTAACCAGCGTACTCCATCTTTCTATGTCCTCTGCAACCCTCATGGCTTCGCTGAGTGTCAAGCTAGTCCATTCTCCAATGTTGTCCTCACACCTCTTTTTCTATCTCCCTCCTCTTTTACCTCCTTGCACCGTGCCTTGCAGGATGGTCTTTGCAAGACCTGATGATCTGGTGCCGTGGCCATACCATCGGAGTTTCCGTTTCTTCACCACTTTGAGCATGTCATCGTGGTTTCCAATGGCTTGTGTGATGGTCTTTCGGACTTCGTCGTTGGTGATGTTCGAAGTATACGAAATGACCAGAAGTCTAATGTAGCAACTAATCTTCAGGCTTCTTAGTTATAGGTGTGCTGTGAGGGTCCATGTTTGGTAAGCGTATAGGAAGATGGAGATGACAAGGAAGCGCAACAGCCTTACCTTCTAGTGTAGACTGATAGTCCTGTCTTTCCAAATGGGCTTCAACCTTGTGAGAGCAGCAGTTGTTTGTGCGATCCTGGAAAGGACTTCCTGTCGGGATCCATTGTCTGATACAATGGCTCTTACTGTAAATATTTGAAGCTATGCACCATGTGGAGGGATTGACCTTGGACTTTGATGTCCGAGGTGATGCAATTGGTGTTGTTAGTCATCATTTTGGTCTTCTCTCAACCTATTTCCATTCCTAGGCTCTGGAGGTGGTGTCAAGCCTCTGTACCAGCTGTTCAGGTTCTTGTTCCTCTCCTGCCAATCCATAATGTTATCCTCAAACCGGAAGTTGGAGATTGCTTTGTCCCTATGCTGACTGTGCCTTCGTGATCTGCAAGGGCATCTGTCATGATGCGCTCCAGAAAGATGTTGAAGAGTGTTGGACAGAGTAGGCATCCTTCACGCACGACGATTTTTACAAACACATTATATAGATGTTGTTGGTTCTGTAGGTATTTCTCGCAGATTATTCTGAGGTTAAAAATCTGCTCAGTGATACTTCGCCTGCCCTGAATCCTGCTTGTTCAGCTTGTGGTTCCAACCTGTTGAGTATTATTTTCAGGAGTGCCTTGCTGGTGTGGTGGATGAGGCTGATGGTGCGGTAATTGTCACACTCCTGAAGGTTACAATGTTTTGAGGAAGAGCGATGACAAACGACTGGGTCCATGGTGTAGGCCAATTCCAACTCTACCAGATCTTGTTACAGATAATGGTGAGGGCGTCAATTATCGCTTCTCCTCCTGCTTGAAGCAATTCTGTTAGTATGTTTTCCACTCCCGCTGACTTCAGCGATTGCACTGCTGACTCAACGTCTTCTAGGAGAATTGGGAGGATTCTTCTCTATTTTGGGGATATGCTTGAACTGGTGGGTCTCCGTTTGGTTTGTAGTTGTAAAGGTCAGAGCAGTACTCTGTCCATCTATACAAGACTCGTTGTTCTTCTATAAGGCATATGCGAGACTTGCTTTGGATCGTAGAGACCTTTGGCTGTTTAACAATTGTCAGCTGTTGTTGTTGTTGTTTGTAGATTATAGTCACACGATACTTTCGCATATAGGTGACTACTGGACCGATTTATACTGACACCAGCGGGCCAGTTGTTGGTAAAGGGGAAAATAATATGATCACACGTTGACCAATCCGGGATTCGAACCAGCGACCTTTCGGTTACTAGCAAGACGCTCTTACCAACTGAGCTACCCGGCCCCAAATTGTCAGCCGCTTCACAGTCTGGTAGGCATTCTTGCTGTTATTCTTATTCAGATTGTTCTCTATTTCTTGGCATTGATCTTCTTTCCAGTTCTTCTTTGCTGTGAGCATGCCTTTTAGGATGTTACTGTTGATTGTTCAGTAGGCATCGGCTCCCTGTTAGGTGTTCTTTTCTTTTTCATCTCTCATCGGTTGTCACACAGGTTAAAAAATTCAGGTGTGATCCACGGTTTCTTCTTTGGGCGGTGCTTGCGAAGGATCTCAGTGGCGACATTTGTCACAGCTGAGTTGAAGGTGGTCGTCATGGTATGATCTACTTCACCCGCTCCCAAAATTAGCAGTGGTGCAAATTTACGCAATTGTGGCTTGGAATATTTCTGCCACCTCCGAGTCTTGTTGTCCAGGTCGAATTTCCCTGTCATTTGTCTCGTTGTTGGGTCCAACTGTGTCTCCCCAGTTTTGAGGCGCATCTTGGCCAACCTTGGCATTCCAGTCGCCTTGCACTATGACTATGTCCTTCCTCGGCACTGGGTCTAGAGCTGCCTATATATGTTCATAGAAATCCTCGACTTCTCTGTCGTCATAGTCTGATGTTGGGTCATAGGCCTGGATGATGGTGATGTTGAAAGGGGCTGCTCTCAGACGGATTGTAACGAGTCTACTAGAGACTGGGCGGTAACCAATGACAGTGGCTAGAATGTATTTATGGACCAAGCAATGCCATGTTCGTGCCTGTCATCTCTACCGCTGAAATAAAGCTTGTGGTCTTTGTCTGTCGTTGTTTTCCCTAGGCCTTTCCAGCACAGTTCGCTGATAAATGTTCCATCGATAGTGGTCTAACCCGCTCGCTTGTTCTTTTAATTTTCCTTCCGCAGTTAGGGTCCTGACATTCCAGGTTCCTATGACGATTTTGTATATCATGCGGATCTTGCTAAGTTGTCCATCAGTAACCCACTTATCACCTCCATCCTGGTAGCCAACGAAAGGCGCGGTCCTTGGCGACCAGGGCGATGACCGATCCCGTATGGAGGGAGTGGTTCTTGTCATCATACGATTGGTCTTGGGCAAGAAAGACCTGGCGGGGCCCAATCCTCTCAAGTCTGTTGGCCACAGCCGAAATCCACGAGTACAGTGTGGCTCGCTTTCGCCCCGAGCACGTGGTCCTTGAACCTGTAGTAACGTGAGGTTCCTCCGCCCTGGCCGGTGACTTCTGTGTAGACTTTCGCCCAGTGTTGCCGTGTTGACATCACTCCTGTTATTCGCCTCTTACGACACGTCGGGAAACGTTGGGTCTATTCTATTTAATTCCCGAAGCCACAAGGCATCTATTACTCGAACATGAATAAATGAACAATGAATAAAATTAAAATGTAGTGCAGGCACATATCACCGACCCAGCTGAGATTAATCTCTCTCTCTCTCTCTCTCTCTCTCTCTTTCTTTCTCTCTCTCTCTCTCTCTCTCTCTCTCTCTCTCTCTCTCTCTCTCTCTCTCTCTCTCGCCACAGCCACGCTTAGACATATTTTAAACATCTCTGTCATATTCTGGTCCAAGTATGTGGAATTCTCTACCACAAGAGATCAATGAAAGTAAATCATTAACATTGTTTAAAATTAGACTCCACAAATTTCTATTTTCCCTTGCTACTAATATTTAAGATGGTTGTATATATTTTGTTCTTTCCTATCTTGCGACAGTATAATGTGTTCATGTGTGAATTAGCTTGTGTATGTGTGTGGTTGTGGTGGGGAGAGTGGGAGTAGGGAAGGGGTATTGGAGGGAGGTGGGGGGAGGGAGTATGTGTGTTTCGGTACATTAATTTTCTTAGTAATTTTTTGTAATTCTTACCATTGTTAAGGTTTGTGTTAGTTTCAAATCAATTCTATGTTAATTATTTTGTTTGTTATGAATTTTTATTTTTATTTTACAATTTTATTAAGGACTAGCTGTAAGACAGGTCCATAGGACCTAATGCTATTATCCTATTAAAGGTTTCGACTTGGACTTGGACTTCTCTTTAGTAGGAGAAACGGACATGGGAATTGGAGATTCGGAACGGAAAATAGTTTTCAAATCCATATAATGCAAGTCAGACCAATGCAGTTCAGTCTATCCAGATTCTTCATTCATTTTATGATTATAAATCGCGGTCATCCGTTTCGGTGTTGTGTTTTTTGTCGTCTGGGTCACTTCCACCGGATTGGCCACCTACTTTTCAGTTCCCACCATAATAGTCCTACAAAGAAACCGTTGAACCAGCAAACAATTTTTCTTGTTTGCATTCTTTGTTCTTTCATTTCTTGTTTGGTAGCGTGATGTATTCCTTTCCTGAAGACGGGTGGACAGACACTGCTTTTGTAAACTCAGCGTGCAAACGGCGCCGAGGTCTGCTCCGCTTCCGCCTTCGTGAATCTAGGTTTGCACTGTCACGCAGACAAGGCTAACTTCTGCGCAAAAGTACGCATCTGCTAGTACTTGGACGTAGGAAACTCGCCTCTTCGGAATTTTATGAACACCTTCTGGAACACGCGCGGGTGTACGCACATCCCCACTCCTATTCTGCTCTCCCACACAAACTCCCACCTCCATGATAGGAAACCTTATTGGATAACTTGTGTGCACTAGTTGCAAAACAACTGGAGACGGAGACGCTCAGCTGATAACGCAGGTGGTGGCTGGCCAATGGGGAGGGTGCGGGGAGAAACTGATTTGCCAGACACGCAGTCAACACAGCTTCCATTCCTATTGGTCAGAAGTATGAACACTTGTGTCCTGTTATTTCATTCAGCAAATACAAATTAGGTTATCAGCACACAAGATTTTTTTTTAAAGATAAAAAGGGGAGAAAATGACAAACTACTTTAACTTTGAGGAAGCGCTATAAAAAGAACTTAAATTACTGTATTACTCCCCCTGTCCTATTTCCGGCTGACATCAACCGACTTTTTAAGAAAGTGTTGTGTTGGTATCTGCGCTATTCAAGATCAATTTATTTGCTTTATAATACTTCCACCCTCTCCTTGCTCATTCTGTGGATCCATAATAGCACAGGTCGCGCTCTTGAAAGATCGTAAGTTCAAATCCCGGTTGACCGAAAACTTATATTTACTGTCGGCACTATTTGTATTGCATAATTCAGTCTGCTAAGTTTGACATCTGCAGTTTGCACTGGGCTAATTGCATAAATCAGCCTACTAAGTTTGACGGCGTCCAGTGAGTACGATAAAGTTAAATGTGATATCAGCATCAGGTTGATGATTGACGACCCCT
Source organism: Oncomelania hupensis (assembly GCA_036898135.1). Lineage (NCBI taxonomy): Eukaryota > Metazoa > Mollusca > Gastropoda > Littorinimorpha > Pomatiopsidae > Oncomelania > Oncomelania hupensis. The sequence goes on along the minus strand of JBAHVR010000213.1, from coordinate 119,458 downwards.
CTCTTGTCCTGGGTAGCGCTGTAGTGATTGGACTGCTACTATGGTAAACAAGAAGGCTTGAGTTGCACATAAACGTTGATGAGGTGGCTGAAACTTGAATGATGACCCTCTTCAGTTCCGCACGCGTCAACACACACACAAACACACACACGCACACGCACAAACAAACAAACAAACAACCACACACGTACACACCCACACACAAAAGGCGCGCAACAATCACCCAGTGCTGAAAAGTTAGCAATTACAGTATCACTTTTGAAGGAGGAGGAATCACGAAGCTTAACGTCCTTTTGAAGGACACGAAGTCGACACTACGTATTGAACGAGCTACTGTGGCACTTCGAGGTGTTTCATAGTCTTCAAACCAATAAGTATACTTTTCTACTGCCACCCACCCTCTCTCTATCCCTCCCTCTCTCTCCCTCCTCTCTCCCTCCCTCCTCCCCCTTCTCCTCATTGCCATACTTCTTATCCTCATCATCCCTTTTCAATCACCGCCCCCTTCCCCATCTTCCTGACACCATCACTCCTTCTCCATCACTCCCCCGACCGCCGCCGACCCCGTCCCCATCTCTTAGCAAAAAGTCTGGCAATTCTTACTACCACCAATCACACCAACACAGACAGGTATGGATTCACGACTGTATTATGGGATTAGCACTCCTATCCTATCCTATCCTATCCTATCCGGTAACCCGTAAGTCGTTGGGGCACCACAGATGATCATTTAATCAGCGTACTTCATTTTTCTCTGTCCTCAGCAACCCTCATGGCTTAGCTCAGTGTCAAGGCAGTCCTTTCTCGAATGTTGTCATCACACCTCTTTTTTTCTGTCTCCCTCTTCTTCTGCCTCCTTGCACCATGCACCGTGACTTGCAGGATGGTCTTTGCAAGGATTGATGCTTTGGTGACGTGGCCATACCATCGAAGTGTCTTTTCCTTCACCGCTGTGAGCATGTCATCGTGTTGTCCAATGGATTGTGTGATGGTCTGTCGGACTTCGTCGCTGGTGATGTGTTGCGTATACGTAATGCCCATAAGTCTTCTGTAGTACATCATCTCCATGCTTTGTATTCTTTGTTGTAGATCTGCAGTGAGGGTCCATGTTTTGCAAGCGTATAGGAAGATGGAGATGACAATGGAGCGCAGCAGCCTTACCTTGGAGTGTTGACTGATGGTTCTGTCTTTTCAAATGGGCTTCAACCTTATGAGGGCAGCAGTTGTTGGTGCGATCCTGGAGAGGACTTCCTGTCGGAACCCATTGTCTGACACAATTTCTCCTAAATATTTGAAGCTGTGTTGAGGGATTGGCTTTTGACTTTGATGTCCGTGTTATGCCATTGGTGTTGATAGTCATCATTTTGGTCTTCTCTGCACTTATTTTCATTCCAGATGCTCTGGAGGTAATGTCCAGCTTCTGTACCAGATGTTCAAGTTCTTATCCCTCTCCAGCCAATCGATCAATGTCATCCGCAAAACGAAGGTTGGAGATTGCTCTACCCCTATGCTGACTGGGCCATCGTGATCTGCAAGGGCATCTGACATGATGCGCTCTAGGAAGATGTTGAAGAGTGTTGCAGAGAGTAGGCTACCTTGACGCACGCCGATTGTAGTTCTCAACCAGTTCCCGATGGCGCTGTTGTGGAGGACTGCACTGGTAGTCTTGTCATACAGACTTTTGATGACTTTAATAATGTTAGGGCTGATGTTGTACACTCTCATGATTGCCAACTGAGCTACATGCCAGACTCGGTCAAACGCTTTCTTGCAGTCTACAAACGCATGATATAGATATTGTTGGTGCTGTAGGTATTTCTCGCATATTATTCTGAGATTAAAAATCTGTTCAGTGGTACTTCGCTCTGCCGTGAATCCTGCTTGTTCTTCAGCTATGATTTATTCGGATTGTGGTTTCAACCTGTTGAGTATTATTTTCAGGAGGACCTTGCTGGGGTGGCTGATGAGGCTGTTGGTGCGGTAATTTTCACACTCCTGAAGGTTACCCTTTTTGGCAAGAGTAATGACAAGCGAATGGGTCCATGGCGTAGGTCACTCCCTACTTTGCCAGATCGTGTTACAGATAATGGTACAGATAATGGTGAATGTGTCAATCTGCGCTTCTCCCCTGCTTGAAGCCATTCTGCTGGTATGTTGTCCACTCCCGCTGACTTCCCTTTCTTCAGCGATTGCACTGCTGCCTCAACTTCTTTTCGGAGAATTGGGAGGATTTCTTGTTCTCTGTCCTGTGGATATGCTAGAACTGATTCTCCGTTTGGTGTGTGGTTGTAAAGGTCAGAGCAGTACTCTGTCCATCTTTCCAAGGCATCTTGTACTTCTGTAAAGCATATGCCAGACTTGCTTTGGATCGAGGAAATTTGGGCTGTTTAGCACTTGTCAGCCGCTTCACAGTCTGGTAATGTAGGCCTTCTTGCTGTTGTTCTTGTTCAGACTGTTCTCTATTTCCTGGCTTTGATCTTCTATCCAGTTCTACTTTGCTGTGCGCATGCCTTTTCGGATGTCATTGTTGATTTTTTGGTAGGCATCGGCTCCCTGTGAGGTGTTCTTTTTCTTTTCATCTCCCTTCGTTTGTCACACAGGTCCCAAAGTTCAGATGTGATCTACAGTTTCTTGTTTGGGTCGGCCTTGCCCAATATCTCAGTGATGGCATCTGGCAGCTGAGTGGAAGGTGGTGGTCATGGTGTTGACATCTGCATCAACAACTCCCAAAATGAGCAGTGGTGCAAATTTCCCTCCCATTGCGGCTTGAAATATTTCTGCTACCTCCGGGTCTTGCAGTTTGTCCAAGTCGAACTTCAGTCTTGTGCACTTTGCTGTATTTACTCTCTTCAAGTGGAGCCGAAAAGACATCATCACGGGATCGTGGTTACTTCCGATGCCTGCTCCTGGAAAAGGGCGTGCCCTGCCAATGTTGACGCTTGATCTGAAGCGTTTTTTGATCAAGATGTTATGAATCCGGTCGTGATACTCCCCCACCAACCCTCCTGGGACTGTGCCTGGTCCATCGTCTGGATTTATTTAAGACCAAGCGTGTTTGCTAGTATCAGATTGTTGTATCTGGAAAATTCCAAAAGTCTCAGACCTCTATCATTTGTCTCGTTGTTGCAGTTGTGTCCACATATGTCTCTCCAGTTGTGGTACACATCTTGGCCATCCTTGGAATTCCAGTCACCTTGCACTATGACCATGTCACTCGTCGGCACTGGGTCAAGGGCAGCCTGCAGATGTTCATAGAAATTCTCGACTTAGCTGTCATAATAGTCTTATTTTTTATGGGGCATAGTCCTGGATGATGGTCATTTTGGAAGGGATGGTAATGAGTCTACTGGAGATTGGGCGACAACCCATGACAGCGGCTAGAATGTCTTTGTGGACCAAGATTCCAACGCCTTGTGCGTGCCTGTCATCTCTCCCGCTGAAATAAAGCGTGTGGCCTTTGTCGGTCGTTGTTTCACCTAGGCCTTTCCAGCGCAGTTCTCTGAGACCTAAAATATTCCATTAATAATTGTCCAGCTCGTGGGCCAGTTCTTTAATTTTCCCTCCGCTGTTCGAGTCCTGACATTCCAGGTTCCTATGGCAATGTTGTCTCTTGTGCGGATCTTGCTAAGTTGTCCATCAGTAACCCACTTATCACCTCCGTCCTGGTGGCCAACGGAAGTCGCGGTCATTGATGACCCGAGCGACGACCGATCCGGTATGAAATGATTGGTTATTTTCATCATACTGTTTTTTTTTGGTGCAAGAAAGACCTGGCGGGGCCCAATCCTCTCCAGGCTGTTGGCCACAGCTGAAATCCAGAGTACAGTGTGACTCGCTTTAGCCTCGAGCACGTGGTCGTTGAACCTATAGTACCGTGAGGTTTCTCCGCACTGGCCGGTGACTTTTGTGTAGAAGACTTTCGCCCAGTGATGCCGTGCTAACATCACCCCTGTTAGTCGCTTCTTGCGAGACGCCGGGAAAGGTTGGGTCTATTCTATTCTGTGCCCCAACCCGCACTGAACGGGGACTGATTAACAGTAGTATTCACAGTAGTATTGTAGTATTAATAGTAGTATTAGCAGTAGTTTTGTAGTATTAACAGTAGTTTTGTAGTATTAGCAGCAATAATGTACTGTTAACACAAGTAGTGTAGTTTTAGCAGCAGTAGTGTAGTATTAACAGTAGTATGGTAGTATTAGCAATAGTTTTGTAGTGTTAGCAGCAGCAGTGTAGTATTAACAGTAGGAGTGTAGTATTAGCAGTAGTAGTGTACACATATCTTTCTCATTGGATACAGTATTAGCTGCCGTTGGACGAGAGATATACCTACGTCTAGTCTGTTTGCACGCTTGCATTCCGTCTACACGGATTCTTAAAAAAATCCTGATGCTCATTTCCTAAACGGGCGAAAGCTAGCTACATAATTTTTTGTTTTAATGGACTTCCCACTTTCAACTTGCCTTGCACGGGATCGGAATGTGGGTCTTCGGTATGCCAGGCCTTCTCTGTAGCACCGAGTCACCCTATGATTAATACTGCTATCGTGATCCTTAGTGTAGGAAAGCAAGTCTGCTACTACTGGTCGACTTTGTTTTACTGTGAGTACAGCACGTGACTGTATTACTAACAGTTTTGATCTCCACCACTACTACTACTACTACTACTACTACTAACATTACTAGTACTACTACTACTACTAAAGCAATCATATTACGTATAAGTCTCAGGAGATTAGATTTTGTTTCCAACCAATCAGCGTCATCACTTTCTAACTACTGAATATGCAAATCTCTCGGTATAGACCTCTCTGTTAAAAGTACTTGTACAACGTGCCTTTGCACTTAGATTGCGGATAGCCGCAGAATTAGTGTTGCTTTCTCGGCCAAAGCGCCGCAGCCACAGGGTAGCGCCGTCCAGGACGGGGTTGGGATGAGAGTGACGTGGGGAGGGGGGAGGGGGAATGGGACTTAGCCATTTTGATCTTATCCCACCCAATGTGGAAGTAGGCGCGCCGGCACATTTAGCACCAGAGGGTATCCAATTCTACGTGGATTAGTTTAATTGATTCTGTCTAGGTATCCTCCACGGCGCGTTGCTTGAATTGACGGTAGTGATTATTATAAGTAATGATGTCTGAAGGTTTGATGTGATTTGAACTCTATCCATCCTGTCCTGGTGTAGCGCCAATCATGAGCAAAGGTAAAGGGACATACATTTGACGCGCTCGCTAACTCCTTCTGCATGAAGGTGAAATAGACTCTCATTTGTTTCTTCCCACAAGTATAACTCTCTCGCACCCGCCCCTCCCCGTCCACGCCCCCCCCCCCCAATCCCTCTCCACCACCACCCCCCACCCTCTCTATTTTTTTCTTTCTTTCCCCCCCTCCCCCTTCTTTTGGAAATCTTTTTTATTTTTGTCTAAAATTTTCTTTTCTTTTTATAAACATTTCTTTTTTCTATTTCTTGTATTTGTATTACTGTTCTGTTGTTTTTTCCTGTCGTCCGCCAGTGATATTTTGACACATTATTATTATTTGGGTAGCACTTATTTAAGCCTTGTGCTTTTGTGCGCCCTGATGTTTTGCCTTGTATTAATGTCTGGTTTGTTTGTTGAATAAAAATATATGTATAAAAAAGATAGACTCTCTTGGTTAACACCTGTTTTCTTTCTTTGAGCCAAAAAAAGGTTTGTTGTCATTATCGTCACTACTTTGATCCCTTATATTAACAGATTTAATTCCAATCTTCCTCCTTTTCCTCATCAATGATGATGATGAGGATGAGGATGAGGATGTATTCATCTTTGCACCTTCGTCACTAGTTTTATGCCCTGAGGGTCTTGACAATGAAAGTTCAAGATAAGTGTGTCTGAGAGCAGTATTTATAGCTTATTTTTTATGATAGGAAATCTGAGAGAGAGAGAGAGAGAGAGAGAGAGAGAGAGAGAGAGAGAGAGAGAGAGAGAGAGAGAGAGAGAGAGAGAGAGAGAGAGAGAGAGAGGGGAACGGAAACTCCGATGGTATGACCACGTCACCAGAGCATCAGGCCTGGCAAAACCCAAGGAGGCGAAGAGGGAAACAGAAAAAGAGGTGTGAGGACAACATTCGAGAATGAACTGGTTTGACACTTTACTGATTTCATCAGGGTTGCTGAGAACAGAGAAAGATTACGCTGGTTAAACGATCATCTGTGGTGCCCCAACGATCTTTGATTTACGGGATAGGATAGGATGGGATATACATATGTACACACACTCATCATCGTCATCATCATCATCATCATCATCATCATCATCATCATCATCATCATCATCATCATCATCATCATCATCATCATCATCATCATCATCTTCATCTTCACTATCACCATCATCACCATCCCTAAAACTACCACCATTACATTTCTATACTAATCGTAATCTTTCTCCTCGTCTCGTCTTCATCGTCTGCCTCTTTGTTGGAGTGAATACAAAGCCAAAGACATTTACGTCAACAAACTGTTCTCGTTCACCACATACCGTTCCAAATCCGAGGTCACCGACCTCGCCCTCAACCTTTTTGTCCGCGGTTGTTGTCGATGCGCTAAAGGCGATTGTGTTGTCGATGTTGCTGAGACTGGGGGCTTACAAAATGGTGGGACGTCAGGGGATCAAAGACATAGACCCATTAAGCCCTGATAGCAAGTTTCGACGGCGCCGTCGCGCTGTTGTGCCAACCTGGTTCCTTTGCGGTCAGTGTCAGATCGCTGTATCCACAGTACCGTTTGGCAAATTATTTGGCTAACCGCCTTTAGTTCTCAAATGAGTCAGGGACCTTGACCTAGGGATTCTGTGTCCATCAGCGTAAGAACACTATAAACTCTCACTTAGCTTTGGTGTAACATGTTGACAAATTGAGACTGTTGGAACCGTTGTAAAGTGTTCGTCCACTGACGTAAATGGCAATGGGTCATTTCGATGTGACAGTCCTAAAGCACATACCGGTAAGATTCTTGTTGTGGTACAATCATGCTTTAGCTGAGGACAATCAGTTGTATTAACCAACACACTTAAGTGATTGACTTGTCTCTCTTGAAGAAGCTTTTAGCGAAGTACCTGTACAAAGAACTTTGGTAATGTGGTGTCTTTATCTACTAAATAGGAAATCAGCACAAAGCCTTTTAAAGAAAATATAATTATTCACTCCGATGTTCGTTTTTTCAAGATCTGTTGTAACATTAGCCTATAGAGTTTTCTTAAATTCATTTCCCAAAAAATAATGTTAATTTTTTTTTGGTGCTCATGTACAGTAATTGTGCTTTTTGACGGGTTCAAATTCTGTTTAAATGCAATGATTTTGACTTTTTTTTCACAGTGGTGAAAAAACGGAAACTCCGATGGTATGGCCACGTCACCAGATCATCAGGTCTTGCAAAGACCATCCTGCAAGGCACAGTGCAAGGAGGTAGAAGAAGAGGGACACCGAAAAAGAGGTGGGAGGACAACATTCGAGAATGGACTGGTTTGACACTGAGCGAAACAATCAGGGTTGCTGAAGACAGGGAAAGATAGAGTACGCTGGTTAAACGATCATCTGTGGTGCCCCTACGACCTCCGAGTTATGGGACAGGATAGGATAGGATTTGACTTTTTGCTACCAATGAAATAAAAAGCATTAAGATACTAAATGGCATAACTTTTTCAGTTTGCCTCAAGTTTGCTAAAAGTTTAATTTACTAATCTGTTGGAAGATTAATGGGTTCCGTCCCACCCCCATTCTCATCCAATGACTTCCCCCGTTGGAGTACCGGGGGTTTCAGTATAAATAGTATCCCCACTTTCTGGAAATTGTGTGCTTTAAATTCCCACTGTCGCTGTCTCTCTCATTTGCTCTTTCTCATTCCTGCTCTATTCTATCAATCTGCTATACTATCTTCTTCTTCGCTAGACCAGTCATCCACCTTTTTTTCTTGAAAACTCTTCCGGGTCAAGACTCCTTATTTGTGTATGAGGTCTGTTGGATCAGCTTGGGAATATTGGACGCTTTCTTCCAATTTGTCACTAGGGCTTCCTATGATGTTATTATTTAACAATGTAGGCATTTTATATGTATGTGTTTTGTTGATAATTTATAATGATGTTTGTATTCTATTTTGTTTTTGTAAACGGGGGTTCGATAAATTAGAGTACAGCCTCAGCGTCCCCTGCGTGGGATGTCTTTATTGTAAAGTGACTGGCTGGTGGAGAGCTTTCAGTTTTACCACTGGGGTTGTTTCAGCAGATCTTTTATGCGGATCAGAGGTTGTCCGTCCTGATTTGGGTCGGAAGAGTGCGCTGGACCTAAAGCAATAATCATGTAATGTAATGTAATCCAATGACTAAAAGAGCCCATGTGTATAATCATAGGGGTATGTTAGTTATTTACATTTGTTTATTAATATATTTATTTTCTAATTTCAAATGTTTACATCACTTAGGTGAATAATAGAAATAAATTAGTGACACACAATCACACGCACACACACACACACACTCACACACATATTGTGCGTGTTTTATATCATTTAACCTTTAACCTTCTGTTTGGTCTTGTAGTATCATAACTCAACGCCAATCAACAATTGTACTTAATTACGCTAAAGTGAATTGTGGACTGCCTTCGCTTTGAACTGGTCTATCCTATCCTATCTATCCCGTAACTTGGAGGTCGTTGGGGCACCACAGATGATGGTTTAACCAGCGGCAGGGATAGCTCAGTGGTCAGAGCGCACGACTTCTGTTAGTGCGTCTTGGGCGACGTGGGTTCAAATCCTGACTTCAGCAAACTATTTTGTGATTGCTGAATATTACGGGCCAGTGCCTTGAGAAGCTCTCTGAGCTTGTAAGTGCGCTATATAAGAGAAATATCTTTACTCCATCTTTCTCTGTCCTCAGCAACCCTCATGGCTTCGCTCAGTGTCAAGACAGTCCAATCTCGAATGTTGTCCTCCCACCTCTATTTCTGTCTCCCTCTTCTTCTGCCTCCTTGCACCGCGCCTTGCAGGATGGTCTTTTCAGGGTCTGATGTTCTGGTGACGTGATTTATTCAGCTTGGAGTTTCAACCTGTTGAGTATTATTTTAAGGAGGACCTCGCTGGTGTGTTTGGTGAGGCGAATGGTGCGAACATTTTTACACTCCTGAATGTAACCTTTTGTGGGAAGATTGATGACAAGCGACTGGGTCTGTAGTGTTGACCACTCCCCACTCTACCAGATCTTTTTACAAATAAGGGCGAGGGCGTTAATCATCGCTTCTCCTTTGCTTGAAGCAATTCCGCGGGTATTTGGTTCACTCCCGCTGACTTCCCCTTCTTCAATGATTGCACTGCTGCTTCCACTTCTTCTCGGAAAATTGAGAGGATTTCTTCCTCTTCTCTGTTCTGAGGACATGCTGGGTCTCCGTTTGGTGTATGGTTGTAAAGGTCAAGGCAGTACTCTGTCCATCTATCAAAGACTTCTTGTTCTTCTGTAGTACATATGCCAGACATGCTTTGGATCGTGGAGACCTTGGGCTGTTTAACACTTGTCAGCCGCTTCACAGTCTGGTAGGCATTCTTGCTGTTGTTCTTGTTCAGACTGTTCTCTATTTCCTGGCATCGATCTTCTATCCAGTTTTCCTTTGCTGTGCGCATGCCTTTTCGGATGTCATTGTTGATTTTTCGGTAGGCATCAGCTCCCTGGGAGGTGTTCTTTTTCTTTTTCATCTCGCTTCGTTTATCACACAAGTCCAAAAGTTCAGGTGTGATATACGGTTTCTTCTTTGGCCCGGTGCTTGTCAAGGATCTCATTGGCGGCATCTGTCACAGCTAAATTGAAGGTGGTGGTCGTGGTGTTGACATCTACTTCATCAGCTCCCATAATGAGCAATGGTTTAAATTTCCCTCTAATTGTGGCTTGGAATATTTCTGCTACCTCCGGGTCTTGCAGTTTGTCCAGGTCGAACTTCAATCTGGTGCACTTTGCTCTGTTTACTCTCTTCAGGGAAACCGGAAGGACATCATTACGAGATCTTTGAAAGTACTTCACTTCCTATGCCTGCTCCTGGAAAAGTGCGTGTCCTGCCAATGTTGATGCTTGATCTGAAGCGCGTCTTAACCATGATGTAGTCAATCTGGTTGTGATCCTCACCGCTGGGACTGTGCAGTGTCCATCCATTAGTTCCATGATCCAGAGAACAGTGCGCATAAAAAATAACTTAATGAAAATAAAAATAATACCTCACCACGATGACGATACTTAAGTTTTGACTAAGACTCAATGCATCTGTACACTCTCATTACATACAGAGGTTAAAGTAAATGTAAAAACAAAATGAAAAGAATTGAAAGGTGACGTCATTATGATTACATCATTTGATCTGCATAAGTTTGGTTTTACGTTGAAGGTATAAGGAAAGTTTAAGAACACACCAAATTTGAACCAAATCCCTCCAGTAGTTTGGGAGAAAATAGGATTTTAAAAAAAAAAGAAATAAGTTATGACCTCACCATGACGATGTCACACGAGGAGTCACTCAATGTACCATAGTTTCGTTTAAAGGTCAAGACATCTGTACACTCAAAGTACATAGGAAATGTAAACAAATTGTTTTAAAATATCTTTCAAAAATGAGGTCACAATGATTGCGTCACTTGATTTACATAACTTTGGTTTTACCTTGGAGGCACAGATAAAAGCTAAATGCGTACCAAACTTGAACCAAATCCATCCTGTAGTTTGGTAGAAAATAGGATTAGAAATAAACACTACAAATTATGACATTACCATGATGACTGGCGCCATCTGTATATTCTTTTAACAAATTGTAAGGCCCATTATTTCGTAGGTAAATATTAGGTTCCAAAGAAATGTGTTCATTAGTTTGAGAGAAACGTGCGCTAATATCTCCTCCGGACGGACGGACAAAGCCCAAAACAATAGTTTTCAGAGCTTTACAGCTCGGGGACTAATAAAGTACAAAAGGCCCAAACGGCTTGTTTTTTTAAAAAGAGAAAGAGACCATATCACGTTTTTGCTTCTTAAACTTCACTGGCTGCCTGTAAAATCCATTATAACATCTATGATTTCGCTTTTCGTTTCTTTGACGGAACTCTTCCATCATTATTCTCTCCAAATCACTTGCAGCCTACCGGACAGTCCGCATTCTCCGATCTTCCTCAGAAAAATTGTTTAAAGTTCCGCGTCGAAACCTGAAAACTGTTGGCGAGAGCGTATTCAGTTTAATTGCTCCATCTCTCTGTAATGCACTTCCTGCCGGTCTGAGGAGCTTGGAAGATATTTATACATTTAATGCACAACTGAAAACATACCTGTTTCTCTGAGCTGTGGATTGACTTACATGCATCCACCCCCACCCACCATCCCCTCACTCTTCCCCTCTTTTCATTTTATGGGGAGTTTAGTATATGTAATTCTTTAAAGATATTTGTGTTTTGTATATGTAATTCTTTAAAGATATTTGTGTTTTGTATATGTAATTCTTTAAAGATATTTGTGTTTTGTATATGTAATTCTTTAAAGATATTTGTGTTTTGTATATGTAATTCTTTAAAGATATTTGTGTTTTGTATATGTAATTCTTTAAAGATATTTGTGTTTTGTATATGTAATTCTTTAAAGATATTTGTGTTTTGTTATCTGTAGATTTACCTCAATGTATACGTGTTATCGTTGTGTAAAATGTGAATGAACGTGTGAGCATACGCAATGAGTCCTTGTGGGTTTTGCGCTATATACAGGGTTCGCACAGTCTTTGAAGGTCTTTCAAAGTTTGGGAGAAACGGGGTTCCATTTTCCAGGCCCTGGTTTGTGAAAGTTTGTAAATTTTGACAGAGTGCACAATCTCTGCTCTTCGGATTCACACAACACAAGCAAAGATGACAAGAAAAATTCGGGTGATATAGTGAAGGTGCATTGAATTAATTTCTCTCTGTTTTTTTTTTTTGTTGGAGGAGAGACGGATCAGTGTACTTTCGTTTTCTCACGGTCACCGGAAATTTGGTATTTCCCTTTCAAAACTCTGGAAGTGAGTTCTTTTAGAAGGAAGCAAAAGTCGGTTGCAAAGATGCCTGGATCGTGAAGATTTAATGATATGTGGTAAACTTCAGCAATCTAACCTGTGTTTATTAGGCTTTGAAAATTTTCGTATGGTCTTGAAAGTTTGGGAAAAGTTTGGGAATTTTGGGATGATTTTAGAGTATGAACCCTGAAAAATGTTTATTATTATTATTATTATTATTATTATTATTATTATTATTATTATTATTATTATTATTATTATTATTATTATTATTATTATTATTATAATTATTATTATTATTAATATTATTATTATTATTATTATTATTATTATTATTATTATTATTATTATTATTATTATTATTAAGATATGAACGGGTATTGTTTTACAAAAAAAGCGGATTTAATAGATCAATAACTGTAGTATAACTTATCAGCGTAATTCTTCTATTCATTTCGTTAAAAATTCCTCCACAAGATACTTCTAAATGGGGTCCTATTACTACCAGTAAACATGTGTATAATATGGTGTTTTGCCAGCATCAACAACAGCCAAGACTAACAAAACCCAATCCCCTATCTAATATGTCTACAATAGTACATAGATCTACATTTCCCCAGGAATCACAACAACAATAACAACAGTACGCCTACAATTCCCCAGTGGGGAAAGTGGGATGGCTTGTCAAACACGTGTGAGTGACCTCCAATCTCGTCAGTGATTGTGCTCGTCGCCAGACCTTCCCACGGGGCATCTTGTGCTGTGGACTGCAAACTGAGTTCCCCTAGTCAGTCCAACTGTGGCTGAACTTTGCCCTCGACGTGTACAATGCTTCATTATGATGAGGAGGAAGAGGAGGAACGTGAGGAGGAGAAGGGGGAGGAGGAGGAGGAGAAGCAGGAGTCCTATCCTATCCTATCCTGTCCCGTAACCCGAAGGTCGTAGGGGCACCACATTTGATCGTTTAACCAGCATACTCCATCTTTCTCTATCCTCAGCAGCCCTGATGGCTTCGCTCAGTGTCAAACCAGTCCATTCTCGAATGTTGTCCTCCCACCTCTTTTTCGGTCTCCCTCTTCGTCTACCTCCTTGCAGGAGTACGAAGAGGAAAATAGAACCTAACAGAAACAGAACCTCGTGACACGAGCACCCATTCATGTCATGGGAGCGTGTCTTATGTTCTCCCAGGTGCATGTTCTCCCAGGTCTATATTCCCACGATTATATATTCAGTCTGTCTTCCCAAACTATGTTTGTGAAAGACTTGGGGAAACAGATCTAGAATTACGAGAAGGTAGACCCGGGGAAACATAGAACTGGCCACATCAAGTGTTCCCGTAACCTTTTGGTGTTTGGACAAAGGGGCGTTTGAGACATCCTTTTTCTCTAGGCCAGCTTAACGAGGGCGGTGTGCATCTCCTCTCCCTCGCTGCTTTACCTTACCCGGTTCTAATCAGAGCCAGCTACCCATTCACAGCTGGGTGGACTGGGTTGTGTCAGATGCTGGTTTCATTCTTTGTGTGGTTCGATGGTTGCATTTGAAACATGGTCCCCCATCCAAGTACTATCCGGAACCGACCTCGCACCTATCCTATCCTATCCTATCCTATCCCCTAACTCGAAAGTCGTTGGGGCACCACAGATGATCGTTTAACCAGCGCACTCCATCTTTCTGTGTCATCAGCAACCCTCATGAGTTCGCTCAGTGTCAAGCCAGTCCATTCTTGAATGTTGTCCTCACACTTTTCTGTCTCTCTCTTAATCTTCTTCTACCTCCTTGCACCGTGCCATGCAGGATGGTCTTTGCAAGGCCTGATGCTCTGGTGACGTGGCCATACCACCGGAGTTTCCGTTTCTTCACCACTGTAAGCAGGTCATCGTGTTGTCCAATGGCTTGTGTGATGGTCTGTCGGACTTCCTCGTCGGTGATGTGCTGGGTATAGGTAATGCACAGAAGTCTTCTGCAGCACCTCATCTCCATGCTTTGTATTCTTTGTTGTAGGTCTGCTGTGAGGGTCCATGTTTCGCAAGCGTATAGGAAGATGGGAGATGACAAGGGAGAGCAGCAGCCTTACTTTGGAATGTAGACTCGTGGTCCTGTCTTTCCAAATGGGCTTCAACCTTGTCAGGGCTGCTGTTGTTTGTGGGATCATGGAGAAGATTTCCTGTCGGGACCTATTCACACTTTTCTGCTATCCTATGCACCAACGGGAATCCCCTCTATGAAAAATACTTCCGGTTTTTTTTTCTACGCGTGTTTTAGTGAGTTATTTCCAAATATTCAAGAATAATAACATATGTCACTGGCCACCTGTATCGTACCCTCACATATTTTATTTTTTTTGCTGCAGTTTATTATCCCTTTCTATCGCCAGTGGCGCGCCTAAACCCTACCTACCTAACATTATTTGTGAATTTTTGAAA
>JBAHVR010000213.1:0-100000 GCA_036898135.1 Oncomelania hupensis | reverse complement strand
GGCTGGTTAGTATCCTTTACGCTTGCGAAACATGGACCCTCCCAGCAGATCTACAACGAAGAATACAAAGTATGGAGATGAGGTGTTACAGAAGACTTCTGGGCATTTCCTATACCCAGCACATTACCAACAACGAAGTCCGATAGACCATCACACAAGCCAGTGGACAACTTGATGACATGCTCACAGTGGTTAAACTCCGATGGTATGGCCACGTCACCAGAGCATCAGGCCTTGCAAAACCCATCCTGCAAGGCACGGTGCAAGGAGGCAGCAGAAGAGGGAGACAGAAAAAGAGATGGGAGGACAACATTGGAGAATGGACTGGTTTGACACTGCACGAAGCCATGAGGGTTGCTGAGGACAGAGAAAGATGGAGTACGCTGGTTAAACGATCACCTGTGGTGCCACAACGACCTTTGAGTTACGGGATAGAATAGGATAGGTTAGGATAGCGCAATTAACAACGATCAAATGCTAAATTAAAATAAATGCAGGAAGTAAATGGGGTTTTATTCAGTAACCAGTTGTGGTAAAAATCTTGTCTTACATGTAACTCCAAGTATGCTCAACAGGGTTTATTTCCTTCTCATTGTACCATCACAAGCATAGACACCTGCCTCGGTGCCCGCAAATAGGCGAGCGTTCAAATGCTTGTACATGTACACCGCATGGCTACAGCGTTGAAGAGTGCGCATCCCCAAACGGAGAAGCTTTGCTGGAAGTCTTTTTCCGTGAAAAGGTGCAAAACCCACCATCATCGTAAAACGTAGTTCTGGTGAGAACGTTTTGATTGCAGTTATAGAGAAAATCATGTTTTGAGTCACTAATTTCGTGAGAACAACATCGAGTCATCTCAGTCAGATCAGTTTCGCAGCGTGATTTGCGATGGTTCGGTTCCTTCGGAAGAGAGTATAAACCGAGGTCTAGTCTGTGTCGCATACATTCCATCATAACGGACTTTAAAGATCCTGACGCTCATGTCCTAGACATCGTGCTGATTGTGGATGAAGTATGAGAGGAGTTGCAACATGCGAACCGGCATCGCCACAACTTCCTTCACTGCAACTGCATTCCTTCGGATGAGAGTATAAACCGAGGCCTAATGTGTGTCGCATACATTCCATCATAACGGACTTTAAAGATCCTGACGCTCATGTCCTAGACGGGTGAGTGCCGGTGACAAGAACACACCCAGCATGCACCTAGGTCCTACTCCCCCATCCCTGGCAGCCCAGGATTGTGCTCAGTTGTCTGGAGCGTTATGACGAAGCGCCTAAATGCTGCAAGTTGGTGCCTCGGGTGGCTTGAGTTAGATCCTGTATTGGCCAGCGCCTTGAGCAGCTCTTGAGCTGGAAAAGCGCTATATAAGAACGATTTTAAAAAAATTAATAAAATGGTTTTCCACGTTTAGAACTTGCCCTAATTTCGACGAACTGATTGTGAGTTATTCAGCACGGGAACCATTCAAACGCGCTACTTTGATTACGTGATCTTGTGAAAATGGCTACCAATTTCAAAAGACCGTCCCGTTATAAACGTTGAGTGTAAAAAATATCAGTAAGTTAATAGAGATGACACAGTCACGCGAATTTTTATGGGATATCGTCTTTCTCTTTGAATTTAGCAAATGAAATGCTACCGTTAATACAAACATTCTGGGTCGCTGCTTTTCACACATTTTGACTTTCGGCGCAGCAAGGCAGACAACTATTGTGCTTTTGTTTATACGCAGTGACTGTGCGCATGTTTACCAAAATCAAACGTTGTAGTGTGACTATTGACGACTCGCAGCGTGAGTCCTCCCATTCAAATCATGGCTCGCAAACATTCACTGTCATTGTGGTTGCAATCAAAACGTTCGTAGTCAGCAGTGACTGAACAGACCAACCATCGCTTTATCGCTTTAAAAGAGTTTTCTTGCAAACTGATCAATCCTCGCTTTATCTGGTTTTAATGAACTCTCTCTCCGTCTCTGTCTCTGTCTGTATGTCTGTCTGTCTGTCTGTCTCTCTCTCTCTCTCTCTCTCTCTCTCTCTCTCTCTCTCTCTCTTTCTCTCTCTCTCTTTCTCGCGGTATTCCTACGCCATCCATTCACAGGAAAAATATTTTACTGCTAGCTGTTTACCAAACATTTTGTGGATCGTCTATTCTGTATAACAAATATGTATGTTTGAAACATTTGTGAAATGTTAGCCTTCAAACATGTGACGGGTTTTCCCGAAACTATACAATATTTTTGCAGTTTTGGGCCGTTTGAATTTTGAGACGAAGACTCCCTCATTTTCTGACATTGTGTCACGAAAAGAGGGGTTGGGGGATGGGGATAAGCTCTTAATCTCTAGCGCTGTATTATCTCCTTTGATAGATTAATGGTGCGATGACATTCCAGAGATTAAGGCTGGGCCAACTTAATAAGTGATATACAGGGTAAAGACGAGATGGAAAGTAAATGTACTAGTTAAGAAATTCACAGTCAAAGGCCAGTCAAGGAAATTGCGATTTCTATAACTATCTACTTTTATTAATTTGAAATGAAGAGTCTGGGTCAAGTTACTAGGACGTGAGTCATAGGCTAAGCGTCTCTTAGTACGGAGTAGTCCGGTGATATTCTGGAAAGTCAATCTTGGGGTTACTAGAGCTACAGTAGACTGATCTCATCACAGGGCGAGAGTATATCTGTATGGGGGCCAGAGTTTCTGTGATAATCTGGCGAGTGGGGATTCTCTCAGGCTAGAACACTTAGCTCTGGGATGCGGTGCGGCGAGTGGTCCAGGATACTCTGGTTGGCTTGTTTATCAGGCGGTGGCGATAGCGTGGGTAGAAAGATGCAGGTCAGTGGCCACGCGATGACGCATAGGCACGAGTGATTGTCTTGTTGTGGTACAGGCGTTGAAGTCGGCTTACGTGGCTAGCCGGTTCGAAAATGGCGAAGTCCCAAGTCGCGCTTCTCATTGACCTCCGGGTTGTCGGGGGCCTGCAGCGGGTCAGTGACTGGGAGATGGTTCAAGTCCGGGGGATTCGTCCGGTACAGGAACCCGTCTGTAATGTAATACAGACTGTATCAGCTGGGGATAGGGGTAGTGTGGATTCAGGGCCTGCGGTACAGTCACCCTTTTCAGAATTCAAATTGGCTTGACCGGTCAAGAGTGGAGCCAGTGCAAATGCCAACAGTCAAACAATGCTACTAGATTGACTGGGCCAAAGTGGAGGTTATTGGCGGCCGCTAGTATACAAGATACATTCGGCGCATTAGGATAGGGCTGGCAACAGGGCAAATATTTATACATTTTGGGAGCAAGGTGGAAAGCAACAGGAATGGGTACAGGACAAAGGGGGTTGTAGGCCTGGGCTTTACTGGGGACTTTAATCTATATGGAGGGGGTAGCATGGCATGGGATATTTACACCTGGGGCTAACGGAGCATACAAGCATAAATCCAAACATGTCATGGGTCATATACAAGGCAGAAAATATGTGCAGGGGATAAATACAAGTCACAGCAACACATCAAGGCAAAAAACTATAAACATGGACATACATACTGACAGGACGCATGGACATGATGGCGAACGACGGGTGATGGGTTTGCTATATGACAAAGAGTAAATTCCCTCTCTTACCTTGACTTAAGACGGGTGGAAGCACAAGGGTACTGTCGAGACTCAGAGGTCACTCGGTGATGGCGACGTGGATTCGAACAGGTTGTGACTTCGAGGCAGGGAAGTTGGTATCTGACACTAAGTCTTGGTTAGTGGCAGACTTTAAGCAGGGTATCCCGGGGGCGGGGCTTAAGCGACTGTGCGGGCCTGCTTGCTAGTGATGGCTGGTCAAGGGGGAATGATGGCTGGCTGTGCGTGGGTGGTTGAATGCTTGCAGCCGGGCCTCAGAGGTGCAATTGTCCGCCTCGTCACAGAGGCCCCCCCAAGGAAAAAGGCGAGGACGTAGGACTCGACTAAGACGCGGCCAATCAGCTCTGAGGTCGGCTGCCGGGAGACGATGGTTTGCGATGATCCGGGTGATGCGGGGCGATGCAGGGTTCCAGGTAGTCGATGGCGGATGCCCAAGGCTGGGGTCCGCGGAGCTGCCGGGTTTTCGGCTACGGTTAGAGGGCGGCGGCAGGAATGAAGGCTGGGGCGTCGGCCCTCAGGGGCGACTCGCTGGAGTCGGTTGCGGGGTGGCGGCTGACGAAGTCCGGCGCGGGGCGATGCTTTCCGCGGGGCTTGCGTGGCGGCGTTCTGTCGGCGACGTAGTGAGAGCGGGGTGGAGCGATGACTCCGGCTGTTGGCGGAGCCTCTTCTCCTGTCCTTACTACCTGCTGCTGGGATAGCGGGACGGGGTACGGTTTCTGGCGGACGGGAGTGGGGTCCGTCAGGGTTAGTCGAACTTCTTCCAGGTCCGTCCTCCCAGGAATGTCGGTGAGGACTTCCCTGTATTCTGCTACGATGGCGCGTAGTTGTCGTTGCTGGCCGGCGGGGAGTGAGGGGTCCAGAGAGACGTCCCGGAAGGATTCCTTCCCTTTTAGTGGAAACTCGGCGACGCCGGTCTCTGTGCCATCCACTTCGACGGCCAGCGCGACCGTGAGTAGCGAGTGCGAGTCTGGGGCGGGTGCAGGTTGCTCCAGGTACCGCTTGAGCAGATTGATGTGGTGGGTCCTGGGCTTTCCGCCTACCTCGATGCGATAAGTGGTACGGGAGAGCTTCTCAAGCACCGGATAGGGTCCCTGCCAAGCTATGTCTAGCTTGTTTGTGCCGCTGGGGAGGAGCAGTAGGACTTGGTCTCCTACCTGTAGTTCTCGGTCCCGGGCGCGGCGGTTGTGATAGCGGGCTTGTCGCTCTCTCGCCTTCTTCAGGTTGGCGGAGGCGGCTTTCCATGTAGCCTTGAGGGTTTCTTGTAGCTTCGTGACGTATTTTGTGGCGTCGACCGGTGCCTCGTCCAGTTTGGCGTCGGTCCAGCTACGTCGCAAGGCGGCTAGAGGTCCGGAAAGGGGTCTTCCGAAAAGCAGTGTGGAAGGCGTGTATCCGGTGGAGGTGTGCGGGGTCTCTCGATAAGCGAAGAGCGCCGACGCGACGTATGTGTCCCACGCTTCCGGCTGTTCGTCGGCGATCTTGCGGATAATCGAGATGAGAGTCCCGTTTAGGCGCTCGACCTGTCCGTTGCTAGCGGGGTGGTAGGGTGGAGTCCGGATATGGCGAATGCGGAGCAGTTGAAAAACTTCTTGCATGAGTTTCCCGGTGAACTGGGACCCGTTGTCGGTCAAGATGTTGTCCGGGAATCCGACTCGAGTGAATATGGTGACGAGCGCGTCGGCGACTCGGGCGGCGTCGATCTTCGGTAGGGGGACGGCTTCACACCACATCGAGCAAGCGTCGACAAGGGTTAGTAGGTACTGGTTCCGCTTCTTGGTCCGCGGGAGGGGTCCTACAATGTCAACAGCCACTCGCTGGAAGGGTGTTCCGACGACGACGGTGGGGCTGATAGTGACCGGTACGGTGTGATGGCGGGGCGAGTATCGTTGGCACTGGCGACAGGACTTGACGTAGCGCTTCACGTCATCGGTCATCCCGGGCCAGTGGTACTGAGCGCTGATGCGTAGAGTGGTCGCTCCTATGCCCATATGTCCGCTTAGGGGCATGCTATGGCCAAGTTCCAGGACTTGGGGGCGAAGTGTCGCAGGTACGACCAGTTGAGAATGGTCGTCCTTCTGGCGGAAGAGGAGTCCGTCTTCGACGAAAAAGTCCCCGGACTTGGGTGGGGTGCGTGCGGCGGGAAGCTTTCCGTAGCACTTGCGGAGGGTGACGTCGTTTTCTTGGGCCTTCCGGATCTGTTCCGGCATCTGGTTGGGTATCGGGGGTGGAGTCGCGGCTGTTTTCGCCTGTGCGCGCGTCTGGACGGCGGCCATCGATTCCACGGGCTGGGGCGGCATCCCCAAGAAAACGTATCGGCATCCTAAAATCAGGTCGTACAGGGGCTGGTCCATCACGGCAGCTTGGATGGTCCCCGTTACGTATCGGCTGGCGACTTGGATCCGGGCTATAGGGAGCGTGGTGCTGGGCTGGGACGCGTCGGCCAACTTCAGGGTGATAGTCTCGCCGGTCAGGTCTTGTTCCCTGATGAGCGAGCGGCGGACGACGGCGTCGAAGGTGAGTCCCGTGTCGTATAGACAGTGGGCTGGGCGATTGTTGACAGTCACTTGCTCGGTGACGGCCGGTCGATCGGCGGGAGTGACGACGGGGGTAACCGGTTTCCCGTCGGGGGGTAACTTGGCGTAGGGCTAGTACGGTACCTTGTTTGCGACGCTGGTCGCTGATGCGTCGAAAACATTTCTCCCGGGTGTGTCCTCTGCGTTGGCAGTAGCCGCAGTAGAGCTCTGTGCTCCGCTTCCCTGGCTCTGCTCCGGGGTTCGGGCGTCCTTTGGGCGGTTGTGGACGGTGGTTCGCTGGCGGGACTGGCCGGCGAGGCTGGTGGCGGGTATCTGGCGACGAGGGTGCGGGGGGGGATCACGGCGAGGCTGTCTGTCGTCGGGATGGGCGGTGAGGTATCGGTCCGCGACGATGATCAGATCTTCAAGGCGAGCGGCGCCCTGTTCGGCGGCGAATGTCCGAAGTTCCGCTGGCATTGTTCCTCGGAGTTGCTCGGCAAGTATCAACTCTAGCAGTCCCTCGTACGTCTTCGGTTCGTCAGTTTGCTCTATCCATTTGTCCCGTAGCGTAGCTAGACGGTCGGCAAACTGCGTAAACTTCTCCCCTCTCTCTCTCCGGGAGTTCCGGAAATTCTTGCGATAGTGCTCACCTGAGAGCTCAAAACCATGCAGTAGAGCTCTCTTGAGGGCGGGATAGTCTCCCTCCTCGGAAGTCGGTGTCTTGGCCAGAATCTCATAGGCCTTCCCCTTAAGGCCATGACTGAGCTTGCGATACCAGAACTGGGGGTCAAGACCGTTTTCTCTCGCGACTCGTTCGAATCGGCCGAGATAGACTTCAATTGATTCGTCTCGTTCGACGAATGGGTCCAGGGGGAAGTTCATCCCCGGAATCGGCGGGGGGGGTGCGGGTATTCCGGTGCTGGTGGCGAAGCTGGGGGCGATGAGCGAATAGTCTTCGCTAGCGGGCGATGCGATCCCTAAATCGCGGCGGTCGCGCTCAAGCTGGAGGAGTGCTTGGCGCCGTTCGAGCTCCTTATCCTTCCTTTTCTCTTCCAGTGCAGCGGTCCTCTCGTCCTCCTCCTTCCTCCTTGCGGCGGCTCTCTCCTCCTCTGCTATCCTCTCTTTCGCCTCCTCTCTTCTCCGCTCGGCGGCTCTCTCCTCCTCTGCAAGCTTCCGGGCGGCGGCCCGTTCCTCCGCGGCGATGCGCTCTTTCTCCTCCTCTTTCTTCAGTGCCGCTGCTCTTTCTTCCTCCTGCCTCTTCGCATCTCGCTCTTTTGCCCTCTCCTCCCTCTTCAACTTTTCCTCTGCCACGTCAGCATCTACGCTAGCCAAGACGTAGTCTTTGAGTTCGGTGCCGGCGAGCCCTAAGCTCTCGCCAATACTCTTGTACTTAAGAGCAAGCTCTCCCCGGTCGGCCATGGTAAGGGAGGTAACTTACCCTGAAAAAGGTCCTAACCGGAATGAGGGGCGCACACAAGGGGTACACTGACGGAAAACAAGGGGGTGGGCTGGATGAGCTACGATGAATCTGCAAAGGGGCGAATACAACACAACCACAAGACAAAATGCAATCAATCAAAAATACAAAAATGAATGCAAGGAAAAGCCTGTTGAGAAATCACCACTCGGGAAAACCAGTAAGGGACCTAGGGGCTATGCTATCTACTACTAGGCTTAGAGGGCTGGGTCCTATCTATACTGGGCTGGGGTGGAAATTACACCAAGTCCTAGGTCTAGTCAAGTTGGGATGGGAACCTAAGTCTTTTGTCTCGTTGGGTTGGAGGGGAAAAACCTAAGTCTTTTGTCTCGTCGGGGTCGCCAAAATTAATGTCACGAAAAGAGGGGTTGGGGGATGGGGATAAGCTCTTAATCTCTAGCGCTGTATTATCTCCTTTGATAGATTAATGGTGCGATGACATTCCAGAGATTAAGGCTGGGCCAACTTAATAAGTGATATACAGGGTAAAGACGAGATGGAAAGTAAATGTACTAGTTAAGAAATTCACAGTCAAAGGCCAGTCAAGGAAATTGCGATTTCTATAACTATCTACTTTTATTAATTTGAAATGAAGAGTCTGGGTCAAGTTACTAGGACGTGAGTCATAGGCTAAGCGTCTCTTAGTACGGAGTAGTCCGGTGATATTCTGGAAAGTCAATCTTGGGGTTACTAGAGCTACAGTAGACTGATCTCATCACAGGGCGAGAGTATATCTGTATGGGGGCCAGAGTTTCTGTGATAATCTGGCGAGTGGGGATTCTCTCAGGCTAGAACACTTAGCTCTGGGATGCGGTGCGGCGAGTGGTCCAGGATACTCTGGTTGGCTTGTTTATCAGGCGGTGGCGATAGCGTGGGTAGAAAGATGCAGGTCAGTGGCCACGCGATGACGCATAGGCACGAGTGATTGTCTTGTTGTGGTACAGGCGTTGAAGTCGGCTTACGTGGCTAGCCGGTTCGAAAATGGCGAAGTCCCAAGTCGCGCTTCTCATTGACCTCCGGGTTGTCGGGGGCCTGCAGCGGGTCAGTGACTGGGAGATGGTTCAAGTCCGGGGATTCGTCCGGTACAGGAACCTGTCTGTAATGTAATACAGACTGTATCAGCTGGGGATAGGGGTAGTGTGGATTCAGGGCCTGCGGTACAGTCACCCTTTTCAGAATTCAAATTGGCTTGACCGGTCAAGAGTGGAGCCAGTGCAAATGCCAACAGTCAAACAATGCTACTAGATTGACTGGGCCAAAGTGGAGGTTATTGGCGGCCGCTAGTATACAAGATACATTCGGCGCATTAGGATAGGGCTGGCAACAGGGCAAATATTTATACATTTTGGGAGCAAGGTGGAAAGCAACAGGAATGGGTACAGGACAAAGGGGGTTGTAGGCCTGGGCTTTACTGGGGACTTTAATCTATATGGAGGGGGTAGCATGGCATGGGATATTTACACCTGGGGCTAACGGAGCATACAAGCATAAATCCAAACATGTCATGGGTCATATACAAGGCAGAAAATATGTGCAGGGGATAAATACAAGTCACAGCAACACATCAAGGCAAAAAACTATAAACATGGACATACATACTGACAGGACGCATGGACATGATGGCGAACGACGGGTGATGGGTTTGCTATATGACAAAGAGTAAATTCCCTCTCTTACCTTGACTTAAGACGGGTGGAAGCACAAGGGTACTGTCGAGACTCAGAGGTCACTCGGTGATGGCGACGTGGATTCGAACAGGTTGTGACTTCGAGGCAGGGAAGTTGGTATCTGACACTAAGTCTTGGTTAGTGGCAGACTTTAAGCAGGGTATCCCCGGGGGCGGGGCTTAAGCGACTGTGCGGGCCTGCTTGCTAGTGATGGCTGGTCAAGGGGGAATGATGGCTGGCTGTGCGTGGGTGGTTGAATGCTTGCAGCCGGGCCTCAGAGGTGCAATTGTCCGCCTCGTCACACATTGCTTCCATGCAGTGACGGTAACATTCGTTTTGGACTTGTTACAATAGTGTGCGAATCCTCTTATTGTGATAATTTTATTCTACTTATTTTCATACCTGAATTTTGTAATAACACTGTGTCTTCTGGTATTTTTCACCATTTCTCTTGCACTGTTGTCATGAACAGGATGTGATTTTCAAAATTTTCGTCATCGGTTGCGTCAAGGCTGTTTTTATTTATTTTTTTTTTTTTTTTTTTTTTTTTTATTTTAAATATGGAATTCTAAAAGCATCATGTAAACTTCCGGCAAACGAAATGACATAGGAGGGGATGTTTCAAAAGTGTACTTGTTTCATACTATCATACACAATATGATACATAATGAATCGCCTTTGTCTGAACACATCTTCTGAACATTATATAAAGCACGTAATTATTGTGCTTTAAACAACAACAACAACAACACGCGCCATGGCGCTTGTATATGACTCACCATATATACCAGGTATAAAGTAGTCCTCAACAACAAGCCTAAATTTGATATTCAGTGGTATGATCAGGCAAAAGACCAACTAAAACCACTTGAACTGCCAGATACATTCACTGACTTGAACAGCTTACCTTTTGTTCTTCCATCCGTGGTGAGCGTCAGCGTGAGGAGATCAGGCAAAGGATACACATGCTCCCTCTACCGACATCTCAGACAACATCTCAGACAACAACTCAGAATTCAGCCAAACAGCCAACAAGGCTTTCGAGTCGTTTACTAGCATTGCCATGTGTCAGTGAGGAAGGTCACTCTCAGGCCTTCGTACCAGCGTCTGCATCCGTAACACCACTCATAATAACAAGCCCTGCTTGTCGCTGTCTGCACTCAATGATCACAGTAGGAAATGTTGCTGCAACTAGTGCTGAGATTGTACCAGTATCATCATCGTCTTATATGCAAAAAGACACTGTTGGTGTGGATACTGCGAAAACAAGGTTGTCATTATGTAAAGACCACATCGTGTTGCCATCATCCTGCCTGTCATTGCCCTACATGATCGCAGTTGAAAAACCCGTCACTCAGTACACTTCAGTCATGGATGCAGATGAAGAGAAAAATGGTAACGCCAGCACCTCTGCAATTCATGATAATTCTGAATCAATCCGGCCTATTGTGGAAGCTGTTGGAGAAGCAGGTGTGGTTGGACAACAGGTCACGCCTTCCTCTTGCAGTGTTGAGGTTCAAACAGAAACAGCCCTTAACTGCCTTGATAACTATGTCAGTCTTGACGAATTCAATCGCATAACGGAAAATTTGCGTGACGAAATTGCAGCGCTTCGTTCTGCTCTGAGAGAAACACGATACTCGATGAAGATAGAACTGAATGATTTGCAAACACTTGTGCAGAACACAGAGCGACAAGACGTCACCTGTCAGACTGGCCCTAGCAATTACCGACAAAAACAACTTCCAGCGAGATGCACGGTACAGACCAAACTCTCTCAGCCTGGCTCTGCGGTCACACCCGGTCCACAGCCTCGCACCACAACATATCGCCCTAGCCCTGTGGTTTTGAAACCCATACCTCAGCCTCGCTCAAAACCCTCTTCTTTACCCTGCCACCCAATCTCCGTGACTGAGAACGTATGTGACAGTAATATTGGCAATGACTCTGTCATATTGGACGACAGTAGCCTGTCCTCTGAAGTTTCAGTTGCTGATCCTTTGTCCACTGCCACTCGCACTTCAGCTCGTACGTGTGCTGTCACTAATGCCACGTCCACCGCCAACTCTGACTCCGCTGATTCCGACTGGCCTCAACTCTCAGGTCTCAATACTAATACCGAGACACTGATTCTGGAAGATTCAGTGGTAGGAGGGCCTACATGAGGCTGATGAGAAGACACAAGTTATTGCAATAGCCGGACTTGATCGCGAAAGCCTTCTGAAATCATTGAGAGGGTCTACAGGTCGCCCAAAATTAAATGTTCCAATTCCAAGAATTGATCTCTACAAAACTAGTCTAGCTTATTCCGGTTCCACTTTGTGGAATAACTTTCCTGAAGATCTCCGCACTCCAGCATCTAAATTTACATCATTTAGAACACGTCTCCTAAAACACATTAAAAATTAAATACACATTAATTGCTAATGTTGTTGATTGATATTAACAACATTAATTTGATTTCAATTGTTTGAAAAGGATTTTATCTAATGATGACTTTGTTTATTTGATATTGTTCCATGATGTGAATATCATAACCTTGACTTGTATTTAATAGTTATTGTAAAAGCCCCAAGGGCAAGATGTAAAAAAGCGCATCCAGCGCTTACTCTTTTACTCCTGCAAAATAAAATTGTTATCTTATCTTATCTTATCTCTCTCTCACACTCTCTCTGGCATTATTACACACACTTAGACCATTGCCGGATAAGAAAAAAAGGTAGATTATGTCTACGCTGCCAGTATTTAATCCAATCCCACAGACAACGTTTTTCCTGTGCTCTACACAATCGCTGTCTCTGTCTGCCTCGATCTATTTTTCTTTCAACGCGCATTCCTCAGATTGGATATCAGTGCCCTGGACCTATTGCTGTTAGTCTAAACTAAACGTTCCAGTTACCTCCCTTGGCATGCAAATTTGTGAGGCTGAAGGTGAAAAGTAGTCTTCCAGGAGTTTGTGTTTATGTTGTCGTCTGCTTTCATCCTCACATACCTTCTTCTCCTTGATGTTCAGGTCCACGATCAATAGGTCGATCATTCTAGCTCCTAACAGTTAAAGACCATCCTGCAAGGCACAGTGCAAGGAGGTAGAAGAAGAGGGAGACCGAAAAAGAGGTGGGATGACAACATTCGAGAATGGATTGGTTTGACACTGAGTGAAGCCATCAGGGTTGCTGAGGACAGAGAAAGATGGAGAACTCTGGTTAAACGCTCATCTGTGGTGCCCCTACGACCTCCGAGTTACGGGATAGGATAGGATAGGATGGGAACTGTTAAAGGGGTTCGCGATTTTAATGTAGATTTGAAGTAGGGTTAAACTGGTCGAGGACTACCACCGCCATAGTCTAGATGATTTCCTGGCTCTGATCTTCTCTGCCTATTATACATGATCAACTAATGTCCGCGGGGCACACATGTCTTATTTAAGTAGTCTTTTGCGATATTGGTATTATCTGGTTGGTCTGTTGGCATCAGGAGTGGTGGGGAACGGGGAAATGGTCTGAGAGTACCAGGAACTAGAGGTTTGATGGGAGCAGGCCACTGACGCGAAGATGTCAAGCGTTGTAGCCTCAACGGTATCTTTCAGCAGCTTGTTCCAGTCTCTGATAGTCCTGGGCAGGGACGAACAGCTCCTGTACTGCGTTCTTGCTGCAACGGCTTGTCGTGGCCTCGTCGCTGTCGAGAGGGGAAATGACAAGGTTTTTTTTTTTAATGCTGGAGCAGCGGACTAGCTCATTGTTGACTTGAACAACATGGAGAGCCTGGAAAGTTGGTGGCTTTTCCAGTGTTGGCCGTCTCTTG
Organism: Oncomelania hupensis; assembly: GCA_036898135.1. NCBI lineage: Eukaryota > Metazoa > Mollusca > Gastropoda > Littorinimorpha > Pomatiopsidae > Oncomelania > Oncomelania hupensis. Next base: position 86,913 of record JBAHVR010000213.1, on the reverse strand, counting down.
ACGTTCTTCTAAAGCGGTTGAGGATAAAGCGTGCTGCCCGTCGTTGGACCGACTCCAACGTGTCGATGCTCTTCTGGGTATGTGGGTCCCAGACAAAACAAGCGCAGTCCAGAAGCGGACGAACGAAGGCTTAACAAGCTCTTTCCTTCACACTGGCGTTGTTGATCTTCATATTTCGTCTGATAAACCCAAGAGTCTTATTGACCTTGTTGCATACGTTGTTCATACGCTCGACCCAGCGAACTTCTCTGTAGATGGTGACTCCGAGGTACTTTACGGAGGAGACTGGCTCAAGAACATGGCCATGGAGTTCGTTAGGGTGGTGTAGAAAGGTACTGTTCCTGGAGACTGACATTGTCTGGCACTTGGCAGGAAGAAATTCCATGTCCCAGCTCTTCTCCCACTCTGCGATGCGATGAGGGGCCTGTGGTAGCTGGTCCTGGTCTGAGCTGTTGGTAATCGTCCTGTACATTCCGTGTCGTCAGCGAACAATCTTGTAGCGCGGTCTCGGGCTATAGAATCCCCTTTGTAAAATATTTATTTTTACCACTTTCGGCTAAATAATAATTAATTAGAAGCATATTTTCTAAATAATCATTTATTTACCATGTAAGATTTCTCTAAATAATATATTTTCTCCGTATATAACGTATTATTTACCTAAACTATATATTGTTTACCTAAATATTTATCATGATATGGGTAAATAAGGCATTGTTGCAAAATAAGGAATTATTCATCTATTTCATGCATTATTTAAAATATTGTGTTTAATAATGTATTATTTAGAAATGTTTCTAAATAATAATTTGTTTACCTATATAATGCATTTCTTTGCTGAATTTGCTAAATAATATATTATTTAGATGTTCCTAAATAATACATTATTTACGTAAACAATTCATTGTTTAGGAACAGCAAGTTTCCTATTATTATACAACTCAAAAGAACAAACGGAAACACAGTCTCAACACAGTCTTTGGATAAACAAATATAAAATTAAAAAGAAAGTTTTTTTTTATGGGATACTCAAAAAAAATGAACACTCCCGCACAAAAACTGACCTTGACCTTTCGTTTGTGTTCGGGAGGTTACAGACGTTTAATCTTCGAATTTGTGGAGTGATTTATGTCGAAAAAGAAATAATTATCTCAAAATGTGGATACACAATCTTTGGAAAGACTTTGCATTTAATTATATAAAGTAGTCAAATTTCAAAAACCAGGTTTTCAATCGAGTCCTGGAATCCCCTAAAGAATTAAAATTGAAGTCCCTAAACAAGTAATTGTTTACCTAAATAATGCATTATTTAACAACATCTTTAAAATAATACTTTATTTAGCTAATTTTGGTAAATAATGCATTATATAGGTAAGCAACAAGTTATTTATAAACATTTATAAATAATACATGTTTTAACACAATCTGCTAAATAATGCATTATTTAGGTAAATTTTTTTATTTAGCAAAATTCCTTGTTTACCTATATCATTATTTATTTACCTGAACAATGTATTGTTTAGGTAAATAATAAGGTATTTACGGAGAAAATATTATTATTTAGAAAAATCTTACTTTGTTTGTAAACACATGATTATTTCTAAAATATGCTTCTATATAAAGATTATTTAGCTGATTTTTTTTAAAACCACCGAAAATAACGCAAATAAATATTTTACACTGGGAATTCATTGGTCGTTAATTTAAAAAGGGAATTCAGTGGTCTTTAATGTACAAAGGGAATTCATAAGTCGTTAATGTACAAAGGGAATTCATAGGTCGTTAATATACAAAGGGAATTCATAGGTCGTTAATTTACAAAGGGAATTCATAGGTCGTTAATTTACAAAGGGAATTCATAGGTCGTTAATGTACAAGCAAGGACCTAGCGCCAAGCCTAGAGTGACGCCGGACTTGACGTTAACGAAGGAGGAGCTTGCGTCGTCTACCACCCTGCCTGGCATCGGTCCCTGAGAAAGCAAGAGATCCGTGTGTTGTTAGTCACTTGGATGCCGTAAGGCTGGAGCTTGTGTAACAGCAAGCTGTGATTGACGCGGTCGAACGCCTTCGAGAAGTCCATCATTAGGACGCCAGTCTGTTTGCTGTTCTGCAGATTGGTCGTCAGGTCTTCCACAAACTCAAGGAGCTGGGCCTCGCAGGATCTCTTGACTCGGAAGCCATGTTGACAGTCATCGAGTATGTTCTGGCTTTCAAAGTGTTTCATGACAACGCCACTTCACACACACACGCACACACACACACACAAACGCCCGCGTGCCCTTTCTCTCTCTCTCTCTCTCTCTCTCTCTCTCTCTCTCTCTCTCTCTCTCTCTCTCCTCTCTCGCTCTCTGTATGTATCTATGGAAGGCGAGATAATATAGCAACCACTGGCGCTCGCATTTGCGCGCGTAAATGCGAGCGCAAATGCGCTCGCACTTGCGCTCGCATTTGCTATATTCCGCTCCATACACGTAAAAATTATACCCGGAAAAGAATGTGTCTGTGAAAGAATTTGAGACGTGCACAAATTAAATATTTCTTGCATTTATTATTAATAATATTTGTAAATAAAAGCTATCTTTAAACATATTGAGACAGTTATTTAAATTGTATTCTACGTAAATATTTAACATCAAACTAATGCGAATAAATACAAAATATCTAGGTCGGAGATCTACAAAAAAACATGTGTTCATTTTCAGTTCCTTTCCGTTGACAGTTTTCAGCAAAACCCTCATAGCAACGGGCGTAGCTATATCTCGCCTCCAAAATGTTTCTTTTGCCTGGCCCCAAGAGATATGACTGGAGTGTATTAATAACATCGGGAATATATCTCTTATAAGATTCTATCCTCCTTGGAATTAAAGGACAGATTTATCTTCCCTGCTCTGCTGCCAGTGGTTTGTATTTGTGGAGTTGAGCCAGAGATACAGACGGCCTTTTGGCTGTGTTCTCAGTTCGACAGTGTATCAGCTGGCCTTGCTGAAATTCAAGGGACTGATTTTTAGTAGTATAATAACGCGCCTGCATCAAGTCCTCAGAAGGAAAAAAAAGAAAACAAATCTTCATGCGAAATAAGTATTTATGATGCGGTTTCTTGACGTGCCTTGTAAGCCGGGTGACGTCACGAGGTGTGATAGTTTAGGGAAAGCGATGGCGATGGGATGGAAATCATATGTAAGCAAAATCTGCAATCTGCTGTGCATAAGCCTTCTGAGACTGCAAAAAGAAACAAGGCCTTGACAGTTCTCGGCCATGCTGTATACAGTGTGTGTGTGAGTGGGTGTGTGTGTGTGTGCGTGTCTATATGTGTGTGTGATAGTCAGGGCACGACTCGTGGAGACTGTATCAACAATCACTACTAGATTGCTTGCTTTGAGCTGAGGGCCCTCTTGTACAAAGTGACTAATGGTGGGGTACCTTTCCTGGGAAATGGTGAAATTGTTGGCCAGTCTCAGCCACGGTTTGTGAGGCTGTGCTGTAGCAATTGTCAGAGGATGTTGTGTCTGTCCGATGAGTGGCTGGGTGGGAGGTTGAGGAGGGACTCTGTGTGTGTGTGTGTGTGTGTGTGTGTGTGTGTGTGTGTGTGTGTGTACTTGAATAAACGCACAAATGGGAAGCAGACCTTGTCTTTCATAGTAACAAATGGGTTTATTTGCTTGGAACCTAAGTGCGCGGGAGTGCTCTTTTAGTGCATGGGAGTGCAGTTGTAGTGCATGAGAGTGTTTTAAGTACAAGGGAGTGCTCTATCCGGGGGGGGGGGGGGGGGGGGGGGGGGGGGGGGGGGGGGGTGTTGGGGGACGGAGAAAGAAAAGAAAAGTGGAAAAGGAAAGGGGGGAAGGAATAATACAGTCGATTTTCGGACAAATTTTGAAGAAAGTTCGACCTATTCCGTCGCCTATAGGAGACGACGAACTAGGTCAACATTTTAGACGGACCAATCTTGCATCAGATTCTTACATTTTTAGAAGAAGTTTGCGCTCTTTCTGTAAAAAAAAAAAAAATAAAAAATAAAAAAATAACACTTTCCGATTCCTACATTCTTAAATAAACCCAGTTGTGATGTATTTCAAGTATGCGTGTGTGTGTGTGGATGGGGAGAGTGTGTGTATTTGTTTGTGTGTGTTCCTCTCTCTCTCTCTCTCTCTCTCTCTCTCTCTCTCTCTCTCTCTCTCTCTTCTGTGTCTGTCTGTCTGTCTGTGGGATATGTGGTGCGTATTTGTATGTGTAAGAGAGATTGTGTTGTACGTGTACTGGAATGTACATTGTGTTAGTAGACATACTTGTGAGTGCGTATGTCGTGTGTCTGTGTGTATACTTTGAATGTGTGTGCTTGCTTTATGTTTTATATGCTGATGCATACATTTGTAACAACTTATTCACTGACGAGGTAAGTAACTGCATATCTATGTCTGCCAAACTTGAAAACTTCCAGAATATTCATATTATAAAACTAAAATGTTTTGACATTTTGTAGCTGCACAACTCTTTTTTTAAAATACTTATATTACATCTACAAACAACTACAACAGCGCCATCGGAAACTGGTTCAGAACAACAATCGGTGTGCGTCAATGATGCCTACTCTCTCTAACACTCTTCAACATCTTCCTAGAGCGCATCATGTCAGATGCCCTTGCAGATCACTAAGGCACAGTCAGCATACGGGGTAGAGCAATCTCTAACCTTCGTTTTACGGATGACATTGATGGATTGGCTGGAGAGGAACAAGAACTTAAACAGCTGGTACAGAGGCTTGACACACCACCTCCAAAGCCTATGGAATGGAAATAAATGCAGAGAAGACCACAATGATGACCAACAACACCAATGGCATCAACACGGACATCAAAGTCCAAGGCCAGTCCCTCAACACAGTCCATGGCTTCAAATATTTAGGAGCCATTGTATCCCGACAGGAAGTCCTCTCCAGGATCGCACAAACAACTGCTGCCCTGGCAAGGTTGAAGCCCATTTGGAAAGACCATAAGTCTATATTCCAAGGTAAGGCTGCTGCGCTCCCTTGTCATCTCCATCTTCCTATATGCTTGCAAAACACGGGCCCTCACAGCAGACCTATAACGTAGAATACAAAGCATGGAAATGAGGTGCTACATAAGACTTCTGGGCATTTCCTATACGCAGCACATGACCAAAGACGAAGTCCGACAGACCATCACACAAGCCATTGGACAACACGATGACCTGCTCACAGTGGTGAAGAAACGGAAACCCCGATGGTATGGCCACGTCACCAGATCATCAGGCATTGCAAAGACCCTCCTGCAAGGCACAGTGCAAGGAGGTAGAAGAAGAGGGAGACCGAAAAAGAGGTGGGAGGACAAAATTTAAGAAAGGACTGGCTTGACATTGAGCGAAACCATCAGGGTTGCTGATGACAGAGAAAGATGGAGTATGCTGGTTAAACGATCGTCTTTAGTGCCCCTACGACCTCAGAGTTACGGGATAGGATAGGATAGGAAACAACTAAAGAGTTATATAATGTTGTCTGCCTTATACCAGTCGCAGTGAAGGAAGAATCTCATTACAGCAAACATGATACGAAGAGCACCCCTAGGTTATTATCGGATTGAAACTTCTATTGCAATACAATGTTTATTATTTGTTTATTTTATTTATTTATTTAATCGTTCTTATATAGCGCTTTTCCAGCTCAAGAGCTGCTCAAGGCTCTGGCTAATACAGGATCTAACTCAAGCCGCCCGAGGCGCCAACTTGCAGCCTTTGGGCGCACCGTAATAACGCCCCAGACAACATAGCACAATCCTGGGCAGCCAGGGATGGGGAGAAGGACCTAGGTGCATGCTGGGTGTGTTCTTGTCACCGGCACTCACCCGTCTATAACATGAGCGTCAGGATCTTTAAAGTCCGTTATGATGGAATGTATGCGACACAGACTAGACCTCGGTTTATGCTCTCATCCAACTGAGTAGGAAACGGGAGTAAAGTGTCTTTCCCAAGGACACAACACAATGCCCCGGCCTGGGCTCGAACCCGGGACCTTCAGATCCGCAAGCCAAAGCTCTACCATTAGGCCACCGTGCCTCCAGCTTCTGGCGATACAGCCACTTGGCCGCGCGGATTGCTTTATTTTATTTTATTTTATTTATTTATTTATTTATTTATTTATTTATTTATTTATTTATTTGTGTTGTGATGAACCTGCTGACACAGTACCATAGGAAGAGAAAGAACGCTTTCTGCTCTTGTCCGTCTGCTGTTTTATCTGTCTGTCTGTCTGTCTGTCTATCTGTTCGTCTGTCTGTCATTGACAGAGCAACAGGCGCATGAGACCAGAGGGGAACAAAGCCTAGTGCTTTCCAGGGTGTGTTTTGTATCTGCCACTCACCCGCCTTGGGACATGAGCGCCAGGATCTTTAAAGTTAGTGCGATGGAATGACGGCGTGCCCAGTCTAAACTCCACTATACTCTCATCCGAAAGAGAACTTTTTTTTCTGGAGTTGATTCATGCATGTTAGATATGACCCTTATCATGTGCACCCCTCTACCCCCCCACCCTCCTGGACCCCTACCCGTTCACTCCAACCCTCTCCCCCTCCCACTCTCCAACCCCCCCCCCCCCACCTCCTCAAATCCCGCCCACACTTTTCAAATCCCAACCCAGGAAGAGTGCGATAAGAAATTACCTATTCATTTTTAGGAAATTTATCCTCCCTCGTACCATCTAGCCCCGGCTAAATACCATGGCCATTTTGCACTAAGGTAAGCGGCTTGATCACTCTCCCCTAACTGTACCTCTAACAATTTAAGCAATGATATATTAACAGTATATCCTGTCTCTTGACTAACCAATCTGGTCACAGGTCGGTTGTGTAGGTCGACTAAAGGATGAAATATTTATTCGTATGTATGTGTGTGTATGTGTGCTTGCGTTTGTGGGTGTGCTTGCGTGTGTGTGTGTGGGTGTGTGTGTGTGTGTGTTTACGTTTACTGAGAATACATTGATTTAGTCGAGAATCGGAACAAGAACGTCAATGTGGGTGTTTGATGTGCGTGGGAATACAGACGAATATCTTGTCATATAGTGTCTAATCCAAGATCTCTCTCTCTCTCTCTCTCTCTCTCTCTCTCTCTCTCTCTCTCTCTCTCTCTCTCTCTCTCTCTCTCTCTCTCTTTCTCTCTCTCTCTTTCTGTCTCTCTCTCGCTCTCTCTCTCTCACCCTCACACACGCACACGTGCGCAAACACACAAGGGTACACACCTGCTAAAAACTTTGGATCATATATGATTAACACAAATTCGGATCCTTCTGGCAAATCCGTAAATCTTCACTAACACTAACGAACATCAGGCCAATCTTAGAATGCCTTGTATTTCCGAAATTTCTGCACAAATCCAGCGAAATGTGCCAATAGTTCAAGCGCCAAATAAAATTAAACTCGATCGCAAATTGATATTCTAAATCTCCGAGAGAGAAAAAAAAAAGAAAAGGAGAAAACAAATATTCAGCGCAAACTGTGACATTTTGAATATGCAGCGCGATCCACAGGCGCCAAAAAGGTCAAGGGACATGACTCGTATCCAGCCAAAGTGACAGGGCTGGGTGATGTCCCCTGAATCTATTGCCCCGTGGTCGTACGCGGTTCAGCCATTCGCTGTGAAATATTGATAGGACATGAAATAGCTTTCCCCATCTCCTGCTTGTACGTTGTGCCAGATTGCCAGTCAGGAAGAATGACAGGAAGGAAGTACGTTAATCAGCGTGTGTAGACTTCTCGGCACTCCTAGTGCAACTGGTGCTACTACGTTTTAGTTAAAAATTATTTGATTTTTTTTTTTTAAATTTCCTATAATCATATTCTTGTTTCGGATCCTTTTCATTCTCCACCGTGTTTAATAACGATTTGTCGACTTTACTTATAACCCAGTTAAAAACCCTTACTTATTTATTTTCTTTTATTTTCCCTCTTTTTTTTTCACTCCTTGGACTAGATGTAATTTTACATCACAGTGATCTCTCCGGTCCTGATTTGGCTCGGAAGAGTCCGCTGGACCTAAAGCAACAATAAATCAATCAATCAATCACAGTGATCTCTACAACTTATCTTCTTGTTTTTTTCTTTTTTTACCTTGTGTGATATTTGTACTTTTATTTATTTATTGTATTTCATTTTATTACCTTTTTTGTACACATTATCTTAACTATTATTTTTTAAATGATTAGTCTGCCCCGGAACTGAGTTTTATGGACAAATGTAATTGATTTTTTCTATGACCCTTTCCACCTCTTTTCAAAAGGTAATGCAAGAAAGACAACTGTGTTGTCCTTGTTTTACGCTCCAGCACCCTTCATTCTTACCCCCCCCACCCCCCTTTGCTTTTGTCAAGCATTGTTATTTGGGCCTAGGACCAATACACAATCCCTAAGACTGTCTCTATGTCTCTTTCTCCGTCTATAAACCCTTTTTCTCCTCTCTGTATGTATGCCCTTTTTTCCTCTCTCTCTCTCTCTCTCTCTCTCTCTCTCTCTCTCTCTCTGTCTCTCTCTCTCTCTGTCTCTCTCTCTCTCCCTCCCTCCCTTCCTCCCTCCCTCCCTCCCTCCCTCCCTCCCTCCCTTCCTCACTCTCTCTCTGTCTCTCTTTGTCTCTCTCTGTCTCTCTCTCTGTCTCTCTCTCTCTGTCTCTCTCTCTCTCTCTCACTCTCTCTCTCTCTCTCTCTCTCTCTCTCTCTCTCTCTCTCTCTCCATTTCCTTTATGGCTAATGGTAGTACGATCATCTCATTACCTGTGCCTAAAGCATACAGCCAAGCTACCCTTATCTATGATGCAATGTACACTTGATAAAATACAACCACTCTTCTTCTTCTTCTTCTTCTTCTTCTCTTCTTCTTCTTCTTCTTCTTCTTCTTCTTCTTCTTCTTCTTATTGTTCTCCTTCTTCTTCTTCTTCTTCTTCTTCTTCTTCTTCTTCTTCTTCTTCTTCTTCTCCTTCTCCTTCTCCTTATTCTCCTTCATCTTCTTCTTCTTCTTCTTCTTCTTCTTCTTCTTCTTCTTCTTCTTCTTCTTTCTTCTTCTTCTTCTTCTTCTTCTTCTTCTCCTCCTCCTCCTTCTCCTCCTCCTCCTCCTTCTACTTCTCCTTCTCCTTATTCTCCTTATTCTCCTTGTTCTCCTTCTTCTTCTTCTTCTTCTTCTTCTTCTTCTTCTTCTTCTTCTTCTTCTTCTTCTTCTCCTCCTCCTCCTCCTCCTTATTCTCCTTCATCTTCTTCTTCTTCTTCTTCTTCTTCTTCTTCTTCTTCTTCTTCTTCTTCTTCTTCTCCTTCTACTTCTCCTTCTCCTTATTCTCCTTCATCTTCTTCTTCTTCTTCTTCTTCTTCTTCTTCTTCTTCTTCTTCTTCTTCTTCTTCTTCTTCTTCTTCTTCTTCTTCTTCTTCTCCTCCTCCTTCTCCTCCTCCTCCTCCTTCTACTTCTCCTTCTCCTTATTCTCCTTCATCTTCATCTTCTTCTTCTTCTTCTTCTTCTTCTTCTTCTTCTTCTTCTTCTTCTTCTTCTTCCTCCCTCCTCCTTCTTCTCCTTCTACTTCTCCTTCTCCTTATTCTCCTTCATCTTCTTCTTCTTCTTCTTCTTCTTCTTCTCCTTTTCTTCTTTCTTCTTCTTCTTCTTCTTTTTCTTCTACTTCTTCTTTCCTTCTTCTTCTTCTTCTTCTTCTTCTTCTTCTTCTTCTTCTTCTTCTTCTCCTCCTCATCCTCCTTCTCTTCCTCCTCATCTATCGACTTCTTTTATAATATTTTTGTAAGATAAAGCTTTCGGGCCTAACACATTTATTCTATTAAACGATTGTTTTCACAAATTTGTGTGTGTTTATGTTGTTCTTTTTCGTTTCTTTCTTCGTTTTGTTATTCTTCAAACACAGACAGAGAGAGAGCGAGAGAGAGAGAGAGAGAGAGAGAGAGAGAGAGAGAGAGAACCTTCTATAACTTTGAACCAGATTCGGTCAGTCGTTGGATGGTGCAACGGACCAACCGATGTACCGATCTTTCTTATTCCTGACTCCTTCAATGTATTTCGTATAAGTCTGGTAATGATATAACAACAGTAAAACGTTTCAGTTGAAGGGGATAATGATGATGAAGAAGATGCACACAATGATGATGATTTCTTCTTCTTCTTCTTCTCCTCCTCACACACATACACACACACACGCGCGCGCGCACACACACGCACGCACACACACACACACACACACACACACACACACACATACCCGCACAGAAAAACCGCTATGGTTGGACCTAAAACAGGTAGGTTGTAATTCCGCCTCTGTTCCGCCTACAACTGAAAACTTACTGGAAAACCTTTACGATATCTGAAAAGACTAAGCTCCGTCATTATTTTATTGTGTTTTACATTTAGATCATAGTGTATTTTATTTTAAATTTAGATCATCTTTTAAATTTAGATCATATTGGAGTTTATTTTCATTTTCGATCATATTTTTATTTAGTTTAAATTTGAATTATGTTAGTTTATTTTACATTTACACCGTAACTTAGTACTACCAAAGAGCGTATTATAGAAAGAGGGGGAACTTGGGACAGAACCGCGAGACGGAAGATACGAGTTACGCTCCCTTGTCGACATGCTAAAAATGGCTCGTGGCAGAAAGACAAAAGGCGACCGAGTAAAACAGGGCGGTGACTTTTGCACAGCCATCAATTGCCGTAATGCCAGATACAAGAAAAGTTGTGATGGCAAGTTCTTTTTCAAGTTCCCAAGAGACAAAGAAAGGTAAATTGCAATCGAAAAACTTCTTTTTTGTGTGTTTATATAGGCCTAAACCAAGACCGCTGCAGTGTTGTTAAAACAATTGGGGAGAAGCTTCAGTTATTCATGTTATATCTATTCTATGTGCTAAAACAAAAACTGTTTGCTTGCTGACAGTTTACGTTCAAAAGGTCGCTCACTGTTTACGTTGTTTCTAGGTTGTTTGACTATTATATTTGTGCTTACATTTCAAAAGTAGATGTTGTCAGATTGGCAGTTTGGCTTTGTCAAACTGCTTATGTTAACAAGTTAAATACCCCCGTTGGGGTGCCGGGGGTTTCAGTATAAATAGTATCCCCACTTTCTGGAAATTTAGTGCTTTAAATTCCCACTGTCGCTGTCTTTCTTATTTGTACTTTCTCATTCCTGCTCTGTTCTATCAATCTGCTATATTATCGTCTTCTTCGCTAGAACAGTCTCCTACCTTTTTTCTTGAAAACTCTTCCGGGACAAGACTCCTTATTTGTGTATGGGGTCTGTTGGATCAGCTTGGGAATATTGGACGCTTTCTGCCGGGTGGTCACTAAAGCTTCCTATGATGTTATTATTTAGCAATGTAGGCATTTTATATGTATGTGTTTTGTTGATAATTTATAATGATGTTTGTATTCTATTTTGTTTTTGTAAACGGGGGTTCGATAAGTTGGGGTGAAGCCTCAGCCGTCCCCTGCGTGGGATGTCTTTATTATAAAGTGACTGGCTGGTGGAGAGCTTTCGGTTTTACCACTAGGGCTGTTTCGGCAGATCTTTTATGCGGATCGGGGGTTGTCCGGTCCTGATTTGGCTCGGAAGAGTCCGCTGGACCTAAAGCAATAATAATGTAATGTAATATAATGTAACAAGTTAAATTAGACTAAGTCTGTTTTCTCCTCGTGATCAAATACTGTGCAAGATAACCCCTTACCTAGGCACAAAAATGGTCATTGATCTGTTGTAATCCCTTTTCGTTTGAGTGTAAACGGGAAAAAAAGTAATGTAGAAACTCAGTCCTTGTTCTGATCTGTGAATTTCTGCGCATTAGATCTATATTGCGTGGGATGTTGTAGTCTAGGTTTTGATTGTTCTGTCTGATTAATTAATTATTTTCCATGAAGTGACTGATGTTATTAAGCCAGTGATGTGGGAGGTGAGAGGGTTGGGAGGTAGGGGGACACCTGATATAAATTAAATTCACACTATTAGTGAAACATTTTATTATTGTGCTTTATTGTAATTAATTGATTGAATGACAGAGCTCTCTCTTCCCCCCCTCTCTCTCTCTCCCTCTCACACACGATTACGGATTTACACAGTTTTGGATCAATGAAACAGTCTGTCATGCATATTTTAATTTTAAAAGATCTGTCGTTGATTAAAAAATAATAAATTCCAGGGCAGAAAACCAACCTATGACATACACACATAAGCAGCATAAAAGCACCTAATAAATGTCAATAAGTAAACATAAACAAAAAAAAAAAAACTTAAAAAAAGACAGCAGTAGCGGAATGTTAATAATAATGATGGTTAAAAGTTTGGTTTTTGCAAACGTTGCCATAAAAATGTTCTTTTGCAATGGCATAGGCTCAATAAGTTACCACGCACAAATCATTCATATAGCAGATGATGAAATATAGCCAGCCCGAGCAAAGGGAAATAATCCGTGAGAGTGTCTCGCATTTTTGTATAGGACATAATGGAAGTTCCCTCTCTTTCCGTTATAAGCTCTTTGGTACTACGTTGAAACCCGCACGATAGATGCGATCGTTTTGTTTTGCTAAGCATGCAATAACAGAGTGTATTTATCCTTGATTTGATTTTGCGTTGTTATTAGAAGATTTGTATAACGTTGGTAATTTTAGTTGTCGATATTATTTTATAATTTTCTAGAGTTGGTTGTTTACTATCAATCGAAGCGTATGGATAATTCTAGTGGTAACTAAAGAAGCTTCCATCCCAAATAAGGTTGTATGACGTGAGACAGTGATGACGAAATGTGTTTTGATTGGTTATAATTATGTCTTGCCCGAAAGTTCTTTATTTCTCTGGAGTTAGAGAGACTATATAAGTGCCGCACTGTTTCAAAAGTGAATTGTATTGTTAAGTTGAAAGGTGAAAGTTGAGATGGTGTGAAAAAATTATTGTGAAGTTATTGATGTTCGCTGAATAAGTTGGAAAAAATACGACGACTTTGCCTGTTGCTGTGAGCAGTTTGATAAATGAGAGTGAGGAATTGAGTACATTATGGTTTTTATAAGGGGTTTGGGAAATCAAAAAAAATAACATCGAGTGTAACACTTAGGCTGTCGGGATGGAGGGAGGGGAGGAATAAAGTGTGTGTGTGGTATAATAGAGTGAGAGAGATGGTGAGATGGGAGATTGGCAAGGTCTGAAATAGCAAGATTGACAGGAAATAGACATTATTACAAAAAAAAAAAAATAGAATTACTTATGTAATTCATTATTTACTTAAATTAGCTCACCAAGATGCAAATTAACTCCTTTACCTTGGTGATTTTGTCCCTGGTGTACTGAATTTGTTCTGTCTCTGTATTTTGTTCTTTCTCTGTCTCTTTCTTGTCTGTCTCTGTCTTGTATTTCCTGTCTATATGATCTCTCTCTCTCTCTCTCTCTCGTCTCTCTCTCTCTCTCTCATATCTCTGTCGCCACTATCATGATTTTGTATTAATTTTAATGAATGGATAATACCAGTCCTGTCCGTGAATTATAGATCATTAAATACACAATTGACTGACTGGTCTAGATTGAATTGGCTAGTTTAACTCTGCCAGGACTTGTATTTAGCATGTGTAGTCATTGTACCCTTAGAGAGTCTAAGTAACTAGCAATTTTAATGTACAGCAGTACACACACCGCGAGCCCGACCCACGCTATCGCAGTGAGTCAGCACTTGAGTTTTGAATCGGACCGTTTTAACCAATCAGAGCAGGCTCAGTGGGTAGAGCAGTTTTGACTGTGTCAGAGCCTAACACAGTTTGAATCAGTCGTGTGTGAGACGAGGTAGAGGCAACATCTCCACAGCTAGAGAAATCTCTACACTCATAGACCAGGAAGCAGGACTTAGAATCTTTAGAATTCTATTCAAGTCATCACGGGCCTGAACTTGTCAAACAGGTAAATGAACACCCTTCTGTTTCATCGTGATATATTTATATTATTGTTGAAATTATGTTTGTGGAATTTGCTATGCATAAATGTGAATTGTTAATCCGAATTTGTGTGACCATGTGGAAGAGCCGAACACGTGGCGAAACACGACCGGTTGCGCCGCCATGTTGTATCCCGTACGGAACCACTGTTGTTTAACTTATATGTATGTTTGCAGACCAGTGGCTGTACCACTGAATGTTTATAATATTATTAATTCTGTATGTGTATAGTTAGCCACGTTTGATATTTATGTATGTATAGGAATTTAGAGTGAGATTCCAGTGGAACCCGGAAGTAGCAGAATGTTCGTCGCTTATGTATAGAGATGTGGAGCTATCACTGAGGGCTACTTGGCTTTCAGTGAGACGCTCTGCACAAACCGATTATTCAGGGTTGTGCAGAATTTCGTCTCTTATATTACACGGGCAGGCGAGCTATCCCGAGCTATCCCGAGCTATCCTGTGCGCACCACTCCACAGAAACGACTAGTTGGCGGAGTATCCTCTACCGCACAAGACGGAAAGAGCGACCCGGAAAACTCCCTGTCAGACCCCACAGCGTGGCAAGGGAACCCAACTACACAACGACACAGGTGGACCAGAAGCTACCTCACAGAAGGACTTCGAACCCCCACACATGAGTTAAGTGCATAAGGCGAAGGTGCACTTAAACTGATCATAACAGGACCACAGTAGTCCAACTCTTCAGAAACTGTAAAACGGACCACAGTAGTCCAAATCTACATGAAATATTATAGCAGTGCCCGAGGAAGAAATAACAGCTGCCTAGACTATCAGCGATCGAACTATTAGCAGTGACTGAGACTTTTTAAGTTAGATTAGTACTTAGAGAATCTTGTATAGAGTAGAAGAAATAAATGTGTGATTTTAACTGTTATCAAGTGGCTGGACTACATATGATTCATAGCCGTGTGAAAGCTAGTGTGACAGTATTCTTTTACCATTTTTCTATCTATTTCTGTACCCCAACCTTAACACAGAACGAGCTAAACAAATAAATTTATTAAAGTAATTCATAGGGTGACTTACTAGCAGTTCCCACCGAATAAACGTGAGGGTCCATAATTCCATTGTGCAGAGCCCATAAACCCCACGTGACACTTTAATTGGCGAGCCTAGCCAGGATCTGTGTATAATAGGAATTGGGTATAACCGGACCTAAGTACAATAAAATTAGATAACAGTAGAAGTAGAATAACTTAGAATAGTGTAAGGGTATAACACTGATCAGTTGGGTGCACTATTCTTTAGTTAAAAACTTTTTTGCTTCAAATTATTTTTGTGCCTGTATGTTGCATTGTTCTTTTGCAGGTTTTGCTTAAATAACTGTTGTATGCCATTTGACTCTTGTTTTATTCTATTATTGATTACGAATTTGATGGTCTTTGCATTGTTTTTATTGAATTGCAATATTGCTAGTGTTTTGGTATTCCACGTGATTCAGAGGGTGTTCATAGACACGTTTGGCAATGTCGGACCCAGTGGCCTTGAGATTGCGCTTCAAGGAATTAGGGGAAGCTTTACACTTAGCAGGGGGAGACCTAATTGCGTATATCAATGCAGAGGTAGAGAAACAGGAGGCTAAGGCAGAGAGAGCAGCAGAGAGAGAGGCGAAAGAAACTCGAAGCGGCAGAGAGAGCCGCAGAGAGAGAACAGAAAAAAGCAGAATTAGAAGCAGAGCAAAAGAAATTAGAAGCAGAGCAAAAGAAAGCAGAGTTAGAAGCAGCAAGAGAGCAAAAGAAATTTGAACTGGAAGCAGAGCAGAAGAAACTAGAATTAGAAGCAGAACAGAAGAAGGTAGCAGCAGAGAGAGAAGCAGAAGTTAGGAGATGGGAGTATGAGCGGGCAGAAAAAGAAAAAGAGAGGAAGAAAAGGAAAAAGAAAGACAGCATGAGTTAGAGCTAAGAAGATTGGGATCAGGAGCTTCAAGTTCTTCCTCAACCCCTCCCACTCAGATCAGCTAGAGGTAGCATCCAACCCTGTACAAGGAATGTCATTTCCACTGGGAACATTCAATGAGAGAGAAGAAGGTCTAGATCTCTATCTGACTAGGTTTGAGCGTCTAGCAACAGAGTATAAACTAGATCCCACTCATTGGTCTTTTAAGCTTAGTCAAGGGCTTAGAGGAAAGGCTTATGACATCTACAGTAAGCTACCGACTGACAGAGTGACTGACTATCACAAAGTAAAAGAGGCACTCCTAACGGGATTCGAACTGACAGGAGAATGCTATCGGCAAAAATTCCGCACCAATCGGAGAGTGAAAGGAGAGAGCTATGCGCAGTTCGCGGATCGGTTGTCCACAATGCTGGATAAGTGGATTAGCCAGTCAGCCACGGCTAAAACGTATGATGGACTGACAGAACTGTTAGTATGGGAACAGCTACGGGAAACCATGACCCCCGAGCTGAGAACATTCTCAGTAGAGCAGGGCGCGGAAAGACTAGAAGATCTGGTCAAGGTCGCAGATAGGTACGTGGCCGCACACGGAGAAGCCAAGAGCTTCAGGCGAGACCTAAAGCCTAACGGGAAAGAGGCACAGAAACGAAGCCCTAACCGGGAAGAGCGCACCGCGAATAAGCCGAATAACCCCAGACCTGGGCAAAATAAAGGACCCAACACGGAATTCGGGAAAAGAGGTCCCGCAGAACAGAGACGGTATTGTTCGTTCTGCAACAGAAACAATCACTCCACCGCAGAATGTTTCAAGTTGGCCGCACAACGTAGGGAAGAGCGCGAAAGCCGGCCAGCGCACAGAGTTCTAACTCAAAGCAGCGGTAACAAGCCACACACGATCGGAGATCACCCATCGGTGACAGACACGGTCAAGGTCAACGGAAAAGAAGCGAACTGTCTGTATGACACAGGTCTATCATACGACGCGATAGTTAGCGAATCTCTTGTATCGCGCGCGGACTTGACAGACAAGACAGTCGACTTACAAGGAGCAGACTTGACGAAACCGACGACTACTTGCCCAATAGCATTGGATCGAAGTAGAGAGTAGGTACGTCACAGGACGAATCCAAGCAGCTGTTTTACAGAAACCCCTGTATGATCTAGTGCTAGGTTGTAGGTATGTGTTCTTAGGCACGCCCCCTAAAACTGTAGAGATAGCTGCAGTGCAAACCAGGGCCCAAGCTAAAACCCAACCACCCCAGCCCGAGTTCGCTCCGAATCCAGGACTCGAAGAGATCAAAACAGCACAGAAAGAAGACACCTCGATAGCGAAGTGCTTCCAGAAGCTACCCAAGGCGCACACACCCCCGCACAAGGGAGACTTCTACATGGAAGAGGGAGTTCTACATCGACAAGGAGATGGAGATCACACCCAACTAGTACTACCAGCCACCCTTCGAGCCCAAGTACTAGAATTAGGCCACAGCATGCCACTCAGCGGACACATGGGAATTGGAGCCACAGTGCAGAGAATCAGCGCACACTACTATTGGCCAGGAATCACGGAGGATGTCAAGCGCTACGTGAAATCTTGCCACCAATGTCAACGATATTCCCCGCGACATCACACCGTACCAGTTACCTTAGGACCATCAGTAGTAGTCGGCGTGCCATTCCAGCAAGTCTCAGTAGACATAGTAGGACCACTGCCCATGACCAAGAAGCGGAACAGATTTCTACTCACACTCGTCGACGCATGTACGATGTGGTGCGAAGCAGTCCCGTTGCCAGCGATCGACACCAAGAAGATTGCAGATGCACTCATCGCCATCTTTACCAGAGTCGGATTCCCGGACAGCATTAGAACGGACAACGGATCTCAGTTCACCGGCCGCCTGATGCAAGACGTGTTCGAGTTGATACAAGTTCATCACATTCGCACACCACCATACCACCCAGCCAGCAACGGACAAGTAGAAAGACTGAATGGAACCCTTCTCACCATACTCAGGAAAGTCGCCGACGACAATCCAGAAGCGTGGGACACCTACGTGAATGCGGCACTGTTCGCATACCGAGAAACGCCCCATGCAGCCACAGGCTACACCCCGTCAACATTGCTATTCGGCAGACCTCTAGCAGGACCGCTAGAAGCCCTACGCAGAAGTTGGACGGAAGCCAAGATAGACGACACACCAAGAGGTGCCACCAAGTACGTCGCAGACCTGCAGGAAACCCTCAAAGCAACGTGGAAGAAAGCTGGTGAAGCACTGAAGAAGGCAAGAGCCCGTCAGGCGAAGTACTACAACCGCCACGCGAAGGACAGAGAACTGCAAGTCGGCGATCAAGTGCTACTCTTACTTCCAAGTGGAACCAACAAGCTGGACATCGCTTGGAGAGGACCGTACCGGGTGACTGCCAAGAAATCCAAGACAGTCTACCAAGTAGAGGTGAACGGGAGAGCCCGATACCACCACAATCTCCTCAAGAAGTATACGGACAGACCAGCGACCCCCAGCACTCACAACTTGCTAGCCATCGCCATCGCGGAAGAAGGAGAAAGCATGGAGACCAATGCAGTAGAGTATCCCCTGCACTCCAAAGAAACCTACAAAGACGTGATACTCAACGGAGACCTAGCCTCTAAACAGCAACAGCAAGTACTACAGGTCATTCGACAACATCAGACTGTGCTAACAGACCGACCAGGGAGGACAGACCTCGTCGAAGTAACCTTAACGGTGACCGACCCAACACCCGTCCGCCAGAAGCTCTACCCGATGCCACTGTCGCAGCAGCGAGCCATCAAGGAAGAGATAGACACCTTACTGGCAGCCGGAATCATCTCAGAGTCTACTTCACCCTACAGCGCAGGCACGGTATTGTTGCGAAAACCCAACGGAGAGCATCGACTGTGCATCGACTTCAGACTGTTGAATGCCGTAACGCAGTTCCAGCCAGAGCCACTCCCGGACCAGACAGACCTATTTGCCAAGCTACAGCGAGCAAAGTACTTCTCACGCATCGACCTCAGCAAAGGATACTACCAGATACCAGTGCAACCGCAAGTCCGAAAGTACCTAGCTTTCAGCACTATGGAAGGACACTTCGAATTCAATGTACTTCCATTCGGACTCCACAACGCACCCAGCATCTTCAGCGCCATGATGCGAAAACTCCTGGCACCCCTGAGCAGCGAGCACCTACATTCGTTTATGGACGACATCCTCATCGCAACACCTACGTGGGAGGAACATGTCACGCTCCTACAACAACTACTCGCTCGCCTCAGAGACACGGGATTGACGGCAAGACCCACCAAATGTCAGATTGGATTCACAGAACTAGAATTTCTGGGACACACCATCAGTCAAGGAAGCCTGCGACCGGTAGAGAAGACAGTGAAACGCCTACTCGACGCTCCTAGGCCCAAGACAAAGAAGGAAGTGCAGTCGTTTCTAGGACTCTGCGGCTTCTACCAGAAGTTCATCCCCAACTACAACAGCATCGCCGTACCACTGACAAATGGAACCCGGAAAATCGCCCCGGACAAAGTAGTTTGGACAGCGGAATGCGAGACAGCATTCCAAACACTCAAGGACAGAATGACATCGGCGCCAGTACTCCACCTACCCGATTTGACTCAGCCATTCGTTCTTCGCACCGACGCAAGCGACTTAGGCCTCGGAGCAGTACTGCTACAGCGCGACCCCAAGAATGCGGAGACGCTATTCCCTGTCGCCTACGCCAGCAGAAAATTGAGACCCGCCGAGACCCACTACGCCACGTCGGAGAAAGAGTGTCTTGGACTAGTCTGGGCCATACAGAAATTCCAACTCTACCTGTATGGGACCCACTTCACAGTTCAGGTGGACCACCAACCACTATCGTTCATGGCAGCCTCCAAGTCTTTGAACTCTCGCCTGATGCGATGGGCACTCACCCTTCAGGCATACTCATTCCAAATCGAGTACATCCCCGGCAAGGAAAACCACGGAGCCGACTACCTCAGTCGCCATCTCGTGGAGGACACAGCAGCTGTCGCCCACCCAACACAACTAAGGGCCACAGCACCAGAATTCGTCCCCGCCCAGTAATACCCTGTCACTAGTGTCCATAGCTACCTGGCACAGCAGTGCAGCTCAGGTAGAGCAACTTACTTAGTTTGTAAATAGGACCCTAGGATAGTGCAGTGTTAAACTAGGCTCTGTAGTAGAAAAAGGTCGAATCCAGTAGTCATCGCCTTTTTTCAGTTGAGGGAGCCTGTCACGAATTGGCTAGTTTTAACTCTGCTTGTTGACTATTTAGCCATGTGTAGTCTTTGTAACAGTAGAGAAGTTAGACTATTACACAGCAGCAATTAAATTACACAGCAGACCACACACCGCGAGCCCGACCCACGCTAGCGCAGTGAGTCAGCACTTGAGCTTTGAATCGGACCGTTTTAACCAATCAGAGCAGGCTCAGTGGGTAGAGCAGTTTTGAATGTGTCAGAGCCTAACACAGTTTGAATCAGTCGTGTGTGAGACGAGGTAGAGGCAACATCTCCACAGCTAGAGAAATCTCTACACTCATAGACCAGGAAGCAGGACTTAGAATCTCAGAATTCTATTTAGTCAACACGGGCCTGAACTTGTCAAACAGGTAAATGAACACCCTTCTGTTTCATCGTGATATATTTATATTATTGTTGAGATTATGTTTGTGGAATTTGCTATGCATAAATGTGAATTGTTAATCCGAATTTGTGTGACCATGTGGAAACGCCGAACACGTGGTGAAACACGACCGGTTGCGCCGCCATGTTGTATCCCGTACGGAACCACTGTTGTTTAACTTATATGTATGTTTGCAGACCAGTGGCTGTACCACTGAATGTTTATAATATTATTAATTCTGTATGTGTATAGTTAGCCACGTTTGATATTTATGTATGTATAGGAATTTAGAGTGAGATTCCAGTGGAACCCGGAAGTAGCAGAATGTTCGTCGCTTATGTATAGAGATGTGGAGCTATCACTGAGGGCTACTTGGCTTTCAGTGAGACGCTCTGCACAAACCGATTATTCAGGGTTGTGCAGAATTTCGTCTCTTATATTACAGACGGGCAGGCGAGCTATCCCGAGCTATCCCGAGCTATCCTGTGCGCACCACTCCACAGAAACGACTAGTTGGCGGAGTATCCTCTACCGCACAAGACGGAAAGAGCGACCCGGAAAACTCCCTGTCAGACCCCACAGCGTGGCAAGGGAACCCAACTACACAACGACACAGGTGGACCAGAAGCTACCTCACAGAAGGACTTCGAACCCCCACACATGAGTTAAGTGCATAAGGCGAAGGTGCACTTAAACTGATCATAACAGGACCACAGTAGTCCAACTCTTCAGAAACTGTAAATCGGACCACAGTAGTCCAAATCTACATGAAATATTATAGAAAGTGCCCGAGGAAGAAATAACAGCTGCCTAGACTATCAGCGATCGAACTATTAGCAGTGACTGAGACTTTTTAAGTTAGATTAGTACTTAGAGAATCTTGTATAGAGTAGAAGAAATAAATGTGTGATTTTAACTGTTATCAAGTGGCTGGACTACATATGATTCATAGCCGTGTGAAAGCTAGTGTGACAGTATTCTTTTACCATTTTTCTATCTATTTCTGTACCCCAACCTTAACACAGAACGAGCTAAACAAATAAATTTATTAAAGTAATTCATAGGGTGACTTACTAGCAGTTCCCACCGAATAAACGTGAGGGTCCATAATTCCATTGTGCAGAGCCCATAAACCCCACGTGACACACACCCACACGCTCACACCCACCCCCACACACACACATACACACCAATCACAACATAGCCCAACACAACATCCACACAGCTCAACATCCTCACACGTGAACGCGAGCACGCGCCCACCTCTGCCACACCACACACACCCCTCCACACTGCCACACCACACACCCCCCTCCACACTAGCAACCAGCACCCGCACGCACACAGACAAAACACTCATGCTACACCCCATCACTACATTGACAGCAATATATTCCATTTATCCAGCTTCACCCCCCCCCCAACTCATCACCATGATCTCCAAAAAAAGAACACCACACACACACATGGAAGCGATGTGGGGCCCAACTGGCCACGGCGAGAATGTCCCGGATGTCTAGTGATAGCCTACTGATTGTACACCCTGATGGCAGTGGGCACAAAAGAGTTCTTGTAGCGGTCTTCACACACACACACTTCATGGCCAACATTTTGAGAAATTTAGACAATACCAAACCCATTTTGTCCTAAAACTCGCTTGATTTTAGAAACATAGTTCAAATGACCTTTTTTGTGTTGTGCAAGCATCATTTGATAGGCCTGTCGGCTCACTCTTGATTTTATCAGTTTAAGAACTTTCATCCAGTGTTTAACACACTTTATATATGTTCATATGTACAAGGGATCCCGGCTTGTATCACCGTACAGCATTTTGTTGGAAGCATGCAGAGGGACATTTAACACTCTGTTCATAGCAAATGTGTGCACGTTTTCTATCACAGACCCACTTTCCTCCAACCCTTATACCTCCGCCGAATATGTCAAGATGGGTTCGACTTGCGCGTCAAATAATTTCCAGAATATAAACGCGCTCGATGCGGTAATTACTCTCAATAATTTCAGGATTTCACTTACACCATTTTTTTGCTTTTCTGCAGACCTCCAACAAAGCCGATGATTTTGCTTTTTTGTAAGCTTTTATTTTTCAGTTGGGCAACCCTCGCTGTGAAATGTTAAAAGGAACTCATTCTACAAGAGGGCGTGGTCAGTCCCTTTAGGCAACGTTGAGCAGCGTTAGTTATTGGTGTGGGTGACCATTGAATGCTCAGAGATACCCGTACAGGCAGAGCATGGTTGGAAGCTGTTTAACAGCCTGGGGATACAGGGTGGGTGTGGGTGGATGGAGGGTGGGGTGGGGGAAGAGGGGGAAGAATGGATAGGGAAGTGGGAATGGGCAAGCGACAAGGTCCTACTCCTTTTTTTGGGAAGAGACTAGTCAGAGCGCGCCCGCACGCATTCCACAGCACGGACTTTACAGATTGTGACCTAGACAGGTGAATGCCAGAAATACCAATACATCCAGCACGCATTCCACAGCACGGACTTTACAGATTGTGACGTAGACGGGTGAATGTCAGAAATACCAATACATCCAGCAAACAATGTTAAGTTTTGTTCCCCCATTCTCATTAGACCCCCACTCCCTCCCACCCTCGCAACCATCCTTCTGTCATGGGTGGAGTTGCTCTTTCGGCTGTCGCGGCTTTCAGTTGAGAAAACAGCCTGAGTTTCGCTCCGTTCAGATCACATAATAGTTTTTAAAAATAATTTAAACAGCTAATTCCACAAATTGGCATCCATCAAATCCTCGCTTAGATTAGACATTTATAAGTGTTTGCGCATTTTTAAATAGAGTTCTTCTTCTCCTTTCTTCTTTCATTTAGGGCTGCCAACCTCAACTTATTGAGGACACTGCAGCCAACATTAGGGGGAGGTGGTACCTCGCGCTTATAAAAGTACGGCTCATGGGGAAGGGGGGGGGGGGTAGGGTTGGGGGTAGAGTGGCGGGTGGGGGAGGTAGGAGGAAGGTGAAGGAGGGGTTACAGCTGGGATTTGAAGCTCTCCAGCTCAGGGTCTAAGACCACATGGGCAGGGAGCTTGTTCCACTCGTTGATTGTTCGAGGGAAGAAGGACTGTTGTCGGTAGAGTGTACGGCAGGATGGGAGTTGGAAAGTCAGGGGGTGCTTCTGACGTGTGGTCCTGCGCTGAGGATTTGGGTTTGGTTTGTTGGTGGTGTTGATGATGGCAAGTCCGTTGACGTACTTGTACATCATCGTCAGGCGGGCTTTCCGGCGTCGCTCCTGGAGGGTGGGCCATTTGAGGTCTGCAAGCATGTCGTCCACACTGGAGGTCTGACGGTGTCGCTTCACTGTCCAGCGCGCAGCTCGTCGTTGGACGGCCTCCAGCTTGTGTGTTTCTTTAACTGTGTACGGGTCCCAGACTGTCCCTGCATATTCTAGGATGGGACGTACCATGGCTTGGTAGGCTTGTTGCTTAGCTCGCTGGGAGCCAACCTTCAGGTTACGCCGCAGGAACCCAAGTGTCTTGTTGGCTTTGTTGGTGGTGTTTGTTATATGGTGGTCCCATCGTAGATCGTCAGTGATGGTAACGCCAAGGTATTTCGTTTCGCTGACTGCTTGGAGGGGGTGATCGCGCAGAGAGTAGATGTGAGTCATGGGTGACCTTTTCCTGGTGATGTGGAGCGTTTGACACTTATCTGGATGGAAGGCCATCATCCACACTCTCTCCCACTCTGCAAGGCGGTTGAGGTCGTCTTGGAGGGTTTGTTGGTCTTTTGTAGAGGAAATGTTGTTCTTGCAGAGGGTGTCGTCTGCGAAGAGGAGGGTAGCAGAGGTCAGGCCGGACGGGAGATCATTGATGTAGAGTAGGAATAGACAGGGGCCTAGCACAGATCCCTGCGGGACTCCTGACTCCACAGGCACGAAACTGGACTTTGTCCCCTCAACCACCACGGCCTGTTTCCTGTCGCTAAGAAAGTTGCAGATCCAGTCATTCACCTGGCCTGTGATCCCGTAGTGGCGTAGCTTATGGACGAGGAGAGAGTGGCAGACCTTGTCGAACGCCTTGGAGAAGTCCATGACGAGGGTGTCGCACTGCTGGCCCCTCTCCAGACTCTCTGTCAGCTCATCCACAAGCCCCAGTAGCTGGGTCTCACAGGACCGGTTCCTCCGGAAGCCATGCTGCTGTTCACATATGATGTTGTTTCTTTCGGCGAAGTGCATGATGGAGCTCACCATGATGTGCTCGAAGATTTTGCAGGGTATGCTGGTCAGTGAAATGGGACGGTAGTTCTCTGGGCGGTACCGCTCCCCTTTCTTGAAGACAGGAGTGACATTCGCGAGGCGCCAGTCTTGGGGCACCACGCCAGAGAGTAGGGAGGATCTGTAGAGGAGTGTGAGGGCAGGGGTGAGCTCGACTGCTAGTTCTTTTAGCATCCTAGGGCCGATGCCGTCGGGACCTGAAGCTTTATGGGGATCAAGGTTTTCTAGTAATTTCTGTACACCTTCCTCGCAGATGAAGATAGTGCTCAGGGTTGGGCGGTCTTGACTGGGGTGGAGGTTGGTTCGTTGTTGGAACTCGTCAGATGAGCAGTCAATGCGGGGACTGAAGGCAGACTGGAATTGGCTGTTCAGGACTTCTGCTCTATCCTTGGCATCAGTATGAAGTCGGCCGTCTACCTTCAGGGGTGCTACACTTGCTTGCTCAGTCCTCTTGGACTTGATGTAAGTCCAAAGTTTCTTGTTCTTGGATGATTGTGGGCAGGGGTTGTTGTCACACTCACTGATAAGTTTTTCAGTGTGTGTCCAGTAGGCCTTACGAAGGCGGCGTTGCGCAATACTTTTGAGCTGGCGAAATTTGGCATGCATAGTCTCATCGCCCGACTTCTTCCACTTCTTGTACAGCTTGTCTTTTTTCCTGATAAGGCGTTGAGTCTCATAGTCCACCCACGGTTTGTTGTTTTT
Organism: Oncomelania hupensis; assembly: GCA_036898135.1. Taxonomy (NCBI): domain Eukaryota; kingdom Metazoa; phylum Mollusca; class Gastropoda; order Littorinimorpha; family Pomatiopsidae; genus Oncomelania; species Oncomelania hupensis. The sequence continues at coordinate 61,442 of JBAHVR010000213.1, read as the reverse complement.
TGCACCCAGGGTCTTAGAAGGGATGTGCTGTTCAGTGATGTTTGTCACGCCGTCTTTGAAGGCTTTCCATATGTCTTCAGTGTCGCTTCTTTCCGTGTAGGAATGGCAGATGGAGTTGGCCAGTAGTGTAGCCGCGGCGCGTAGCGCAGGCCAGTCAGCCTTACTGTACTGAAGAACTTGACGGGGTGGTTGTCGGTGGTAGACAGGGTCAGCATCGTATTCAATGTACACAATATCATGATCAGATAGACCTGGCAGTACCTCTGTTCTAGGCACCAATGATGGGTTGTTGGTGAGGACAAGGTCTAAGGTGTTTTGATCTCTTGTTGGAACAGTGATCAGTTGTTCTAGTCCGGCATCGTTGAAGATGTCAAGGAACTCATAGTGGATGCCTGGAAGTATGGAAGTGGTCTTCAGTGTTCTAGTGGCCCAGTCGAGGGCTGGGAGATTGAAATCGCCTCCGACAATCATAGGGGCATCCATGGAGGCTGCACGCTGGAGAGAGTTGGCAAAGAGTCTCATGCTGGCTTCATCTGATACATGGTTGCGGTAGTAGCACCCAACCATTAGTTGTTTCCTGCCTCTGATTTTGATCTAGTCCAAATCAGCTCACAGTCGCTGACAGCAAACTCGGGGACTTCTTGGCACGTGAGGTGTTCAGCAACAGCGATGAGGACGCCACCTCCTTTCCTATTCCGATCACGCCTGAAGACATTATAGGAGGGCAGGAATTCGCTGGTGTGGACACTGTCATCAAGATGTGTCTCAGTTCCAAGGATGATATCAGGCTTGGTGGAAATGATGAGGTTAGACAGGGCAGGCACCTTTCCAGTCACTGACTGAAAATTGATGTTTAGAATTCGCAGTGGACGGTGAGATTGCTTGTTTTGTTGGCGGATTCTGGTGGGGGTAGAGGCGTGGAAGGGGTGAAATGTAGCTTCGTCAGTGGAGGAAGTGGAGTCAAGGCGGGAGGACAAGTTGGGGGTAGTTCGGTCGAGACCAAACAAGTCAAAGGCTGTCTTAGAGTAATTCGCACCATCGCAGATGGCACAGTTCCAGACTACGTCGCTCTGGCCTAGGCGACTGTAGGATGCAGAGGGTATGCTCTGGCACGCTAGGTGGTGCCATTGGCCACATGTTTCACATACAACTCCTTGGTCGTTCCATGTAACAGAACAATCACATGTGCCACATGGGTAACGAGACCTGTTCGTAAAGTCATTGTTTATGTTAGTGGGGCTGTCGGCTGTTGACATTCTGGAGCTCGTAGGATTTAGCTGTGGAGCTTGAGTTGGTGAGAGTAGTTTTAGTAGGAGTAGGAAGTGCAGTACACGTAGTTCGTACACACTCATTTCTTGTCTGTGTGGCAATGCATTCGAAAAACACGGGAAAAAAGTTTACTCACATTTCGATGCATGTGTATAACTGGCAAAGTCTGTATTAAAGGCAAACCATGATCGTTCACGTGGCCGATGTAGATTGGGAAGGAGTGGAAACCTGATCTACTGGTAGTGGTCAGATGTACTTGATGTAGATACAGGAGGTGGTGGAGGCCGGTACAGTGTCGGCTGTTGTAGTTCAGTGAGCGATCGCCGCCATATTTGTTGACAATCACAGGGTGCCGGTATTGGCGTGAGTCGAGTTGGTTTGAAGAATGGTTCGGCAGGTGTCGGTCGATAGTTAAAAAGGACTGGAAATGGGTAGTGAATGGTTTGGGAGGAAATTGGGTGGTGGAAACGGGCTGAAAACAGCTAAAACTGTATAATTAAGCTGCTGAGATGGGAGAGCAAAAAGAAAGCCGACTTTCCTGGATGCGCGCGCACCTCTGTCTTCAAAGACACTTTAAAGTTTAGAGGCTCTCGGGTTCAGGCACGCTTTAAATTCAGAAGACTACTTTTGGTTCAGCTATTGTTAAACTTAATGGACATTACTCATACGCTTTTCCCTAAAGACACGATCAACCATCAGTTGCCTAAGAACTCGAGCATTTATGTTTGAATATTCATTACAATGAAATCATCATGGCCATCATTGTCATCGTCATCCGCCTCGTCGTCATTATTGTGGTCGTCGTTGTCATCATTGTCATCATCATCATCATCATGATCATCGTCATCATCATGATCATCATCAGGTCAATGCATCTAAAGCGCTATTATATTATTCAATTGGTCACTACTACTACTACTACTACTACTACTACTACTACTACTACTACTACTACTACTACTACTACTACTACTACTACTAACGAGGGTGATGATGATGATGATGATGAGGAGGAGGAGTATGATGATGATGAGGAGGAGGAGGAGTATGATGATGATGATGATGATGAGGAGGAGGAGGAGGAGGAGGAGGATGTGTGTGTGTGTATGTCTACACAGCGTTGTTTTCACAAATACGTGAACAAATACCATGTTTCTGGACGGAACTCGTTATGTTGATCTCAAAAGAGTGTTCCGTTAGAGTTAGGGTTAGATTAAGGTTAGGGTTAGCGTTAGAACACTTAAAAGTACTTTAAACAGGGGACGAATGTCAAATATGTCAAAACAATGTATGTGGCGTTTCATGCGAGTCACAACAACGGGGTCTTCAAAAGTTTGTGTGTGTGTGTGTGTGTGCGTGTGTGTGTATGTGTATGAATGTGTTTGTGTAGGGGAAAGGGTGCGTGTGCTTTTAAAAAATATTGTTATTTCTGACATTTTTATTGTAGATCATTGTCCGTTAAATAAATCAATGTCCCCAGACAGTTGAACGTATAAGGGACGTATGGCAATGACACCAATAGCCTATCATTTAGTACAGAACTTGTCAATGACACCAATAGCCTATAATTTAGTACAGAACTTGTCAATGACACCAATAGCCTATCATTTAGTACATAACTTGTCAATGACACCAACAGCCTATCATTTAGTACAGAACTTGTCAATGACACCAACAGCCTATCATTTAGTACAGAACTTGTCAATGACACCAATAGCCTATCATTTAGTACAGAACTTGTCAATGACACCAATAGCCTATCATTTAGTACAGAACTTGTCAATGACACCAATAGCCTATCATTTAGTACAGAACTTGTCAATGACACCAATAGCCTATCATTTAGTACAGAACTTGTCAATGACACCAATAGCCCATCATTTAGTACAGAACTTGTCAATGACACCAATAGCCTCTCATTTAGGACAGAACTTGTCAATGACACCAATAGCCTATCATTTAGTACAGAACTTGTCAATGACACCAATAGCCTATCATTTAGTACAGAACTTGTCAATGACACCAATAGCCTATCATTTAGTACAGAACTTGTCAATGACACCAATAGCCTATCATTTAGTACAGAACTTGTCAATGACACCAATAGCCCATCATTTAGTACAGAACTTGTCAATGACACCAATAGCCCATCATTTAGTACAGAACTTGTCAATGACACCAATAGCCTATCATTTAGTACAGAACTTGTCAATGACACCAATAGCCTATCATTTAGTACAGAACTTGTCAATGACACCAATAGCCTATCATTTAGTATAGAACTTGTCAATGACACCAATAGCCTATCATTTAGTACAGAACTTGTCAATGACACCAATAGCCTATCATTTAGTACAGAACTTGTCAATGACACCAATAGCCTATCATTTAGTACAGAACTTGTCAATGACACCAATAGCCTATCATTTAGTACAGAACTTGTCAATGACACCAATAGCCTATCATTGAGTACAGAATTTGTCAATGACACCAATAGCCTATCATTTAGTACAGAACTTGTCAATGACACCAATAGCCTATCATTTAGTACAGAACTTGTCAATGACACCAATAGCCTATCATTTAGTACAGAACTTGTCAATGACACCAATAGCCTATCATTTAGTACAGAACTTGTCAATGACACCAATAGCCTATCATTTAGTACAGAACTTGTCAATGACACCAATAGCCTATCATTTAGTACAGAACTTGTCAATGACACCAATAGCCTATCATACAGAACTTTAGATCGACCAGCGAAACTTGGTTCCTAGTGATCCATTTCCTTTCCGGTTATGCAATGGGGAAATCCTTACGAACTTTTCTTCGTGGCTGCGGTTCTGAAGAGGCAGAGCCTTTAGTTGCAGGCGACATTTTGTTCGTCCTTATCCAGCGCAAAAGTTATGACGTAGGCGGGGGTGGAGGGAAGGGGGTGGGGAATGGGTGGGGGTGGAGGGGAGTTTCCTACGAAAAAGAACCACGAACAAAGTTTCTGGGCTTCCCAACACTCTCTAGTGTCGAAGACTAGTGGCCACACCGTATGATTCTTTTTTTTGGTTTGTTTTTGTATTTGTAATGTTTTGTTGTCCCTGTTATAAACATCTGCTATAACCAAACATTTCCTTTGTGTACTGCTCTAAACGATGCAGGATTCCCAACAACAACAATAAGTTGGGTGATTGCCTCTTTAGGGCTAGTGCACATGATGTTTGTGTCTGGACTGCAACTCACTGGACTATCACAGCGACAGAGTACATGTAAGTCTAGCTAGCTACCTATCAATCAGTGTGTCTGGACTGCAACTCACTGGACTATCACAGCGACAGAGTACATGTAAGTCTAGCTAGCTACCTATCAATCAGTGTGGCTGGGTATCTATCAACCAGTGTAGCTGGGTACCTATCATCCAGTGTGGTGGGTACGTATCAACCAGTGTGGTGGGTACCTATCAACCAGTGTGGCTGGGTACATATCAACCAGTGTGGTGGGTACCTATAAACCAGTGTGGCAGGGTACCTAACAACCAGTGTGGTGGGTACCTATCAACCAGTGTGGTGGGTACCTATCAACCAGTGTGGTGGGTACCTATCAACCAGTGTGGTGGGTACCTATCAACCAGTGTGGTGGGTACGTATCAACCAGTGTGGTGGGTACCTATAAACCAGTGTGGCAGGGTACCTAACAACCAGTGTGGTGGGTACCTATCAACCAGTGTGGTGGGTACCTATCAACCAGTGTGGTGGGAACCTATCAACCAGTGTGGTGGGTACGTATCAACCAGTGTGGTGGGTACCTATCAACCAGTGTCATGATCAGCTGTAGAAGGTTGTGTGACAGAAGAAGATTCAGGGCTTGGGTGACGTCATGGACGAACTGTGCTGAGTTTATTACAACGTTGTTAAAGTTAACATGGGGTGACGTCATGGACGAACTGTGCTGAGTTTATTACAACGTTGTTAAAGTTAACATGGGGTGACGTCATGGACGAACTGTGCTGAGTTTATTACAACGTTGTTAAAGTTAACATGGGGTGGCGTCATGGACGAACTGTGCTGAGTTTATTACAACGTTGTTAAAGTTAACATGGGGTGACGTCATGGACGAACTGTGCTGAGTTTATTACACCGTTGTTAAAGTTAACATGGGGTGACGTCATGGACGAACTGTGCTGAGTTTAGTACAACGTTGTTAAAGTTAACATGGGGTGACGTCATGGACGAACTGTGCTGAGTTTATTACAACGTTGTTAAAGTTAACATGGGGTGGCGTCATGGACGAACTGTGCTGAGTTTATTACAACGTTGTTAAAGTTAACATGGGGTGACGTCATGGACGAACTGTGCTGAGTTTATTACAACGTTGTTAAAGTTAACATGGGGTGACGTCATGGACGAACTGTGCTGAGTTTATTACAACGTTGTTAAAGTTAACATGGGGTGACGTCATGGACGAACTGTGCTGAGTTTAGTACAACGTTGTTAAAGTTAACATAAGTGTGACGTCATGGACGAACTGTGCTGAGTTTATTACAACGTTGTTAAAATTAACATGGGGTGACGTCATGGACGAACTGTGCCGAGTTTATTACAACGTTGCTAAAGTTAACATGGGGTGACGTCATGGACGAACTGTGCTGAGTTTATTACAACGTTGTTAAAGTTAACATGGGGTGACGTCATGGACGAACTGTGCTGAGTTTATTACAACGTTGTTAAAGTTAACATGGGGTGACGTCATGGACGAACTGTGCTGAGTTTATTACAACGTTGTTAAAGTTAACATGGGGTGACGTCATGGACGATCTGTGCTGAGTTTATTACAACGTTGTTAAAGTTACCATGGGGTGACGTTATGGACGAACTGTGCTGAGTTTATTACAACGTTGGTAAAGTTAACATGGGGTGACGTCATGGACGAACTGTGCTGAGTTTATTACAACGTTGTTAAAGTTAACATGGGGTGACGTCATGGACGAACTGTGCTGAGTTTATTACAACGTTGTTAAAGTTAACATGGGGTGACGTCATGGACGAACTGTGCTGAGGTTTTTTTAACGTTGTTAAAGTTAACATGGGGTGACGTCATGGACGAACTGTGCTGAGTTTATTACAACGTTGTTAAAGTTAACATGGGGTGACGTCATGGACGAACTGTGCTGAGTTTTTTTTAACGTTGTTAAAGTTAACGTGGGGTGACGTCATGGACGAACTGTGCTGAGTTTATTACAACGTTTTTAAAGTTAACATGGGGTGACGTCATAGACGAACTGTGCTGAGTTTATTACAACGTTGTTAAAGTTAACATGGGGTGACGTCATGGTCGAACTGTGCTGAGTTTATTACAACGTTGTTAAAGTCAACATGAGGTGACGTCATGGACGAACTGTGCTGAGTTTATAACAACGTTGTTAAAGTTAACGGTTTGGGTTGTACTAAAGTTATCGAAATGTGACCATCATGGCAACAGACACGACTACAACCTCAGCCGTATTTCAACAATAAATGTTCCAGACACACCGTCAACGTAATTAGAAACCACACAGAGATGTAGAGATTAAACTTTATTTATTAACCACACAAATGACTATACTGTAATACTCTGAAACTGAATCTTTCTTTTCTAATGGTGACGAAGATGTGGAAAAACCATTCAAATTCTAAAACTCTACCTAAGGCTAATGAAATGACATTGTTTTTAATTTAAAAAAAAAACTTGAGCTACCATGGTTTGGGCGTCACAGCGATTGTAGTGGTCTAAAAGGATAACCTATACACAATGTGACACGACATGGTATTTAATCAAATCTAGGAGCTAAAAACTGATTTTCAATGTTATATCCAATCAAAACACACACACTGGTCAAACATGCATGAGTGACGTATTTGACCATTACCATTTCTTGTGGTTTCGATCGTAAGGCCCCCAAAAAGCTGCGATGTATCATTGTTTCCTCCATTTTTTTGACTTTGGAAGTCCCGTATGACGTGGGAAGTCCAATATGACTTTGGAAGTCCAATATGACTTTGGAAGCCCAATATGACGTTGGCAATCCTATATGACCCTGGAAGTCCAATATGTCTGTCTGTCTATCTATCTATCTATCTATCTATCTATCTATCTATCTATCTATCTATCTATCTATCTATCTATCTATCTATCTATCTATCTATCTATCTATCTATCTATCTATCTATCTATCTATCTATCTATCTATCTATCTATCTATCTATCTATCTATCTATCTATCTATCTATCTATCTATCTATCTATCTATCTATCTATCTGTCTGTCTGTCTGTCTGTCTATCTATCTATCTATCTAGTTCAAAACTATTAATGCAAGAAACAGCCAGTTCGAACCGATTTCCAGAGCGAGCCGAAAACTTTGGTCAGAAGTAACCTACCAATGTCGCATAAACGAGTGTGACACTTCGCAACTTTTTGGACTGATCAAGATCGAAACCACGAGGAATGTTAATGGCAAAACGTCAAAAATGTTTGACGTTGATCGAACATTACATTACATTACATTACATTACATTACATTACATGATTATTGCTTTAGGTCCAGCAGACTATTCCGAGCCAAATCAGGACCAGGCAACCCCTGATCCGCATAAAAGATCTGCTGAAACAACCCTAGTGGTTAAACTGAAGGCATTCCACCAGCCAGTCACTTTACAATAAAGACATCCCACGCAGGGGACGCTGAGGTTATACTCTAATTTATAGAACCCCCGTTTACAAAACAAAATATAAAACAAATATCGTTATAAAATATCAACAAAACACATACATATAAAACATTGCTAAATAATAACATCATAGGAAGCCCAAGTGACCACCTAGCAGAAAGCGTCCAATATTTCCAAGCTGATCCAACAGACTTCACACACAAATAAGGAGTTTTGTCCCGGAAGAGTTTTCAAGAAAAAAGGTAGGTGACTGGTCTAGCGAAGAAGAAGATAGTATAGTATATTGATAGAACAGAGCAGGAATTAGAAAGAACAAATGAGAAAGACGGCGACAGTGGGAATTTAAAGCACTAAATTTCCAGAAAGTGTGGATACTATTTATACTGAAACCCCCGGCACCCCAACGGATGGGGGAGGGGGAGGGGGGGTAGAGGGGGGAGGGTTGATCGAACGAAGCCACCGGGTTGTTGTGACGTTTGATTAACCCACTGACAGACCGACTTTTTCAAAGTATTTTCAGATATGTCTGGAAATACAAAAACACAATCTAGAGGAAATATCTTTAAGTTTACACTGAGAAAAGACCAAACAAACTGAAGTGTAATTTAAATTCTAAACATCCAAATGAAGTGTTATGCGGATATGACTCACGTGCTCTTTTGGAAAATGAAGTGCAACATATTACGTAACAATAAACGTGCAAATCTAACATTGATGTAAAAGTAACGACGACCTCGACCTCTTGTTGTCGTGTGGTGTGGGGTTTTCGTCTCCGAGCACTTTGACCACGAGACGGAATGGAATCTCCAGTACACTGAACACTCACTCACGGTCTCATAACACGCCATGAACGTTGTATATATTAAGATGTAAAAGACCGTTGACCTTTACCTTTAAATGACGTTGACCTTCAAGTGAGGTTTGGAAGTTTTAGTTTGGAATGCTGACGCGCTGTTGCAGAAAATGTTTAACTTTACACTACATTAATTGCCCTGCCCCCCAAAATATTATGTTGATTGGCATCTATCAGGTGACAATTGAACACCAGTTGTTCTCCAATCACACTTTTATTTTAAATTACCATAACTACTTTCACGTAACCTTGTTTTGGACCCAGCAATCTTGACCCTAAAGTAAGAGATATTCTTAGCAATGATACGTCGTGGGTGGTTATGAAAATACACCAATCTCTCAAGCTTGGATCTGATAGTGGTAAATATGGTTCGTAGTAATGAATCACCTTCACGTTTTGACACGGAAGGGCCAGACTCACTGACAAAAAATCTGGAGGATGATATATTTGGACTATTTAGCACTCATACACTTCAAATAGATTTGTGTAAATCTAGAAAACAAAACATATGTTCAAATTTGGGGTGAGTACATGCGCTCAGACATTTGTTGCACGCATGTAAGTTAAGAAAAAAAGACTATCTGTAATACATTTTACAAAGCAATTATTGTATTTTACTGGTTATTAAAATCTAACATTGATATTGAAGCAAACTACAGCACGTAGCTAGTTAGTTAGATATTCGTTGTTTATAGGGTACAGCGGACTGCAAAGAGCCGAATCAGGACCACATCTTGGTTGAAAGAGGACTGACCCCTGATCCGTATAAAAGATCTGCTGAAACAACCATAATGGTAACACTGAAGGCACTCCACCAGCCGGTCACTTTACAATAAAGGAATCCCATGCAGGGCGCGCTAGGGCTGTATTCTAATTTATTGAACTCCCCCTCCTCCTCTTACAAAAACAAAATAAAATATAAACATCATTACAAAATATTAACGAAACACATACCTATAAAATGCCTACATTGCTAAATAATAATACCATAGAAAGCCCTAGTGACCATTTGGCAGAAAGCATCCAATATTCCCATGCTGACCCAAAAGACCCCATACACAAGTTTTGGGAGAGTTTTCAAGGAAAAAGGTAGGTGACTGGTCTAACAAGGAAGATAGAATAGATAAGGAGCGAGAATGAACAAATGAGAATGACAGAAACAGTGGTAATTTTAAGCACTAAATTTCCACAAGGTGGGAATACTATTTATACAGAGGGCTCTGGCACTCGCGGTCGCAAAATTGTGGCCGAGAGACGGGAGTCAAATACTCCGCTCCGCTACGTACAAATGGTCCGATAAAGATAATGCACTCTGGCATAGGCTTGCTGCATGTCTTTGATCCTGGCATTTTCTCAAAGGTTCGGGTCGCTACTTAGGTCATTTTTCATTTTGCTTCTTTAGAATAAATCCGAGCCACAACATGGCCACAAAAATGAAAACTGTTTATGAATGCTGTGGGAGATGTTATCCTCGAGGCAGAGAACTGCTCTCAAACGCCGAAGTTACCAACGTTTCCCAATCGAAAGGACATGGGTTCTATCTCGATCACCCCCTGAGTAGGGCAACATTTCATTTTAGGTATAAGACCCAGTCCCGGATGCTTGGAGGAGAGATCGCCAAGCTACCCTAATGGCATATCTTAGTTGGTGGGGGTTCACGAACCTATTTTTGAGGTTGTCATAACCCGAACCTAGGTTCCTGAACCCCTTTTTGTCCACAAGGTTTAGGAACCTAGGTTCGGGATCTGAGAACCTTGAAAAAAATGTTCGTGAACCTCCACGAACCTTCCAATTAAGATAAGGTGGGTGTGTTGAGTTCTCCAGGCCTTCAAGGGACTTTAAACCGCTGCCTGTACAGGCTGTGATGCTATCTCCTGACATTCAATGCTTCAGTTTATTGGCTGTTGAGTACACCACTGAACCCACTGTTTCTCAGGGCATTGGGAACGCGTGGTCAGGTACAATCAGTGAGTCCAAAGATTGCTGCGACAAATGAAAAGAAAAAAAAAACTGAAATAAAACATGAGACTTGTTTCTCATTATATGACGGTCTATACATGTAGCAAAAAAAATCAAATTTCAAATGTGTGTTTTAATCGACTTTTTCTGATTGTGAAAAATAGATGATGTTTTGTTCTAGTCACACATTCTTGAAGTTTACTGATGAATCTTAATCTATCGATGGGGAAGTGGTATGTTAGGATACTGACGAAATACATAGAAGTAATTAGTTGGTTAGTTATTCATTGCTTACAGGGTCCAGCGAACTGCAAAAAGAGCCGAATCAGGACCACAAAATCAAGACCACGACTAGGCTGAAAGAGGACTCACCCTTGATCCGCATACAAGATCTGCTGAAACAACCCTGATGGTAAAAATGAAGGCACTCCACCAGCCAGTCACTGTACAATAAAGACATACCACGCAGGGGACGCTGAGGCTATACTCTAATTTATCGAATCCCAGTTTACAAAAATAAATAGAATACAAACATCAATTTAAAATATCAACAAAACACATACTGTACATATACATCATAAATTGCTAAATAAAAATATCATAGGAAGCCCTAGTTACCATTTGGCAGAAAGCGTCCAGTATTCCCAAGCTGATACAACAGACCTCACACACAAATGAGGAGTTTTGTCCCGGAAAAGCTTTCAAGAAAAAAGGTAGGTGACTGGTCTAGCGAAGAAGAAGATAGTATAGTAGATTGATAGAACAGAGTAGGAATGAGAAAAAACAAATGAGAAAGATGGCGGCAGTGGGAATTTAAAACACGATTTATACAGAAACCTCCAAGGGGAGGTGGTGGAGGTGGGGGGGGGGAGGACGTAGAAGTAAAGTCCACACATTCGTCACACATCTCATAATAAAATAAGGACATAGTACAATTTAAAAACAACAACAACAAAACAGTCATATGCAAAACACCCTTCACAATTGATAGATCAGGCACAACACAAACAACATATACGCATACCACATTAACTCATTAACTAAGCCTCATGTTTCGTGATATACTTTGCAAAGTTTTAAATTAATTATTTTAAAGACGATTCATAATTATTTACCTTCATCATTGCGTTTTTCTCCTTTTTTAAAATCGAGGGTGTTCAATTTACAAATTTTGATATGCGGATATGACGTAATATTGTTTTATTTCATGGGTGTCTATTTACTGTAATAACTCAAAAATAGTAGGCTTACAGTAAAAACATAACGTAAAGATAATTAAAAAATACCACCTAACAATGACCCCTCTCTCTCTCCACCTCGCCCCTCCCCCCTCCCCCTCTTATTTTGTGCCAGAATTATTAGTGCGATAAATGTCGCACCATCGTACCAAGGTTGGGGCCTATGCAGGGTCAGGTCAGTTTTGTGCCAGAATTATTACTACGATAAATGTCGCACCGTCGTACCAAGGTTGGCGCCCATGCAGGGTCATGTCATTTGTGTGTCGGCACTCCAGGCCATCAATAGGCTTTAAATCATTGCCTGTACGGTCTGCAGTGCAACCGCTTAACATTCAATATGTATATTGTTTTGCCATGGGGCGTACATCACTGAGTCAATGTTTTGCCGGGGCATACATCAATGAGCCAACTCCCGCTCCCCGCTGTTACAGGAGTGTTTAAACAAGGTAAGATAGATACGAGGAACCAAATCAGAAAAATAAAATCGATGGAGTACTAAGATCAAATGTTAACAAATGTTCCATAGATTACATGCGATTAAACAAATCAGTATCAGGTTAAAAAAAATAAAACAGGCTTTGATCATTGAGAACTCTAACAAGATGACAAGATAATCAAACGTGAAACGCGAGCACACATAGGTGAAAAGCAGCAATTTCAAAAAGTGTCAATTTTCTGGGCGATGTTAGACTGCCGCTGGGTTAATTTATCTTACAGAAGCAAAATAACAGCACGGAATGACAAGCCAATACCTAAAATATTTGCAAGTAAAAATATCAACATCGGTTCAGCCAATTTTGAGGTGAAGCGCTTAACTTCTTTATTGTATAATTGACTTCAGCGACCTTGACCTTTGAGGGCGAGCAAAGACGAATGGCCCAAAGGTGTGAGATTTGGCTGAAGTGTCTCCATGGTAACAATAATCATAATAGGTTCTTAAGACAAGGCAAAAAAGTTTTAAACTAAAAGGTTGAATGTGAAGCGACGGACCGACCAACCAACTGACTAACAAACGGAATGCCACGGAATCAAAGACCATGAGTTGAAGTCCCGAATATGGAGAAGAAATGTTTTTAATACAAAACTAAAAAATAACACACACACACACACACACACACGCACGCACACACACACTCACACAACCAGGCACGCACACACACAAAACCAACATAAAAATCGGCTCAGTCATTTCTCATATATAGAGGAACTGTACGTGTTTAACCAAGAACTTACCCCAGCGACCTTGATTTTTGAAAAAGAAAAAAAAAACTGAAAGGGTGGCTTTAAAATGCAAAATAATACCAAATTTGATCTTTCGATTCTCTTGACCTTCAGATAACCTCCGGCTCCAAATACATTGATATACGATCAAATAAACTACAGCAAAAGTTGTATTATGCCAAAAAAACTTTGACCTTTGGATGACCTTGAAATTCAGGGACCCTGACTTTGGGATGACCTTGACCTTCACGTGACCTCTTTTGCTCATGTATGATCAAATAGCCCAATATATAGAACCATTCCACTGTATGATGACAATTTTAAACGTTTTAGCAAGGCCTAAAATTATGTTGACCTTCAAGATCAACGCAAATATGGAACATAATTATATGAAAGATCAATCTATCATCTCTAAATACAACAACCTTGGACTTTATATCTCTCGTAGTTTAGGGTCAAGGTCACTTCAAATACCTATACAAATCGACTTTGGACAACCCCATTGACCTTGACCTTGGCGTGAGGTTGACCAAATTTGCATAGTATGTGTGTCTCCGCGATATCCATCGCTCATCAAAGGATCATAAGTTCAATATTAATAAAGTAGGAGGAAAATTTTTTTTTATTTAATTTTTACTTTTTTGACAAACATTTGTTGACCCTTGACCTTGAAGTGAAGTCTTTTTTTTTCGCTAATCATTTATGAGATCACATGGATATACACCATCTTAAGAAGTTTGATTGTAATAGTTTAAATAGGTTTTGAGGAATTAATCCCCTTGCAAGTTTTGCACAAACGGACGTAGGACGGCGGACAGACAGACGGACGACAATTCACACGTCACGTTTGGACTATTTAGGACTCATGTCGCACATATTTGCAAAAATCTTAAGAGAAAAAAATTGGAGGGTGAGTGCATAGACTCGCATTGCTCTGCATGTGAGTCAATAAGTTCCGCAGTCCTTGTCGTCCTTTCAGCAGTTTAACAATTGTCTCCCTTGTTGTTCTTTCTGCCAGTGTCTCTTTTGAGATAAGTCTAGAGATACAACGTGTAAATAAAGTGACACAATTAAAATACTACTTTAAAAATTTCCAAGGTCCTTTTCGTCTTTTAGACGATTTGAGCAGTTTACAAATGTCTTCGTTGTGGTTACGTCTGGCAAAGTCTAAGGCTGTAGAGCCATCTTTAACCTTCACTTTGACGTCAGCGTTGTGATGTAACAACTCACGCACTACATCAATATGTCCTTTCTCACTGGCGATAATGAGTGGAGTGTACATGGCGACAGTACGGCAGTTGACCTCAGCACCCCTCTCCAACAGTTCCTTTACAATGTTTACATGGCCCCATCGTGATGCAAAGTAAATTGGGGTCTCGTTGTCTTTATTCTTAGCGTTGACATCAGCGCTGTTATCCCCCAATACACGTACTACATCAATATGTCCTTCCTCACTGGCGATCATGAGCGGAGTTGACAGGTGGACAGTGCGGCAGTTCATGTCAGCACCCCTCAACAACAGTTCATCTACAATGTTTACGTGGCCCATTTGTGATGCTGCGTAAATTGCGTTCTCGTGGTATTTATTCTTAGCGTTGACGTCAGCGTTGTGATTCAACAACTCACGCACTACATCAATATGTCCTTTTAGGCTGGCGATCATCAGTGGAGTGGACAGGACGACAGACCTACAGTTGACGTCAGCACCTCTCTCCAACAGTTCCTTTACAATGTTTACATGGCCCTCGTGTGATGCAAAGTAAATTGCGGTCTTGTCATCTGCAATCATAGCGTTGACATCAGCATTGTGATTCAACAACTCACGCACTACATCAATATGTCCTTTCTCACTGGCGATCATGAGTGGAGTGTACAGGACGTCAGACCTACAGTTGACATCAGCGCCCCTCTCCAACAATTCCTTTACAATGTTTACATGGCCCTCTTGTGATGCAAAATAAATGGCTGTCTTGTCGCGTGTATGGTTAGCGTTGACATCAGCATTGTGATTCAACACCTCACGCACTACATCAATATGTCCTTTCTCACTGGCGATCATCAGTGGGGTGCACAGGACGACAGACCTATAGTTGACGTCAGCACCCCTCTCAAACAGTTCCTTTACAATGTTTCCATGTCCGCTTTCTGATGCCAGGTAAATTGCTGATTTGTCGTATTTATTCTTAGCATTGACGTCAGCGTTGTGATTCAGCAACTCACGCACTACATCAATATGTCCTTTTAGGCTGGCGATCATCAGTGGAGTGGACAGGACGTCAGACCTATAGTTGACGTCAGCACCTCTCTCCAACAGTTTCTTTACAATGTTTACATGGCCCTCGTGTGATGCAAAGTAAATTGCGGTCTTGTCATCTGCATTCATAGCGTTGACATCAGCATTGTGATTCAGCAACTCACGCACTACATCAATATGTCCTTTTAGGCTGGCGATCATCAGTGGAGTGGACAGCACGTCAGACCTATAGTTGACGTCAGCACCTCTGTCCAACAGTTCCATTACAATGTTTACATGGCCCTCGTGTGATGCAAAGTAAATTGCGGTCTTGTCATCTGCATTCATAGCGTTGACATCAGCATTGTGATTCAACAACTCACGCACTACATCAATATGTCCTTTCTCACTGGCGATCATCAGTGGGGTGCACAGGACGACAGACCTATAGTTGACGTCAGCACCCCTCTCCAACAATTCCTTTACAATGTTTCCATGTCCGCTTTCTGATGCCAGGTAAATTGCTGATTTGTCGTATTTATTCTTAGCATTGACGTCAGCGTTGTGATTCAACAACTCACGCACTACATCAATATGTCCTTTCTGGCTGGCGATCATCAGTGGAGTGCACAGCACGTCAGACCTACAGTTGACATCAGCATTGTGATTCAACAACTCACGCACTACATCAATATGTCCTTTCTTACTGGCGATCATCAGTGGAGTGCACAGCACGTCAGACCTACAGTTGACGTCAGCACCTCTCTCCAACAGATCCTTTACAATGTTTCCGTGTCCGCTTTCTGATGCCACGTAAATCGCTGTTTTGTCGTATTTATTCTTAGCGTTGACATCAGCGTTGTGATTCAACAACTCACGCACTACATCAATATGTCCTTTCTGGCTGGCGATCATCAGTGGAGTGGACAGGAAGACAGACCTATAGTTGACATCAGCACCTCTCTCCAACAGTTCCTTTACAATGTTTACATGGCCCTCGTGTGATGCAAAGTAAATTGCTGTTTTGTCGTATTTATTCTTAGCGTTGACATCAGCGTTGTGATTCAGCAACTCACGCACTACATCAATATGTCCTTTCTCACTGGCGATCATGAGTGGAGTGGACAGACCGACAGTACGGCAGTTGACGTCAGCACCTCTCTCCAACAGTTCCTTTACAATGTTTACATGGCCCTCGTATGATGCAAAGTAAATTGCTGTTATATCGTATTTATTCTTAGCGTTGACATCAGCGTTGTGATTCAACAACTCACGCACTATATCAATATATCCTTTTTCGCTGGCGATCATGAGTAGAGTGTTTCCGTCTGGGTCAGGCCTGTTGACAATGTCGGGGTTGGTGGACAAGATGTTTTTGATCAGCGGTGTATGACCGTAAAATGTGGCAGCTAGTAGCATCTGGAGGGCATAGTGGTCACTGATATCCATGACACCTGTACGTACATTGGTGACATCGTCGTCATTATTTTATCACTAAAAGACCAGAAACACAGTGCAATACAATACAATACAATACAATCATTATCATTGTCATCACCATCATGCTTAACACCTCCATAGTCATAATCAGCAGCAGCAGCACCTTCATCACTATTTTTACTGTTAGTACCCCTCATTCTCATCATCATCATCATCATCATCATCATCATCATCATCATCATCATCAACAACAGCATTATCACTATCATCATTGGTGCTGCTGTCAGTGGAACTGGTAATACAAATAATTTAAGAAATACAAGATACAAGATAATTTATTGTCCCCATGTGTACCCCCAGGACATGTGACACGCGGGCAACATAGCATAAATACGAAACATGACAAGGACAACATGATCATAGTCGTTGAATAAATCACCAGATATAACATCAACCTTCCTATCCTATCCCGTAAATCGAAAGTCGATAGGGCACCACATATGATCGTTTAACCAGCGTACTCCATCTTTATCCTCAGCAGTCCTACTGGCTTCACTCAGTGTTAAGCAAGTCCATTCTCGAATGTTGTCTTCTCACCTCTTGTTCTGTCTCCCTCTTATTCTGCCTCCTTGAACTGTGCCTTGCAGGATGGTCTTTGCAAGGCCTGAGGCTCTGAAGATGTGGCCATACCTCTAGAGTTTCCGTTTCTTCACCACTGTGAGCAGGTCATCGTGTTGTCCAATGGCACGCGTGATGGTCTGTCGGACTTCGTCACTGGTGATGTGCTAGGTATAGGAAATGCCCAGAAGTCTTCTGTAGCACCTCATCTCCATGCTTTGTATTCTCCGTTGTAGGTCTGCTGTGAGGGTCCATGTTTCGAAAGAGTATAGGAAGATGGGGATGACAAGGGAGCGAAGCAACCTTACATTGGAATGTAGACTGATGAACCTGTCTTTCCAAATGGGCGTCAATTTTGTGAGGGAAGCAGTTGTTTGTGCTATCCTGGAGAGGACTTCTTGTCTAGACACACTTTCTGACACAATTACTCCTAAACATTTGAAGTTGTGCACCGTGTTGAGGGATTGGCCTTTGTCACACAGATGCAAAAGTTTAGGGGTGATCAATGGCGGCATCTGTCAGAGCTGAGTTGGAGGTGGTGGTCATGGTGTTGACATCTACTTCATCAGCTCCCAAAATGAGTGTAACAAGAGGCCATTTTACACCGCACAGTTTCAGCTGTTGCTTGGTTTAGTCTGTGTAACACAAAGGTTGATGTTACGCTAAAGCACGATAGAAGGCTACACACAGTTGTATAGTAGTGACGCCCGCTCAGTGTAGTGACATCATCCAGCTTACGTTAGAGCTCCTCGATTTTACAGCCAATCAGAACACAGCGAGACTAGGTAGACCAGTTCTGACTGGTTCAGGAGAGAGTTAGAAGATTCCTTCTGCGTTCAAACTAGGAGCAGTACACAGCTACGCCCTAACAGAAATCTCTCCACTGACCGACTATGGAAGCAGGACTTGTTGAAAATTCAAATCAATCAAGTTAGCCACGGCCTGACATTGTCAAAAAGGTAAATGAACATACTTTTGTTTCATCGTGATGTATTGATATTATTGTTGAATTATGTTTGTGAAATTTGCTATGCTTAGAATTGAAGTGTTAGTCCAACGTTGCCTGATCACATGGCGAACACGACCGGGTTTGACGCCATGTTGAATTCCATATGGACCCACTGTTGTTTAACTTATATGTATGCTTGCAGACTAGGGGCTGTACCAGAGAATGTGTATAATATTAATTCTTTCTCTATGTGTATAGTTAGACATGAGTTATATTTATAACTGTATAGGAAATTAGAGTGGAGATTCCAGGAAACCACGGACTTAGCAGAATGTTGGTCGCTTATATATAGAGATGTGGAGCTAATCACTGAGGGCTACTTCGGCCTTCAGTGAGACGCTCTGCACACACCTATGATACAGGGTTGTGCAGAATTTCGTCTCATATGTTACAGACGAGCAGGCATTGTATCATGAGCCCAACTAGGTGAAAGACAAGAACCAGTCGTCGCTGAGCGGTGGCCTGCCGAGGCATCTAACGCACTGCGCTAATAGAGCCCACCAGTCTAGCACCAAGGAGAAGACTCCAACAACACAGTGCATCACGGAATCATCCACAACACAGCGCTTCGAACCCATAGCTAAGTGCATTTCCACTAAGTGCACTAAAACTGGTATTAAAGGACCACAGTAGTCCACTTTTCCAGAACTCTGACCATTAGGGCAGAAAGTATCCAGTGCCCGATGATTATAAAGTAGCTGCCTAGAACTATCAAGAGCGAACCATTCGCATTGACAATTGAACTTTTAAGTTAGTATCGTACTTCGCAGATCGTGTATAGAGTAGAGGAAATAAATGTGTGATATTTACTGTTATCACGTGGCTGGACTACTTATGTTTCTTAGCCATGTGAGAGCTAGTGTGATAGTGACCTTTTACCATTTTTCTATCTATCTCTGTACCCCCAGCCTAAACACAGACTGAGCGAAACAAATAAATGTATTAAGTTAAGTCACAGGAAGATTACTAGCGATCCCCACCGACAATAGACGAGTGGGTAATAGCATTCCATTGTGCAGAGCCCAGCAACAATAGACTCACTGTCACAGTGAGCAGCGATGCAAATTTCCCTCCAATCGTGGTTTGGAATATTTTTGCCACCTCCAGGTCTTGCAGTTTGTCGGGGTGGAATCTCAACCTCGTGCATTTTGCTTTGTTTACTCTATTCATGTGGAGCCGGAAAGATATCATCACAAGATCTTTGTCACTTCCGATGTCTGCTCCTGGAAAAGTGCGGGTCCTGCCAATGTTGACGCTTGATCTGAAGCGTTTCGTGGCTACGGTGTAGTTGACCTGGTTGTGATGATCCCCGCTGGGACTGTGCCAGGTCCATCATCTGAATTTTTTCTGGGGTCCAAACCTGTTTGCCAGTATCAGATTGTTGTAACTGGCAAACTCCAGGAATCTCAGACCTCAGTCATTTGTCTCGTTGTTGCAATGGGGTTCACATGTGTCTCCCCAGTTGTGATATGCCTCTTGGCCAATCTTGGCATTTCAGTCGCCTTGCACTATGACTATTTCCTTCCTCGGAAGTTGGTCAAGGACAGCCTGCAGATGTTCATATAAATCCTCACCATCGCTGTCGTCATAATTTGATGTTGGGGCGTAGGCCTGAATGATGGTGATGTTGAAAGAGGCTGCTTTCAGACGGACGGTAATGAGCCTACTGGAGATTGGGCGACAACTCATGGCAGCGTACCGTGTTCGTGCCTGTCATCTCTCCCGCTGAAATAAAGCTTGTGGCCTTTGTCGGTATTTGTATTACCTAGGACTTTCCATCGCAGTTCGTTGATAACTAAAATATCTAATTTTCGCTCTGCCCTTAGTGTTCTGACATTCCAGATTCCTATGACGATGTTGTCTTTCAACGGATCTTGCTAATAAGGTGTCCATCAGTAACACATTTATCACCTCCGTCCTGGTGGCCAACGGAAGGCGCGGTCTTTCGTGACACGGGCGACGACCGATCCGGTATGGAGCATCGGTTCTATTCATATCATGGTGTGTCTTGGGCAAGAAAAGCCTGGCGGGACCTAGTCCTCTCCAGGATATTGGCCACAGCCTTGGCCCCGAGCATGTGGTCGTTGAACCCAGAGTAACGTGGGATTTCTCCGCCCTGTCCGGTGACTTCTCTGTAGAAGACTTTCGCCCAGTGATGCCGTGCTTACATTACTGCTGTTAGTCGCCTCTAACAAAACGCCAGAAAACGTTGGATCTATTCTATTCAGTGCCCGAACCAATAGAGCATCAACATTCATTGACATAAACATTGTCACACAACCCAGGAAGCAAACTATTAAGAATTAAAGTTATTGCGACAATAAAATTTGGACAGTAATACAAATAACATGTGATCAAATGTCATATATTTACAGAGCTTACCGACACTTTGTGCTTGTAATGTGCCTGCACCCATTGCCTCTGGAAGTCCTTGGACCTGTATGTTTAACCAAAGAAGAGTGAATTAGACGGTGGTAGACGAGGAAGGCCTAGGACAATAAACAGTCACAGTATGAACATAACACCTTGGTCTTTTATACCTAAAACATCAAATCGTATTCAGATGTGACCAAAATGATAATAATACAGTATCGTAATGAGTCTTAAAAACCAAGGTCTGCACAGCAAAAAACGTCATAATACATTAGAAGTGCACTCCACACAAACTCGGCTCAACCACAGTATCAAAGTAAGCCTGTAACTTGGCTTACTTTTGATGATGGCTCCATGTGTGGCAACGACTGACGTAATTGGAAATCCACCCCATCACTCAGCTCAGTGGCGTCGGCGGCGCATGAAGCAGTGTGCCTGACGTCTTCAGCGACCGCTTCCAACGAGGCATCGCGAACGAGCTGCGCAGGAAAAAATGTAATAATGCATTAGCATTGAAGTCGTGAACTCCACACGTACCGCAGCTCTACTACAGTATTGTAAGCCTTCCTCTGTAACGCGTACTAGGTGGTCAACTTTGTTCAGCCGCGTAAACTTTGCACCTTGTTAAACTTGTCAGGATATAGGCCAAGGCAGTTAACACGCTGGATCCAAGTCGGCAAAGAGATAACTTACAAAGTTTTAAAATAGAAAAGAGAAAACAAGAAACTGATGAACAAACACTGATAAATCAGGGGAGAATGTTAGCAACACAATCATTCCACCACTACGTGTTTACTTTTCTTTTATACATGGTTATTACCAACTTCCTTTTTGTTTGATAACCTGGGTTTACAATTTATACCAAAATCATCATGCCAGATCGGTGTTCGCAATTTCGGCGAACATTTTAGGAATGATGCAGAAGACAGAGAGAAAAATACAACAGAGATAGAAATCTATACCGATCATATTCCTATTGTGGGTGCATTATAAAATTAATTTACGAGTTGCAATAAACTTATCTCTTGCCAGACCTGTGCAGCAGCTTATTCAGTTTAAGTGGTTGAACAAATCTACAAACCTAAACGCATTGCGGTTAAACCATACAATAGGTATCTAGCCCTATTCTGAATCCAAGAAGGTGAAACCATTCCTTACATCCAGATTGTTTCAAGACCTCTAGCACACATATCTACACACAAGATTCAAGATAATTTATTGCCAAGTGAATAATACACAAGGAATGTATTTGGTCAACGCTGCAGCACCACACACAAAAGCACACATAAAACAGTGTACAAGTTGACAGCAAATCACAATAAAAGAATAAGAAGATTAAAGTCATAAAACAAATGAACAAATATACAAATACAAAAGGGCAAATAATTATATAGTAGCTAGTCAACACACACACCACGCACAAACAAACACACACAAATATTATAAATTCTAACCATGAAGTTTTCACATTCCCTCCATTCAACCTCGTGTTACTTTAACATTAGCACTCCTATGCGCAGAGAGTAGGCCTACTTGTACGAAACTAGCCTGGACACAAAATTACTGGCTCTCACTACAAAACATGGCGTCCATATGTGCTAGAGGCAATGGGCAGAGAACTGGATATGTACGATAAATTTGATAAACTGGGATTCTGAATGAAGAACGGCTACACTGTTGGAGGGCACTGACACTGGATACACTGAAATTGGATACAGAGAAGGAAGAAGAGGCGGCTTAGCATAGGAGGTAAGGGAATAGTATGTTCATGGTGTCATTGTCTAAAGCGTGCACATGCGTGCGTGAGTTGTGAGTGCGCGCTTAGAGTTATAATTATTATAAGATAAGCGCATTATAAATACAGTAATTATTATTATTATTATTATTATTATTATTATTATTATTATTATTATTATTATTATTATTATTATTATGTTCGGCATGCGGAGATCTATGTTTAGCCTAGAGCAGAGGGAGGAGCTGTCTGCAATAAACACATGTCCATTTTGACACAAACCGCAGCATCCGTCAGCCGCCACAGCAACAATACAGTATACAATATACAATATAACTTTATTGATCTCAAACTGAGAAATTCAATACATGGTCTACAATACAATCCGACATAAAAATTTTAGAGTACATGGGAAAGAACTAAGAAACGTTTTAGCACATTATGCATACATAATTATATAACACAACATATTCATTTTCTTACTCCTTATACGGCACATAGACTGTACATTACTTTGAAGTTCTCGCACAGCACACTTACTATCACATTTATTCCAACATTGAACATGTCATTTCTCTAAGATACATAGACTGGATATTGCCTTTCTCACTGCATATTATCACAACGTTTATTCCAAAATACCTTCTCATCCTTCACACACAACCACACATTCACACATACACACACGCACACACCCACAGTAACTAGGAGCAAACATCATTAACTAGGATACGTTCCAAATATCACTTAAACATTGCATTAAAAAAACTATCTCACAATAAACACAATTGTACATAGATCATGAACACTCATTCCTACAATCTTGCTCGCGACATATTCATAACATGAATGGAATTGGGCACAAAACTCTTTCTTGCTCTCACTGTGGACATTTTTGGCATTCGATGTCTGCGCCCTGACGGCATGAGTTCATAGTGTGTAGCCAGAACATGGCTCGGGTCACTCGCAATCTGATAAGCCTTTCGCTCAGCCTGACGTTCGTACAACACACACAATTCATCCTGCCTTTCACCCATCACTTTCGCACAGACGTGTACAATCCTGTTCAATACATTCTTGTGTTTCTCACTCAACCCTCCATACCAACACAGGAAGCCAAAGGTCACAACAGACTGAACAAAACATCTGTAAACGTTGGTTAACACGGGACGACTGACATTGAGGGAGCGAAGCTTCTGAAGGCAATATATTCTGGATTGACATTTCTTGTGTATGCTTGTTGTGTTGGAATTAAAATTGAGTTTACTGTCTACAATGGTGCCTAAGTATTTGTACTCATTGACTCTTTCCACCCTTTCTCCCCCTATCTCCAAGTCTGGTATGGCAACGGGGTTTCTTCTGAAATCTATTATAAGTTCTTTTGTCTTCTTTACATTCAGGTTGAGATAGTTATCAGTGCACCACGCTATATATATTTGATGTAAGATGTATTTTATATCCTATACCCAGCACATCGCCAATGACAAAGTCCGGCAAACCATCACACAAACCATTGGACAACACGATGACATACAAAATACAAGAAAACGTTATTATCTCAGATAAATTGACATGTTGTGCGGGAACACACGTTGAGCATATCGCATGCAGACCAGGTTACTGGCCAGCAGCAATTCTGCTTCATTTGTTTTCTCTTGCCTCCTACTGACCACCTGAGCCCTTCTTTTATAGGTCCTTCCAGCTAGTTTTATCATAGTTACGGCTACGATTGCTAAGAGACTGTACCAGACGTTTGCAGTTGCCAAGTAACATCACCGAACTACACCCGTCCATAGGATCCTGCATGGCATCAGCGAATCGGCTACATTCTTTTAGGAATTGTTTCAATATGGCAATATCTGCTAGGAAACCTCTGAGATACCATGCTGAACATCAACAGTCGCTAAGAGATTGTATAAACTCAACTAAGTTCTGAATCCAGAAGTTAATTTGTTACCTAGTGATTCGTAAACAGAAAACCTTATCACTCTTTCTAATTCCGAAAAATATAGCGCTTTATCCATTTCGTCTTTATAGCATACAAAAGGCAATTTAAGATCAGTTATATATTAAATCAAGTTCTTCGAATTCCTACAGTTTAATAATCGCAGAAGTTAAGATAACATTACCCAATTTCTATTCAATAAATTTATCAAGTTGAAAATTCATACACTTTTGTAAATAATGCCTACTTGACGTCATTTCTATGTGTACGTCATTTGTAACTTGTGTCACAAAACCTTTAAGTTGATTCTATGTGCTTCGACACATGCATTATGTAAATTACTGTACTATTGGTGGCTGGTTAAAATAGCAGTAAACTTACTAGCAGGAACTTCATAATAAGAGATAAAAAGAAGAAAAAGAATAGCAACTTAAATTTACAATCATGTTTATAAAAAAAAAAATAATAATAATACATTACATTACATTATTATTGCTTTAGGTCCAACGGACTCTTCCGAGCCAAATCAGGACCGGACAACCCCCGATCCGCATAAATGAACGAAGATCCGTTGGATCTCATTTTTGATATGATGATGATGGTCATTGTTGTCAGGGTGGCGATGTGGTGATCGTCCTTAACGCTCATGCAATAGGACGTTAAGCATCGTTTTCCGATCCGCATAAAAGATCTGCCGAAACAACCCTAGTGGTAAAACCGAAAGCTCTCCACCAGCCAATCACTTTACAATAAAGACATCCCACGCAGGGGACTGATGAGGCTTCACCCCAACTTATCGAACCCCCGTTTACAAAAACAAAATAGAATACAAACATCATTATAAATTATCAACAAAACACATACATATAAAATGCCTACATTGCTAAATAATAACATCATAGGAAGCCCTAGTGACCACCTGGCAGAAAGCGTCCAATATTCCCAAGCTGATCCAACAGACCTCATACACAAATAAGGAGTCTTGTCCCGAAAGAGTTTTCAAGAAAAAAGGTAGGAGACTGGTCTAGCAAAGAAGACGATAGTATAGCAGATTGATAGAACAGAGCAGGAATGAGAAAGAACAAATGAGAAAGACAGCGACAGTGGGAATTTAAAGCACTAAATTTCCAGAATGTGGGGATACTATTTATACTGAAACCCCCGGCAACCCAACGGGGGTACTACTACTACTACTACTACTACTACTACTACTACTACTACTACTACTACTACTACTACTACTACTACTAATAATAATAATAATAATAATAATAATAATTATTATTATTATTATTATTATTATTATTATTATTATTATTATTATTATTATTATTATTATTATGATTATGATTATTATTATTATTATTATCATAGACGCGCACTTTTCCAGGAGCAGACATCGGAAGTGACCACGATCTCGTGGTGATGTCTTTCCGGTTCCACTTCAAGAGAGTAAACACAGCAAAGTGCACCAGGTTGCTGGACAAACTGCAAGACCCTAAGGTAGCAGAACTATTCCAAGCCACCATTAAAGGGAAATTTGCACCACTGCTCATTTTGGGAGCTGGTGAAGTAGATTTCAACACATGACCACCTCCTTCATCTCAGCTGTGACAAATGACGCCCCTGAGGTCCTTGGAAAGCACCGGCCAAAGAAGAAACCGTGGATCACCCCTGAACTTTTGGACCTGTATGAAAAACGAAGAGAGATAAAAAAAAAAAAAAAAAAAAACTCACAGGGAGCTGATGCCTACCGAAAAATCAACAGTGACATCCGAAAGGCATGCACACAGCAAAGCAGAACTGCATAGAAGATTGTCACAGGGCAGTCTGTGATGGAAACCGGGTAGTCTGTGGGTGAAGAGTATAAGGGCGGGGGTGGCAATTGCGTGTTGCCGAGTGCGTGATTATAGAAGTTGAAGCGTGCAAATCGTGGCAAGCAGCACAGGCCGGTTAGCAGTAAGGAAGTGTACTCACGCTTTGGCAGAACAGGTTTGATAGAGCTATTGTGTAGACGTGGTGTCTGGTGCTCTGATTTTGTGTGTTCTGGAATAGGGTAGGGCGGTTAATGACAGATAATATTAACTGGTCCAGAGTAATACTAGTTGTGGAAATTGTTGCTTTCTAAAGTGTGATACTCAGTGCAGAGTATAGTAAAGGTTAGCAAAGTTTTGTGGTAGTGTTGGTAGGTAGTGTGAGGCATTGTCCACTACGGAAACTACGCACTACAGGATTACCCTATTGGAAGTATTCGTTGGGAGAGCAGTGGAGTAAGGTCAACGAGTGCGATTACATTCGAACCGTGTGGGTGAGTGAATGGTGCATTTTCCTTACTGTGCCCAGAAACCCTAGTGCCAGCTGTTTGGGGTGTTGTACGATTGTTGTGTGTGAGGCTGGGGAAGGATGAGGATGGTTGCACTGAGGAGAGGCAGAAGGAAGGAAGAGTGCGACTGAGGAAGGGGAGAATGAGGGGAGAATGAGGGGAGAGAATGAGGGAGGAGGATGATGGTAGAGTGGAAGAGGTTGCTGTTGTTGTTGTTGTGGTTGCTTGAGATGAATAATGTGTTGATGTTTACATGTATTCATTTGCAGCATTGCTCATTTCATGCATTCATAATTTCATTGAGTTTCATGAATTATGTGCTTGTTTACTAGTGACAATAACAGTAGCTAAAGAGGATAAGTGAGTGAATCAAGGAAGGGAAGCGGACAGCAGTTGTGTCCCTTCAAGCATCTAAAGCTAGTTGAGTATAAGAGGGGGGAGAGTGTGAATGGAGGAGAGGGGGACAGAATCAGGTGGACATGATATTAACGATGCGACAAGCATGTTGCAGGTTCGATAATTCGTCAATGCGTCAGTTCGTCAACTGGTTAACGTGGATCAACGTTGACCAACGTCGTGCGACGACGACGACGGCACTTGGTCGGGTGGACTGAACATCATCATCACCATCCGTAACGTCTTCGTCTGCATCATTGTCTACACGTCCTCACCATTGGCTTCATCATCATCATTCCTCAACCCCACCTTTCTTGTGGTGGTTGTGACGTGGGTGGACGGACCTGGCCTCGACGTCGCAGTGTAGCTGACCGGAGGAGTCCAGCTGTGAGACGTCGACGGTGGCAGGGCTGCCGCAACTACGGCGTCACTATCATCATTTCATCACCATCGTCGGCGGCGAGTGGGGGCGGCGACACCACCACTTTGGGACATCATCAGCACCGGTCAGACAGCAGCTACAAGAAGGGGGTGGATACCTTTACGGGGACTTCGACAGGGACTTCATTCTGCCAGGTTGGCTCTTTCCTTGTTGTCCCTCTCTTAACACTCGAACCCCCCCTCTTATTTGTTTACGTGCAACAGACATTTGCTGTGCACAGTTCGATACAAAGACGTGGTTGAAAAGCAACCCTCGATCATCCTGACATACCATTCCATTGTTTCATCGAACCATTGATTGTTTCATCACCATTTTCTTCGTTTCATGTGTAAATGTTGTATGAGTATGAGTGTGTGGCTTGAATGAATAAATAGCTTGAAAGTTGTATATATAATTGTTGTGTTATCATCACTTCGCGTCTGCGGGAAATCGCCATTCTGTCTGGGTTGTCTGCGTGAATAAGTTGTTTGTTTGTGGCGTCTGCTTGGACGGAGTCGTGGCGGTGACAAAGATCATTGCCAGGAAATAGAGAACAGTCTCAACAAGGACAACAGCAAGAAGGCCTACCAGACTAAAGCGGCTGACAAGTGTTAAACAGCTCAAGGTCTCCACGATCCAAAGCAAGTCTGATACGTGCATGCAGGATTCCGGTCATGGCGATAAATACCTACAGCACCAACAACATATATATCATGTGTTGGTAGACTTCAAGAAAGGGTTTGACCGAGTCTGGCTTGCAGCTCTGTGGGCAACCATTAGAGTGTACATCATCAGCCCAACAGCGCCATCGGGAACTGGGTTAGAACAATTGGCGTGCGGCAAGAATTCCTACTCTCTCCGACACTCTTCAACATCTTCCTGGAGCGCATCATGTTTGATTCTTATGCAAACCACAAAGGCATCGTCAGCATAGGTGGTTGAGCAATTTCAAACCTCCGTTTTGCGGATGACATTGATGGATTGCTTGGAGAGGAACAAGAACTTGAACAGCTAGTACAGAGGCTTGACACTACCTCCAGAGCCTTTGGAATGGAAATAAGTTCAGAGAAGACGGAAATGGTGACCAACAACACCAATGGCATCAACACGGACATTAAAACCAATCCATCAACACGGTGCATAGCTTGAAATATCTAGGAGCCATTGTATCTGACAATAGGTCAGAACAACAACACTACTGCTGGCCCATTTGGAAAGACAGGGCCATCAGTCTACACACCAAGTTGAAGCTGATGGATTCACTTATTATATCCATCTTCCTATACACTTGCGAAACATGGACCATCACAGCAGATCTACAACGAAGAATATAAAGCATGGAGATGAGGTGCTACAGAAGACTTCTGGGCATTTCATATACCCAACACATCACCAATGATGAGGTCCGACAGACCATCACGCAAGCCATTGAACAACACGATGACCTGCTCACAGTAGTGAAGAAATGGTACTCCCATGGTACGGCCAAGTCAGAGCATCTTGCAAATACCACCCTAAAAGGCACTGTGCAAGGAGGTAGAAGAAGAGGGAGACAAAAAAAGAGTGGGAAAACAACATTCGAGAATAGACTGGCTTGACACTGAGTGAAGCCATGAGTGTTGCTGAGGATCGAGAAAAATGGAGTAGGGAGGTTGTCACGTCCCAACTGTCTCAACAGTGGTTCGACTTGCGTGCACTTCCACACGAGAAAATAACCCAACACCTAAATAAACTCTAAAAGACAAAACCAGAAGTAACAAGACAATTTCTTTATTTCACTCACTCATTCGCACTAAAAATTAACTCCCTTTATCCCACTTCCCAACCAACCAACCCTCAATCCCACTAATATAACCCCAAACTAATACATAAACAATTCGCTCAAAATAATAATGATAATTAAATCAAAATGAAAAATGTCTAACTACACAATGTACACAAGATTTATAATAATTATGGCTGAAAACAGCTTACTGCCAACAAGGTAAATAATTGAAGCAAATGCTTTAAATCTTTATAAATATTCAAACCTTGTTACATTTAAATTCCAAACAGATACAACAAGTCTTTTATATTATATAAAATGAATAAGAAAATTTATCCTTTATGCAAAATAGAATTTGTAAGAAAATAATCTAAATTATTAATTAATTAATATCTGGCGAATTAATTCCCCCAGACAAAACTATACAATCACAGGGCTACTTAATCAGGTAGGTAATATCACTCAAGCAATGATTATTATTCAATTTAAATTAAATATATTTCAATCTACTGAAATTTCCAAGTTAGCACATGTAAATAAGTATTTCTTCCATAAATGGTTCCTTAACAGACATAGTTATTTGTCATGTGAATGCAGGGTACGTGTGTGTGTTGTGTGAACAGCTATAAACAGCTTAATATCGAAAATGCAACTTTTTCCTTGACACAAGAACCTTAACCTAGGGTTGACCAAGGAAACGGCGTTGGTTCAGCACACTCCACACACAAGCGGCCCAGCTGGAAGGTGGAACCCTCAACTCTGAGTCTGGTTTTGGTTATTGGTTTTGGTACATCTACAACAATACATACAAAATACGCAACCATTAATAATTATATTACAACATATTGCACAAGCATTCCGCTGTCGGAATGGTTGTCGCCCTTTCAACGTTCTTACTCATACTCTCTGTCATAACTTCTGTCATCGCACATGTACATTCACAATCACCTCCTTTCTGTCATCTCTTCGCTACATAACAGCGAATTCTTTTATATCAATTTATAATTATTTAATTTATAATACATTTTAGAAAATTCTCTCTCTCTCTCTATTACTAGGTATTTATGCAGCAAACAATATGAAACATAAAATAGAATTTAAGAAAACGTAATTAACTATCCATTCACACTGCATGCATAACCCAAACCCCCGAACGTTATGGCCAACTGAGAAATTGAGGCAAGCAACTTACGCTACCAGTGGATCCTCCGGCCTGTTGACAAAGACACACAAACGACGGGACAAACACACAGGCACAGATGGTTAGGCAAGGTGATACACAGGCAGAAGAAGTCCTAGACGGAGTCACAGGTCACCCAACGTTATACGTAGATAACTCAGATTTCACTGAGAATACACAGCTGGTATTCTAAACAGCTTAGAACAGTTCCAGTTAATCAAACACTTCCAAAGTGTTCCCAAAACAGTCCTCCTCTTCCGATAACTAGTCTATCTTTTTCGTTGACAGTCTGATCAGTACAACCCACAGACGACGTCACTATCTGGCACCTTGACACCACACAGATCTGTTGATTCTGGCTACATAAGCGATATGAAAATGTTTTCTGCTCCTCTCAAAATATACAGTGCATGGGGTTTTATACGATTAGCTTAGAATCTTCTAGAACATAGTCGTTTTAATTATAATTCATTTCCTACACCGTTCGCGATTAGAGCACGCATTTCACACATAGAATATCGCATGGCAGCACTCAATCTTCCCAATAACAAAATAGCCAACTATGCTGTTTTCTAACATAGTGCGTTCTGCACGGGCGCAATCATTCGCTACTTCTATTAATTATAAACTTAATTTATTTATTCTGATGCTCTCCCCTTGACTACCGTAACTTCTAACCTCTATGTACAGGCTGATGATTAAACTATATACATAGGCGCACGACTGCAAACTGCGTAGCGTGACAGAGGTTAAACGATCATCCGTGGTGCTCCAACCACTTTTGAGTTACGGGATTGGATAGTCATAGACCTGTTTGACTTTGTTACGAATCACAAGTCAATCAGATCTATGCTTATACAGTATATCATGTTATCTTTTCCACTCAAACGTTAAAGTTTAAAACTTGCTTGGAACATATCTACAAAACAGATTCAATCAACATTCATGCTGCAACATTTATTTTCACATATTAAATTATTAATTCATGCTCCAATATCTAGTATTACATTTTAAATTATCAATGAATTTGCGGATGACATTGATGGATTGCTTACAGTATCAAATGGAGAAGACTGTAAAATGGCCTACCTGTGAGTCTCGTTCGACGTGACTTGGCAATGGCTGACCTAGTTGGATGTTTATGTCATCACCCAGCTCAGTGACGTCGGCGGTCCATGACGCACTCTGTTTGACGTCATCAGAAACCACTTCCAACAAGGCTCCGCAAACGAACTGCAGTGCGAGTTTTCTCTCCTCCACGGACACCCACTGAGACATTGGGGCCTCCAGCAGGAAAGACAGGCCACAGTCCACGCCCATCAGACGGACGCCGCACTTTTTGTAAACACGCCGTATGACATCACACAGTCTGGTCGTTTCTATGGCTGCGGCATTTAGAACGTCTTCGTCTCTTTTTTCTAACCGGAGAACAAAGGTCATGACCTTTTCTTGCTCTTCCTTGATCTTGTGGTCATGGCAACGACGTAGGGCAGCCAGTTCAGCTTCATTCTCTTCCTCTTTGCGACGAATTTCCTCTTCCAGGTGCTGCACTGTCAGTGCTAACTGCTGATGCTTCTTCGACAGGCTGGCTACGAGCTGTTCGGACTTCATGTCAGGTGACGCTGCCTCGGACTCGGATAGGGACATAGCGTCGAACAGCTGCTGGACGATGTCCGCCTTCTCACCTTTCCATTTCTGCTTCTCAATTTCAATTTTAGCCAGCAGTCGGGCCGTCTCTTCCTGCATCTTTCTTTTCAGGCCATGAACCTTACTTTGGTACCACGACTCTGTCTCTCTCTGTCGTGCCATTTGTCGCCTGTATTTCCTTTCTAGTTCATCTTTCCACACCACTTTGGCCGCTACTGCGTTTCTCACTGCAATAGAGACACCACAATATTGACAATGCCCGCTGCAATACAGAATGTTCCCACAACAATTTCCATCCCAGAAAGAAATAGTTGTATACAATCGTAAAAAGATTCAGCAATGAAAGTATGTCCCGCATCTAGTGCATGAGCTGAAGAAGGTCTTTTGTTTAATTTTGTACAAACACCTGTTTTACTTCTTTGGGGTTAAGGCGGTCAGCACTACTCACTAAATAAAAACTGGCAATCGCTACATTCATGTATGATAAAATGCACTCTTGGCTTTTGCATACTAAGCTTAATAACTGTTTAAAAAAGTCATTAGCATTTTAATGAAATAAGTTGCTATTATATTCATCTATATATATATAAAATGCTTTAGCCGGAAGTCCTTCTTCGCCTCTACTATAAAGTTTGTCCGGTATGGACGCTGATCTGGGCAGGTGCTGGGCGCTGCGGATCTGCCTGCTGTGTGCTCAAAACCAGCGAAATCGTTATAGCCGACATTTCCTTACCGAACGTTTAACCGTTTCTGAGATAAATAAATAAACAAAATGTCCACAAACTGCAATAGCCTCATTCCGCACGCTTCCATTAAAAATCAAATTGAGGTTTCAGCATGTTTTCCCATAGAGACCCAAAAGTTGATGGTCTTTCTAGGAAGCCTTGGTAGCTTACTTAGTAAAACATTCGCCTAACGTGCAGGGCGACCCAAGTTTAAATCTCACGTGGGCCATTTTTTTTAAACACTACAATATGGATATTTTTCTTTTTAATTTAGGCTTTTTACCTTTAATTTATTATTATTATTATTATTATTATTATTATTATTATTATTATTATTATTATTATTATTATTATATCTTATATCAAATTTTCTTTTAAAACCTTGGTGTTTTTATGATTTCTATTTGTATTATTCTATATTCAATATTAGTAGTAGTAGTAGTAGTAGTAGTAGTAGTAGTAGTAGTAGTAGTAGTAGTAGTACCAAGGATCGGGATGGGGTGGTACGTGTAGGTTTAAAGGGGCATGGGTAGGCATAACGGGGATACGGGTATATATAAGGGGGTATGGTGATGGTCGATTCCTTTCATCCATACCTGCGAAACGATCAACGGGGAAGTATCGAGGGTACAGGTAGGTTACAAGGGTGGTACGGAAGGTATCAAGGGGGTATGGGGAGGTATCAAGTGGGTTCAGGGAGCTATCAAGGGGGTATGGTGAGGCATCATGGGGGGGACGGGGAGATATCAGGGGGGTATGGGGAGGTATCAAGGGGGATATGGGGAGGTATCATCGTCCAAATGAAACTCGCAGACAACAGTTGTCTCTCTGTCTATATTTTAAACAGCAACCTGTGTACCCTGGCTTGCCAGGGTACAAAACCACTAGTAATATATAAGCAAGCACCTTAAGTTGCTCTTTGCATCAGCCTGTGACAAGCGATAGAACCTAACAGCGATCGAGAAAGTTACTGAAAGAGTTTTGTGATATCCATTGACAGAGAGTCGAAAGACAGTTGTAATTGTTGTATCGTGAGAAGAAACTGCTCACCAGCCTGCTGGAGGTTGCAGTCATCGATGATCTGTAGTTGTGCATCAGTTAGCGCTACGTCCACTGTAACAGCGTTCATAATCACGTTGCGGCAGCTGCCGATGTTCACAGAAATTTGTTCGGCTGGTTGATGACGTTCGGATGACGTGTCTGCTGTTGTCAATACTGCATTGGATGGCGTATGACTGCCCAACTCGCCTATCCATCACAAGTACATTACAAACGATAATTCTTGCCTTCAAAATTACAGTGTTTTGAACATATTAATACTTACCTGTCTCAAATGTATACATTATCAACATAACTTTCACTCACTTTCTCACTCATTCATAACTTTCGAAGCCAGATAAGCCGGGAGATGTCATACTAAAAGTTACTTAACACTCCATGGCAACATAACAGAATATTCTATAGATGTCTAAATGTCTAGATGCCTAGCCTCATTCAATCTAATCAGACTTGTGTCTCTGAGCTGAAAACGGGGATGAACCAAAATAAATTAAAGCTAAATTAAAACAAGACTGAGAGGATCTTGATCAAAAATTTCAAAATCATTCTTCTACTCTGTTGGCCTCAACTTGTCTTAAATCACTCTGTCTACCACTGTCCGCAATCTAGGTGTAACCCTTGATCAGCCTCTCTCTTTCCATCAGCATGTTGCTAGCATCTACCGCACTTGCTATCTCAATATTCGCCGCATCGCTTCCCTCCGCCATCTTCTCATTGAAAACGCTACTAAGACTCTCCTCTGTGCATTTGTTTTTCTCGACTCGATTTTTGCAAATTTCTTCTTCCTGATTCCCCACACTCAACAAACTTTAAATAATTCAGAATCCTGCTGCTAGCCTCATTTTCTGCTCTTCTAAGTTCGATCATATCAGTCCTCTCCTTCAATCTTTGCATTGGCTTCCTGTTCAACAAAGAATTAACTATAAGGTTGCATCAATTTGCTTCAACTTCACTGAAACTACAGCTTCCAGCTATCGTTCTCTGACCTACTACAACTCTTTACACCCTTTCGCCATCTTCGATCCTCCTCTGATAATCTTCAGAATTCCTCGCACATGCACATACGGGCAACGTGCATTCTCTTATTATTTCATCAGACACTCCAAATCTTTGCAGACTTTCAAAACTAATCTTGAGAAACATCTGTTCCCTTCAGCTAATCAATATCCTTGCTTGGTGTGTGTGTGCATGTGTGTGTGTATGTGTAAGAAAGAAAGAGAGAGAGTATTGGACAATTTTATCATCCATCACCATGTCTCATCTCATTTCTTTATTGTTACATATTTGTTCATTGTTTACAATTTCCTCCCCTCCCATATGTTGTTGTTTTTGTAGTCTTTTTCCATCCTAATTGTGTTTGTCAGCGACTTTCTGTCTACTGTCATTCCTTCCAAGGTGGTTACCTTTGTTCATCTGCTTCAATCTTTATCACTGTCATTGTTACTTTGACTGCTTTGACTTTGTGTGTGTTATTGTATATTTATTGTACACAATGTGAGCGGTCAAGATTAGGAGTTTTGAAATGCCCATAATAATAATAATAATAATAATAATAATAATAATAATAATAATAATAATAATAATAATAATAATAATAAAAATACCAATACATGTACTACTACTACTATTAATAACAACAACATCAAAAATAATAATAATAATAATAATAATAATAATAATAATAATAATAATAATAATAATAATAATAATAATAATAATAATAATAATAATAATAATAATGTCTAAGAGCAGTGAAGTCATGTGTGGGACGTTAAAATGCAAAACAGATTAGAAATAGGGATCCTCGTGTAATCTTTTCTGTTGTTGGTGGATGGGACACAGACAATTCCTGGTAACTTTTACAGCTAGCAAAACATTTTTTTAAATTAATGAAAATACCTTTTTAATAAATTGTGATTTGCGCCGATTTTGTAATAAGAAAACATAACTTACCTTGCGACGAAGATGACTTGCATACCACGTCCACTGTGAACACAAGGACATCTCTTGCTTTCGTCTTCTTTCTTCTCTCTGGGACCATTGTGTTTTCGTTACTCGTACTCCCTATTCACAATGTACACACGGTTGTCATGTATCACTTAATATAGTTGAACCTTTGTTTTACTATCCAGCAGAATCAGTCGGTTTTCACCAGAGACCGGGGATCGAATAAAATAGAGTACAGCCTCAGTGTCCCCTGTATGGGATGCCTTTATTATGACCGGCTGGAGCCCCCACGGGCTCGGCTCCGCGCGCCGGGGGTGGACCCCATGCCTCTCTCTGGCTGGGTGACCAAGTTGCCTACCCCTTTTTTCTTCTCTTTTGTCTTGTTTCTGTCTTATTGGTCCTTTCACCTATATTCTCTTCACCCTTAAATTCTCCCAGTATACTATGCAGTTTTGACTCCCTTTCTTCTGCCTTACCGGACTTTCTCTGTCTTCTTTTTCCCCATCACTCCTTCTTTTTCTACCCTACCTTTTCTCTGTGGCCTTCTCTTGGCCCCCTGCGTTTGCCGTGCAGGGCAACCCGTGTCGGGGGAGAATGGGATCCTGGAGGTTGAGGTCACTGAGGGACTGCGGTCCCTCACACTAACACACCTCTTTGGTCCGGACTTCTCCTAGACGGGAGGCTGGCGTGGCCCGCGTCAGTCAAGCGGCTGGTCGTGTATTGCCCTAGCTCTGCTAGAAGGCTGCGGCTCATGGGTCAAACTTGAACAAAACCGTAGTGGCAGTGCGGGATTTTCTGGGTGTATATCCCCCCTGTAGCCCTGATGCGTTTCCTTGCTGGACTTTCCGCTTGGACGCATCCCCTTGTTGGACTCCATGGTGGGTGGGGAGCAGGGGGAATGAATTCATAAATTAATAACATGGCTTCCACAAATAAAAGACGACTGCGTGATGACGGACCGGATTCGGACACGGACAGTGAAATGGACACGAGACAAAAAGCTTGTGCGTCGGGGGTGGAAGGGGCCTGGCCTCGTTTTTTGGTTGTAGAGGGGGCAGATCCAGCTATGCCACTAGGCAAACTGTCTCCGTTCGCCATCCATAAAGGGTTCCAGTCCGTTTGCACAACCGGTTTCAAGGACGTTAAAAAATTGAGATCTGGGGCCTACCTGGTGGAGTGCTCGACCAAAAGGGCATCGGATTGTCTGCTCAAGAGGAATTCGACTGTCTTCGTTGATAGACCAATCAAAGTTTCTGTTCATAGACGGTTGAATTCCTCCAAGGGAGTCATCCGATGTCAGAACCTGTGTGATATGTCCGAGTTGGAAATCCGAGAGGAGCTCTCCAGCCAGGGTGTCACGGCAGTGCAGAGGGTATTTGTCACCAAAGGACCCCAACGTATCCCAACTAACACCCTTTTTGTGACCTTTGCAATGGCCAAGTTGCCGGAGTCACTCAAGGTGGGATACCTTAGGGTGAAGGTGACGCCCTTTACACCATCGCCTTTGCGCTGCTACCGTTGCCAAAGGTTTGGTCACGGTAGTAAGACCTGCAAAAGTACAGAAATTTGCCGCGAATGTGGAAAGGATAAACACGAAAGTGCTTGCAAAGATCCTATTTGCTGTGTGAATTGCGCAGGCAAGCATGCTTCCAGCTCCAAAGATTGCCCTCAGTGGCAGTTGGAGCTGGAAATTCAAAAGGTTCGGGCCACTGAGAGGTGCTCCTTCATTGACGCGAGGAGAAAAGTCACGGAAAGTAGGCCGGCTGTGCGAGAGAGGTCATTTCCGTCCGTTGTTGGTTCCACACCTCTTGTGGAATCTAGCACACATCCGGCAACAGAAATTCTCTTAAATAAAATGACCCAGATTCTTGAAACGTTGTGCAAACGGATGGACACTCTGGAAAAAATGCTCACGTTTGTTCAAAAGGGGGGTTCTCCAGCCCCACCAATTACACTGGAGAACGTGCCGACGGGCACGTCCCCAACCGTCACCCACAACACGCAGACGGCCGTGACAAAAGCCGTCACACCTGCTGCAAAGGAGGCTAGGCCTCATGCCACCGCACCAGCAACGACCGGTTTTAGCGACCGGGTTGTTGCTGGGGCGGCAAAGATGCTAGTCGCTCAGCAGAAGAGCGTCAGAGGAGGAGAGGGAAAGGTTGGAAGGGGTGAGGGGGAGAGGGAGGATATAAAGTCCGGTGCTGGGGAGAAGGGGAAGAAGTCGGCTGGCAGTTCGGGTTCCGGGGCTTTGACGAAAAATCAAAGGCCCGGACCCCTTTCTTCCAAGCACCATCAGCCTCTCAAAACGGAGAACCGTTTCGGGGGGTTGATGGAACATGAAGAGATGGACGAGGGTCCAAAAGATAAAGAGACGTAATTGTGCTTTCAGAGATGAAAATTTTAGCATTCTTTTACTTCATTTTTATGGCCATTTTGCAATGGAATATCCGAGGGATAAGGGCAAATTATGAGGAGCTCTGCTGTCTGCTGACAGAGCATCGACCTGAATGGTTGGCCCTTCAGGAAACTCTCCTGTCAGAAAAACAGATTATAAATATTACTGGTTATTCGTCTATTGATTGTCTATCTTCTAGAGGCGTTTCACTCTTTATTGATAGAAACGTCCCCTTTAACCCAATTTCACTGAATACAAGTTTACCCGCAGTTGCAGCTAGAGTATCTTTTTTTAAATCCCTCACAGTTTGTTCTATATATCTGACCCCATCCATAACTGTAAACAAAAATGACCTCGAGAATTTGATTCAACAGTTACCTACCCCTTTTTTGTTGTTGGGAGATTTTAATGGCCGCTCTCCCCTGTGGGGTAGCGATCGTACCGATTCTCAGGGGAAAATAATTGAAGACATTTTAGACTCGTTAAATCTAGTAACTTTGAACGAAGGTGCTCCAACTTTTTCCTGTTCAAGAACTGCTTCTTTGTCCCACATTGATATATCAATCTGTGATCCCTCTTTACTTTTGGATTTTAAATGGACAGTTTTAGAAGATCTCCATGGCAGTGACCATTTTCCGGTTTTATTAAAACATGATTCAGACAACCTTGAGCAAACTCATGGCAGGTGGAAACTGAAACAAGCTAACTGGAGTATGTTTTCTAACCTGTCTGAGGTTCAGTTGCGTGCTCAGAAACAGGAATTTTCGAACGCCATAGATCCAATCCAGCTTTACACTGACATAGTTATAAACAGTGCCAAGGAGTCCATTCCGCAAACTTCGTCAAACCCTCACACACTTAAAAAACCCTGGTTTGACGATGAATGTAGAAAACTTCAGCAAGCTCGTAAAAAAGCTTTAAGAACTATGTTTTTACACCCAAGCACTGAAAATAAACAAAACCACCAACGTTTGCGAGCGCAATGCCGACAGCTCTTCAAACGAAAGAGAAGAGAATCGTGGAGAGGTTTCTGCTCCACGCTTAATTCGAAAGCGAAACTGTCGAAGGTGTGGAAAGTAGTCCGCAAACTCAAAAATAGAAGTAACAAACAGGTGAGCCCATGCCTTACTGTGCAGGGTGACGTAATCGGAGATAAAAAATTAGTAGCTGATCTTTTGGCTTCTTCTTTTGCTGCAAATTCTTCCTCTGAAAATTATTCTGTCCCTTTTCAAACAGTTAAAACCCGTAAAGAAAAACAACAGTTAAATTTTACCTCCGATAATTCTGAAGATTACAACATTCCGTTTTCATTAGTCGAGCTTGACGATGCAATTAACAAAAGTGCAGATTCAGCAGTTGGACCAGATGATGTACATTATCAATTTCTCAGACATTTAACAAGGTACTCACGGTCTCAACTGCTGGATATCTTCAATCAGCTCTGGATCACTGGCACCTTTCCTCCCTCCTGGAGAAAGGCCATTATTGTACCCATCCCTAAACCTGGCAAAGACCATACTAACCCGACAAACTATAGACCAATAGCCTTAACGTCTTGCTTATGCAAGACGCTGGAAAGAATGGTTTATTCTCGTTTACTGTGGTATCTAGAAACCAATAATATCTTATCCAACACTCAGTGTGGCTTTCGAAGTGGTCGAAGTACTGTTGACCACCTGGTGCGACTGGAAACTTTTATCCGTAATGCGTTCGTCCAGGGTGAACATGTCGTTGCCATCATGTTTGATTTGGAAAAAGCCTATGATACCACATGGAAATATGGCATTCTTTCAGATTTACAAGAAATGGGTTTGAAGGGACATTTACCTCTGTTTATATCCAATTTTCTAACAGACAGAATTTTTCAGGTTAAGGTTGGGGGATCTTTGTCAGATACGAGAGAACAGGAGATGGGAGTGCCTCAGGGTAGCATCTTGTCTCCCTTGCTGTTTAATATTAAAATAAATAACATTGTTCGTTCCGTTAAACGGGGAATTGACAATTCTTTATTTGTCGACGATTTTGCATTGGTAGCCAAAGGTAAAACTTTGGCATCTGCAGAACGTCAGCTACAGTTATGTGTCAAGGCCGTTGAAGACTGGGTTTTACAAAATGGTTTTAAATTTTCTGAAGCAAAAACTGAATGTATTCACTTTTCCCAGCACCGGGGAATTATTCAAGACCCTACTATTCTCCTCAATAAAACTCCAATAAAGGCGGTCCAACAAGTCAAATTTTTGGGTATTATTTTTGATCAAAAGCTATCTTTCATTCCTCATCTGACAATTTTGAAAACTAAATGTCAACAGGCCTGCAATTTGCTCAAGGTTATCAGTGGTACAGACTGGGGTGCTGACAAGAAAACTTTATTGCTGTTATATCGTTCTTTAATTAGATCCAAGTTAGACTATGGTTGCATTGTCTATGGTTCTGCTAGAAAATCTTATCTTAAGGTGCTAGATCCAGTTGCCCATCAGGCACTACGCATTGCTTTGGGTGCGTTTCGCACTTCCCCTTGTGAAAGCCTTTACGTGGAAGCTAACGAACCCCCGCTGGAGCTGAGACGTACAAAATTGTCAATGAATTACTATTTAAAATTAAAAACTGATCCTATGAACCCTGCCTATGACTGTGTTTTCAACCCAGATTTTGTTCAGAAATTTGAAGCCAAACCTAACACAATTCCTCCGTTTGGCATCAGAATGCAAGCTCATTTGGTAAAAGCAGGCATTGATGTTGCTTCCATCAACGACGATGAACTTCGGACTGAAGCTCCCCCATGGAAATTATGTATCCCAAACATTAATTGGCAGTTGTCCGCTTTCCTTAAAAACAATACATCCGAAACCGTATATAACCAACTTTATTTAGAACAGTGTGTTTTATACCCAGGATATGAACAACTTTTTACAGACGGGTCAAAGAAAGGAGATTCAGTTGCTGCTGCGTCGGTCTCTGGGAGACACTTAGACCAGCCTTTGCAACAGCGTTTACCTGATTTTTGTTCTGTTTATACAGCTGAGCTCAAGGCAATTCATTTAGCTCTGACACAAGTTTATCAATCCAAAAGAACCTCATTTTTAATCATGTCTGATTCATTGTCAGCACTTCAGGCTCTTTCCACGAGAAAGATATCACACCCTTTTCTGGCAGAGATCCATGACCTCCATACACAACTTGTTTCTGAGGGTAAAAAGATAGTTTTTATGTGGGTCCCTGGTCACATGGGCATCCGCGGCAATATTGCAGTAGACAGGGCGGCTAAAGATGCTCTACATCTCGATTTCCCTCCAGAGATTTTCCAGTTTGTGCCCTACTCTGACCTACGTTGTATGACTGGATCTTATTGTAAATGACTGTGGCAGACTGACTGGTCTAACCATGTCAACAACAAATTATTTCAAATTGTTCCCGATTTGTCCACTTCTTTGCCTAACTTTGCATCCACTCGCAAAGAAGAAACAGTGTTATCTCGCCTTCATATTGGGCATACTTATGTCACCCACAGTTTCCTTTTAAAAGGAGAAGAACCACCATGGTGCTTTGCATGTGATCAATCTTTTTCTGTTCGCCATTTTATGTCTGAATGTGCTGATTTGATTAAGGAAAGGGAAACATATTTTGGTTCCATACCTTTCAAAGAGATTTTTAAAGTATGTAATGGTCAACATCTGTTTCAATTTTTACATGATGTTGGTTTGTTCTATCGCATATAAATTGTATCGACATGTTTTGTTTAGTTTGGATTTTATTAGGACTGAATTTAGTGATTTGATTGAAGAAAGAGAATATATTTTTAATACATCAGTTTTAAAGAAGTCTCTTAAAGAGGCGTCATGTGAACGTTTGTGTATTTAAGAGTAACAGGCTTGTTTTTTAAGACTTGAATCATTTTATAATATTTTAAGATAACGTCTCTCTGGTCCTGATTTGGCTCGGAAGAGTCCGCTGGACCTAAAGCAATAACCTTGTATTGTATTGTATTGACCGGCTGGTGGAGTGCCTTCAGTGTTACCATTACCGTTGTTTCAGCAGATCTTTTATACGAATCGGGGGGGAGGGGGGGGTGAGTCCTCTTTCATCCAAGTTGGGGTCCCGATTCGGCTTTTTGCAGTCCGTTGGACCCTATATACAATGACTAACCAACTAACTAACTTTCACCAGGGAGAGCAGATCCAGTATTCATGTCCTAGAAAGCAAACCTTATCTGTCCATGCATGCAACTAAATTCAAAGTGTCCCTGAGCAGCCATTCCTATAAACAAATCGGGCACCATCTCCCACTTTTATCTTCATCATATTTTATATATTTATTAACACTGTTTTCCTGTCCTTTCTTTTTTCAATTTTTAATCATTTTAGACTCTGCAACATGTATGGACGACAAACCGAAGGAGACGCATTTTTTTCTCTTACATTTTATTTTATTATTAGAAGTAGGTTGTATATTGTATGCAAATAATAAAACTGTATAAGCAATTAATCATAATAAAAATAAATAAGAAAAGACAAGTTTGAAACATGTATGACAGAGTCCAAATTATGGTTTTAATACAATGTTAGAAGTGTACCACAGTTGTTGGAATTGATGTAACGTTTTAACAAATTTGAGAAGCGTATTACAGTTACTGGAAATGCTCAGCTTGATACATAGAAGTCTGTGTTAGTGTTGATAATAAGAGATTATACAAACAAAAACGTAATTAACGCCGAAATTATCCAAACCTTAAGGAAGCGGAAGATAAATGAATTGTTGAGATAGATGGTTAAAAGGGGTGGTGGAAATGTCAGAAATTGTTTTGGGTTTTGCGAAATCAAAAAAAGAAACAGGAAATAAGAAGTAAAGCAAGAAATATATTTGTTGATTATGGGAGTGGGTTATAAAGGAAATTTGTGAAGCATAACTATAAATGAAGACATTGATAGGTTTGGTTATTCAGCAATATAGAGTTATTGTATAATACATTTGTAAATATTAAGAGATGTAGAGGTGATTACAAGTATAGATGCAATATTAGTAATTTAGAAATAATGGTTTAGAGGTAAAGTGAGTGTTTAAAAGTGATAAGGTAAGTAGTGAGGGGATGTCTTGGTGTGGGAAAGTAATTTTTAATTAAAGTTAGAGGAAAGACGTGGAGTGTGGTTAACGTAGGCCTAATTCTGTTTCACCTTTAACATTGCATAGCCGGTTAGGTGGCGAATGAAACTTCACAGAATGGTGTGAGAATGATAAGAGATAGTGAGACCGTTTTGGAAAGTTTCTGGAAATTAATATTAATAAGAGAAAGAACGCATGTCCATATAGGTGTTGTTATAAATATTCATAATTGCACAGTTGACCAATCGTTATTAAGTTGGGAGGTGCAATGTTGAGGCTGAATACCCATCTATATCACACCAACTCAACCAAAGCTTTTAGGTTTGGAAGCTAGTTCAGCCAGGCTAGCTATAAATAGCCTCGCAGGTGCTCTTCTTTCCTTTCCTTTCACTGAAAGGGAGGGTGTAGGCAAGCTATAAATAGCCCGCAGCCAGCAAAATGTGGGAGAACCTAAGAGTGCTCCTCACATAGACACTGAGCTGTTGATATATATAAATTGCTTAGCCGGAAGTCCTTCTTTGCCTCTACTGTAAAGTTTGTCCGGTATGGACGCTGATCTGGGCAGGTGCTGGGCGCTGCGGATCGGCCTGCTGTGCGCTCAAAACCCGCGAAATCGTTATAGCCGACATTTCCTTACCGAACGTTTAACCGTTTCTGAGATAAATAAATAAACAAAATGTCCACAAACTGCAATAGCCTCATTCCGCGCGGCGCTTCCGATTCAATCCGTGTCAAGAACTGCCGTTCCGTAATACCGCAAATTTTGTTTTATTTCCATTCAAAACACTTTTGCACTCATGTCACAAATCTTACAGCTGAAGGTTACCTGTTCACTTTCTTTTTCATCCATACTTATATGCACACAAAAAATTCAATTTGCATAAAATCTTCCATTACTTGAAGCAACTGTGTCATACAAGATCTGTGCTGAGGAAAACCATGTTTGTAGAGTTGTAACACGGTTACTTCCCTCTAACTAAATCACTGTTTATGCAGTACCTATGCGCTACCGCGAATACAAATATACCGGAAGTATTATGGTACCAAGGGAGATTACTTGCACGCCTAATATTTTTAAATAAAGGTATGACATTTAAAAATACGTTGCCTAATATAAATACTAAATTACAATAAAATATTTTAGTGCATTACTCAAACATGCACCTATACGCTGTTCT
Organism: Oncomelania hupensis; assembly: GCA_036898135.1. Taxonomy (NCBI): domain Eukaryota; kingdom Metazoa; phylum Mollusca; class Gastropoda; order Littorinimorpha; family Pomatiopsidae; genus Oncomelania; species Oncomelania hupensis. The sequence goes on along the minus strand of JBAHVR010000213.1, from coordinate 16,719 downwards.
GCAGTACATTGCAATTATCATTTTAAATTAAAATAGTTCAATGCATTGCTCGAGTCGAACATCAACATGTACCTTTTAATCTACTCTGTTTTGCAATGCTTCATCATTCGACCCCTGCAAGTAAACTATTGCAAACATTTCAGTGCATTTTAAATGTTTAATGCTAACTCGCAGACAACAGTTGTCTCTCTGTATACATTTTAAACAGCAACCTGTGTGCCCTGGCTTGCCAGGGTACAAAACCACTAGTTTGATATATAAGATGATGCACGAGTGAGAGCAGCTAGCAACCGCTCTCTGTATCAGCTCTCAGTTTCTTTGTTCTCTGCTTCCACATTAAGTGATGGAATTATACTAGAAAGGTAGGATGAAGATTTTGTAATTTGATAGTTTGATATGTGTTGTCCAATAAATAAATAGTTAGAAAAACTAAATGAAAGAGTTCTGGTTTAGCAAATAAAATCTCTCAAAAACTCTCTCAAGCTGTCTGTGTAAAACATTGTCTCCGTAGAATGCTATTGTTGTTCCCCGGACGTGAAGGCGATGAGCTGACCACGTCATACATGCAATACAAAGAATGTGAACTTATTACAATTTCAACGCAGGTAACCACAATTTCGGGGCCGGATCGGGCAGCCCGATCGGGCAAATGGAAATTGGAACCGACTCGGGCCCGATTCGGGCAAAGATCGGGCGATCGTCGGGCTACCCGAAACTTACCCGATCATAACCCCACGTTCGCCGAACAGTAGCCCAATTTTCGATAAAGATTGAGCGATCGTCGGGGTACCCAAAACTTACCCGACCGTAACCCAATCTTTGTCGAACGGTAACTCGATTCCGGCAAAGATCGGGCATACGTCAGGACACCCAAAACCAACCCTGTGGTAACCCTTCTGAAACCAGAAACAACCCCAATAATGCCCCATCCCTGGCCAATGTTGATTTATCCTAAACTCATATCCAACATATTGTTTATGATATGTGATTGCTTGAAGAAAGAATTGAGATGTCTGGTGTTAATCGGGACTGTCGGCACAGGCGTTTTTGTTTTCGGAAGTCCTTGGTGTGTCCCCACTGAAGTATTTACACACCATTTCGATAAGGATTATAATAACGTGATCTTCATCGCTATCAAAATCGTGTGTAAATACATAAACGAAAGGCAAAGTCCCAAAAAAACACCACAGCGGAGTAGGTTTTTGCAGGCAAACAAAATATCTTAGCACATGCAACTGTAGAAGAAGACAACTGTAGAAGATTTGGCGCCTTATGCTAAGAACAACCAGAAAAGACCAGCAGTAATGGGCATGGAAGTTTACCCTTGGCTTATAATGTATAAATAAATACAATAGTTAAAATAAACACGTTAACAATATTTTACACATTGTATGATAAAAATTAAGAATTATAAGCACAATTAAATAATGACATCTTGATGAATTGATTTTGTATAAATACTTTGCACATGCATACGCCGCAGCAAATGTGAAGCAGACGAAACAGTCCACAGACAGTTTAGCCAATGAGAAGCGCCTATGTTAGCTTGTGCGCAGCGTGCCTTTGTGGTGGACAGAATCGGGCGACACGGGGGAGCGCGAATCGTTACGTATCCACATTTCTGGACTCCGCTACGCATCGGATTTTTGTCAGGCTATATTGATCCCTACTCTAGCCATATAAAAGTCGAGATAAGTACTGTGCCCTATGCGCCGCGAGTGGAGCTCAGATCGGGCTGGTTTGCTGGGAACGGTAACAAATCAAACATCACAACATTATTAAAAGTACGATATTTAACATTTAAAAGACAAAAAAAATTCTCACATATCTCGAACAATTGACGCTTTTCTGCCACAGACAAAAACTCGAAATCAGCTAGAATCGAACTCTGCAAGATCAAAATAAACATGAATAAGAATTACAAACTTGTAAGAATGTCTGGAAACTGAAGTTTGTATTTCAAAATACCGAAAAAGCACACATTCAAACTGTGAGAGGATTCTGCGTTTCATTTAAAGGACCTGTGTCTCATGGATTTTTGTCCACCCTTGACAATGAGTGTTGCTGGGAATTGGCATTTACTCTCATTTGGGGACAGGGCGAGTATTTTCAGCACTCCTGAAAATTCTTCATTGGAGGATCTGCATGATAGCAATAATAACATTTTCGTAAAAACATATATCCAGATCCATGTAAACAGTAGGAATTCGCCATATCATCGTATGATGCATTAAAGTATAAATCGTTCATCAGATCCGTGCAAGGGTACCTACTTCACAGAGATAAAAACGTGTAGTTTATTTCTCCTTTTTCGTGTAAACATAGCAGGAAGTTACCTCATGCATACATTTATAATTATGATGTAACACGACCTTGACCTACCTTAAGGCGGACGCCACACCTGGGGCAGTTGGTCATGTGGTGATAACAAGAAGGACAGGACAGGTAGGACCCGCCATCTCCCTCCTTCTCTCCCTCCCTACCTTGTGCCGCCATCAGTGGCTGTTTGTTGTCATGAGAACAGCACACCTGTTTCTGCAAACAGGATTTTATCACAACAACATCAATAAGAACATTGACAACCAACTCCAGCAGCAACAGTTATTATTATTATTATTATTATTATTATTATTATTATTATTATTATTATTATTATTATTATTATTGATAAACTCAGTATTTTGACCTTTAATAATTATGCCCCACAGTCATATCATAATTCGCCTGCAAACGTTGTACCTGTCAAACCTCTTCGCCCACTGAAGGAGTTTTGTCAGAAGGCCAGGTGATATCCACTGTCATCAAGCTGTTTGACCACATGACAGCTTTTTTCCAGGCATCGTTTTACTTGCTGTGATTATAATGCTGGCCTGTTTGTACCACATGCCCTTCTGACTGGGTCCGTGGTGTAGGCCACTCCCTACTCTGCCAGATCTTGTTACAGATAATGGTGAGTGCGTCAATCATCGCTTCTCCTCCTGCTTGAAGCAGTTCCGGGGGTATGTTGTCCACTCCTGCTGACTTCCCTGTCTTCAGCGATTGCACTGCTGCCTCAACTTCTTCTCGGAGAATCTGGAGGATTTCTTCTTCTTCTTTGTTCTCGGGACATGCTAGAACTGATGGGTCTCCGTTTGGTGTGGGTTGTTGTAGAGAACGGGATTTTTCAAATAATTTATAAGATATGTATTTTTTGATTGGCTAGAACTCTTCAGCCAATGGGAGAATTTATAGTTCGCGAGTCAGGGCATTGTCACTCACTCCAATCAACTATGTCGTAGGCTGGTATGCTCGGGGTAGCAGTATCTGTGTGTAGGCCAGGAAAAGATGGAAAAATAACGAAAGAAAAGAGAAAGTAAATTGTAAAGTTTTGGAGGTAGAAAGCGTTGAAAGCCTGTCAAGGTGTATAGGTCTACGGTCTTTCTCTCTGGAAGTGGATATAGTTTTTGTGCTGTAAGCTGTAATATTATTACATCAATCAAAATTCAATATTCCATCTCAGTGGACAACAGCTCACCACCTTGCAATACAACAACTGCAATACAAAAATATACTTGTCCGACATTTTACAATCATAAAAACATTATAAATACCTGTAATCTTTACAGCACAAAAACTATATCCACTTCCAGAGAGAAAGACCTTAGACCTATACACCTTACGCTTTCTACCTCCAAAACTTTACAATTTACTTTCTCTTTTCTTTCGTTATTTTTCCATCTTTTCCTGGCCTACACAGATACTGCTACCCCGAGCATACCAGCCTGTTGTTCTTGTTCAGACTGTTGCTGTGCGCATGCCTTTTCGGATGTCATTGTTGATTCTTTGGTAGATATCAGCTCCCTATGAGGTGTTCTTTTTCTTTTTCATCTCTTTGTTTATCACACAGATCCAAAAGTTCAGGTGTGATCCACGGCTTCTTCTTTTGGCCGGTGCTTGCCAAGGATCTCAGTGGCGGCATCTGTCACACCTGAGTTGAAGCTGGTGGTCATGGCGTTGACATCTAGTTCACCATCTCCCAAAATGAGCAGTGGTGCAAGTTTCCCTCCAATTGTGGCCTCAAATATTTTGGCACTTCCGGGTCTTGCAGTTTGTCCAGGTCGAATTTCAGTCTGATGCACTTTGCTGTGTTTACTCTCTTAAAGTGGAGTCGGAAAGTCATCATCACGACATCGTGGTCACTTCCGATGTCTGCTCATGGAAAAGTGCGTGTCCTGTCAATGTTGATTCTTGATCTGAAGCGTTTCTTGACCATGATGTAGTCAATCTGGTTGTGATGCTCCACGCCGGGACTGTGCCATCTCTATCGTCTGGATTTGTTGTGGAGACCAAGCGTGTTTGTCAGTATCAGATTGTTGTATCTGGCAAACTCCAAGGATCTCAGACCCCTGTCATTTGTCTCGTTGTTGCAGTGGGGTCTACGTGTTTCTCCCCAGTTGTGGTGTGCATCTTGGCCAACCTTGGCATTACAGTCACCTTCCACTTTGACTATGTCCTTCTTCGGCACTTGATCAAGGACAGCCTGTAGATGTTCATAGAAATCCTCCACTTTGCTGTCGTCATAGTCTGATGTTGGGGCATAGACCTGGATGATGGTGATGTTGAAAGGGGCTGCTCTCAGACGGATGGTAATGAATCTACTGGAGACTGGGCGACAACCCGTGACAGTATCTAGAATGTTCTTGTGGACCAAGAATCTAACACCGTTTTCGTGCCTGTCATCTCTACAGCTGGAATAAAGCTTGTGGCCTTTGTCGGTCGTTGTTTCACCTAGGCCTTTCCAGCGCACTTCGCAGAAACCTAAAACGTTCCATCGATAATGGGCCAGCTCGTGGGCCAGTTCTTCAAATTTTCCTTCCGCAGTTAAGCTCTTGACATTCCAGGTTCCTATAATGATGTTTTTTCTGGTGCGGATCTTACTAAGTTGTTTATCAGTAGCACACTTATCACCTTCGTCCTGGTGGCCAACGAAAGACGCGGTCCTTGGTGACCCGGGCGACGACCGATCCGGTATGGAGTGAATGGTTCTGTTCATCATGCAGTGTGTCTTGGGCATGAAAGACCTGGCAGGGCCCAATCCTCTCCAGGCTGTTGGCCACAGCCGATATCCACGAAGACAGTGTGGCTCGCCTTGGCCCCGAGCACTTGGTCGTTGAACCTGTAGTAACATGAGGTTCCTCCGTCCTGGCCGGTGACTTCTGTGTAGAAGATTTTCGCCCAGTGATGCCGTGCTGTCATCAACCCTGTTAATCGTCTCTTACGACACGCCGGGAAACATTGGGTCAGTGTCCGAATTATTCAGTATTCAGTGTCCGAACCCACTGGTTCTTAAATAAACCGAGTTATACCAAGCACCTTTGCTATTGTGATCCAGTGTGACTGAGACTCTAAAAGATTAATGTTAAGTCACCTAATATAATAAAGTTTAAATTGCAAACATTGACCGTTTCCCTCATTTGTAAGAAATTACTGAACCCATTGCCGTTGCTGGCAGTATTTCTGTAGATGAATCCTATTTTAATAGGCATATTGATATATGGCCTGACCTCCAGCCCGATGAATTCAAGATTTTTGAGTTCGAGGTCATATCTCCGGTTGACAAAGTTAATTAAATTATTATGAGCATAGAGACCAATTCCAGTATGTCCAGGAAAATTAGCATCCTGTCTTATAAAATTCAAATGTGTTATAAAAACTGGTTGTGAAATATGTTTCCAGTCACATAATTTAGTTTCCTTGATGCTGCAAAAGAGAACAAATGTAATGAAGTTTGTTGTATTGTTAGTAGACGACTTGTTTTCCTTTGTATGTGATCTCGCATGGTGTATTTATGTAGCCGGCATTCACTCGTCAGAATCTTTAAAGTCCGTGCTATGGAATGTGTGCGTGCGCAGACTAGACCTCGGTTTATACTCTCATCCGAGTACAACCAATTATGTCGCCCGCATCAAATCCGCTTTTGTTGAAATAAAGAATCGCTGACTTGAACAAAATCGCTTGATCCGTTTTTTGTTATAATCCATTGACCTCGACCTTTGCGTTAGAGCAGAAGTAATGTAATCGCACGGGAGCAAGCCCCTAAAACCTATGACATTTGGTCAAAATCGGCTCAGTGGTTCTTGATATATGGCTTCAAACGGACCGAAAGAAAGGACCGACCGACCGACATTTGGCTTGTTTCGAATCTTCCCCACTCTTACCTTCACCCACCTCATCTTCGTCCCGACTATTTCAAATAAGACATTTCTGGAAATACAAATACAGTCATTCATAAAACGTGAGAGAGAGAGAGAGAGAGAGAGAGAGAGAGAGAGAGAGAGAGAGAGAGAGAGAGAGAGAGAGAGAGAGAGAGAGAATTGAATTGAATTGAATTGAATGAATTATTTGCGTAAGGTTTTCGCCCATTGTAAATGGGGCTTGAGGAGTAGGGATACAATAACCATAACTAAAAGAACAACCATGCATGTACAGTTTACATCGCGGTGGGTAGCCGATCGCGGTACAATTTTAGTTTAACGTTGCACTGGGAACGCCATCGAAATCAGTGCAATCACATTCTTCATCTTGGATTTAGGCGAGGATCACGAAGTGACGGCTTCTTCCGATGGACTTTTTCTTGTTGCTGCTTTTGTAGTTGTTTTTGTTGCTGATCCAGGCGTTTGCAAAGATCCATTATATCAGCAAAGTCTTCATGAAATGACTCACAGATCTCACTGATCGACACAATCATGTGATTTGTCAACATTGTTGAGAGATAGATAGAGAGAGAGAGAGAGAGAGAGAGAGAGAGAGAGAGAGAGAGAGAGAGAGAGAGAGAGAGAGAGAGAGAGAGAGAGAGAAAGAGAGAGAGAGAGAGAGAGAGATAATACGAATACAATTTCATTCCAGAAGTTCAGGACATCACCCCTTAAAAAGGGGTGTATACAAGAATTATAAACCAACAAACATTGAATATATAATAAAATACATATAAATACAAATCAGGTTACGATACTCCTAGTTCCCGAAGTTTCATGGCTTTATATAAATGAATGCAGTTTTCTAACAGTCCCGTAGGATCTCATCTTTGATATGATGATGATAATCATTATTGTCAGGGTGGCGACGTGGTGATCGTCCTTAACGCTGATGCAATAGGACGTTAAGCTTCGTTGTTCCTCCTAACAGTCCCTTCGTCAGAGCCTAACAGTAGAATGAGACGTGTTGTCCAAGGCATTCTATAGTATTTGGGGCTATAAACTGTTTCTTTAAGTTACTAAGGAATGCACAACAAAGTACAAAATGTATTTCATTTCCTTCTGCTGATTTACACATAGGACAAATAGTATCATTAACAGCATGCACTCTGTATCTATAAAAGTGAACAAATAATTCTGAAACACCAAACCTACATTTTGTCAATACAACTTTTAAATGCTTATCAATATTTAATTGTAAATATTTAGGTAGACTGTTGTGTTCAGAATTACAAAACATGTTACACATTTGAAAATGTTCACTATTATTTACATGCTCACTCCATATACAGTCAATCTTTGAGAGAGAAGCATTTGTTAAAATAAACGAAATGGAAAGTAACATTCTATATTTGCCAAATTTTTCGAGGTTTTACATAATTATATACAAAATCAAACGTGAAATAGTATTTCCTTAATGAACTTATGATAAATTCCTGATGTCTAAAACAAACACCACATCAAGTATGTACGATTACAAATGTCTTACGTACCGTGTGTTGCCGACGTCGCTTGTATGAAACACTGACACAAGTGATCACTCTCGTAGAAATATTGAAAAACAAGTGTCCCGGTTTCATGGAACTTATTACTAAACACACTTATCGCATTTCACCACACTGCCACACGGCTTCACAACTGTGTATGACAGCCTTCTAGCGCCAAAACCGAGAGTTACCAGTATAAGGAGATAATTGAAATTAACACGTGTTCTGTTTAATTTACAGAAATACCGGTAATCCATCCCCCCCCCCCCCCGCCAGGACTGTGCCATGTCCATCGTCTGGAGTTTTTGTGGAACAGTCCTGGCGGGGAGCATCACAACCAAATCGACTACATCATGGTCAAGAAACGCTTCAGATCAAGCATCCACATTGGCAGGACACGCACTTTTCCAGGAGCAGACATCGGAAATGACCACGATCTCGTGATGATGTCTTTCCGGCTCCAATTGAAGAGAGTAAATACAGCAAAGTGCACTAGACTGAAGTTCGACCTGGACAAACTGCAAGACCCGGAGGCAGCAGAACTATTTCAGGTCACAATTGGAGGCAAATTTGCACCACTGCTCATTTTGGGGGCTGGTGAAGTAGATATCAACACCATGACCACCACCTTCAACTCATCTGTGACAGATGCCGCCACTGAGATCCTTGGCAAGCACCGACCAAAGAAGAAGCCGTGGATCACACCTGAACTTTTGGATCTGTGTGATAAACGAAGAGAGATGAAAAAGAAAAAGAAAACCTCACAGGGAGCTGATGTCTACCGAAAAATCAACAATGACATCCGAAAAGGCATGCGCACAGCAAAGGAGAACTGGATAGAAGATCAATGCAAGGAATTAGGGAACAGTCTGAACAAGAACAACAGCAAGAAGGCCTACCAGACTGTGAAGCGGCTGACAAGTGTCAAACAGCCCAAAGTCTCCACGATCCAAAGCAAGTCTGGCATATGCCTTACAGAAGAACAAGAAGTCTTGGATAGATGGACAGAATACTGCTCTGACCTTTACAACCATACACCAACTGGAGACCCATCAGTTCTAGCATGTCCCGAGAACAGAGAAGAAGAAGAAATCCTCATAAATTCTCCGGGAAGAAGTTGAGGCAGCAGTGCAATTGCTAAAGAAAGGGAAGTCATCGGGAGTGGACAACATACCCGCGGAATTGCTACAAGCAAAAGTAGAAGCAATGATTGATGCCCTCACCATTATCTGTAACAAGATCTGGCAGAGTGGGGAGTGTCCTATACCATGGACCCAGTCGCTTGTCATCACTCTTCCCAAAAAAGGTAACCTTCAGGAGTGTGAAAATTACCGCACCATCAGCCTCATCAGCCATCCCAGCAAGGTCCTCCTGAAAATAATACTCAACAGGTTGAAACCCCAAGCTGAACAAATCATAGCTGAAGAACAAGCAGGATTCAGGGCAGGGCGAAGTACCACTGAACAGATTTTCAACCTCAGAATAATCTGTAACCTACAGCACCAACAACATCTATATCATGTGTTCATAGACTTCAAGAAGGCGTTTGACAGAGTCTGGCATGCAGCTCTATGGGCAACAATGAAAGTGTAAACATCAGCTCTAAAATTATTGAAGTCACCAAAAGCCTGTATGACAAGGCTACCAGTGCAGTCCTCCACAACAGCGCCATCGGGAACTGGTTCAGAACAACAATCGGTGTGCGTCAAGGATGCCTAATCTCTCCAACACTCTTCAACATCTTCCTAGAGCGCATCATGTCAGATGCTCATGCAGATCATGAAGGCACAGTCAGTATAGGGGGTAGAGCAATCTCCAATCTTCGTTTTGCGGATGACATTGATGGATTGGCTGGAGAGGAACAAGAACTTGGAACAGCTGGTACAAAGGCTTGACACCACCTCCAGAGCTTATGGAATGGAAATAAATGCAGAGAAGACCAAAATGATGACCAACAACACCAATGGCATCAACACGGACATCAAAGTCCAAGGCCAATCCCTCAACACAGTGCATAGCTTCAAATATTTAGGAGCCATTGTATCAGACAATGGGTCCCGACAGGAAGTCCTCTCCAGGATCGCACAAACAACTGCTGCCCTGACAAGGTTGAAGCCCATTTGAAAAGACAGGACCATCAGTTTACATTCCAAAGTAAGACTGCTGCGCTCCCTTGTCATCTCCATCTTCCTATATGCTTGCGAAGCATGGACCTTCACAGCAGATCTCCAACGAAGAATACAAAGCATGGAGATGAGGTGCTACAGAAGACTTCTGGGCCTTTCCTATACCCAACACATCACCAACGACGAAGTCCGACAGACCATCACACAAGCCATTCGACAACACGATGACCTGCTCACAGTGGTGAAGAAACGGAAACTCCGATGGTATGGCCACGTCACCAGATCATCAGGCCTTGCAAAGACTATTTTGCAAGGCACAGTGCAAGGAGGTAGAAGAAGAGGGAGACCTAAAAAGAGGTGGGAGGACAACATTCGGGAATGGACTGGTTTGACACACCCGGAGGCTGCAGAGGACAGAGAAAGATGGAGTATGCTGGGTAAACGATCATCTGTGGTGCCCCTACGACCTCAGGGTTACGGGACAGGATAGAATAGGGTAGGACAGATAATCGACAGTCTTAATTAATAATTATCAGGATTTGCCACGTCTTCCTAGCGCCAAAACCTGATAAGTACAAATATCATGAGACAGTTACAAATATTGTGAGATAATTACAATTTCTATCCTATCCTATCCTATCCTATCCCGTAACTCGGAGGTCGTAGGGGCCCCACAGCTGATCGTCGAACCAGCGCACTCCATCTTTCCTTGTCATCGAATGTTGTTCTCCCACCTTTTTTTCGGTCTCTCTCTTCTTCTACCTCCTTGCACCGTGCCTTGTTGGATGATCTTTGCAAGGCCTGATGATCTGGTGACATGGCCATTACCATACCATCGGAGTTTCCGTTTCTTCACCACTATAAGCAGGTCATCGTGTTTTCCAATGGGGCTGTCGGCTGTTGTGTGATGGTCTGTGGGACTTCGTCGTTGGTGATGTGCTGGATATAGGAAATGCCTAGATGTCTTCTGTAGCACCTCATCTCCATGCTTTTTATTCTTCGTTGTAGATCTGCTGTGAGGGTCCATGTTTCGCAAGAGTATAGAAAGATGGAGATGACAAGCGAACGTAGCAGTCTTACATTGGAATGTAGACTGATGGTCCTGTCTTTTAAAATGGACTTCAACCTTTGCCAGGGCAGCAGTTGTTTGTGCGATCCTGGAGAGGACTTCCTTTCGGGACCCATTGTCGGATACAATGGCTCCTAAATATTTGAAGCTATGCACTGTGATGGCCTTGGACTATGATGTCCGTGTTGATGCCATTGGTGTTGTTGGTCATCATTTTGGTCTTCTCTGCACTTATTTCATTTCCAAAGGCTCTGGAGGTGGTGTCAAGCCTCTGTACCAGCTGTTCAAGTTCTTGTTCCTCTCCAGCCAATCCATCAATCCGCAAAACGAAGGTTTGAGATTGCTCTACCCCCTATGCTGACTGTGCCTTCATGATGTGCAAGTGCATTTGACATGATGCGCTCTAGGAAGATGTTGAAGAGTGTTGGAGAGAGTAGGCATCCTTGACGCACACTGATTGTTGTTCTGAACCACTTCCCGATGGCGCTGTTGTGGAGGACTACACTGGTAGCCTTGTCATACAGGCTTTTGGTGACTTCACTAATTTTAGGGCTGATGTTGTACACTCTCATGGTTGCCCACAGAGCTGCATGCCAGACTCGGTCAAACGCCTTCGAAGTCTACGAACACATGATATATAAGTGTTGGTGATGCTGTAGGTATTTCTCGCAGATTATTCTGAAGTTAAAAATCTGTTCAGTGGTACTTCGCCCTGCCCTGAATCCTGCTTGTTCTTCAGCTATAATTTGTTCAGTTTGGGGTTTTGTTATGTTGAAACGCGAAGGATAGTATGTCTGAAACGCGCACGATAGATCTAATCGTTTCGCTTTGCAAGGCATTCAATTATAGTGTATTTACCTTTGATTTGAGTTTGCATTGTTGTTTGGAGAAGCTTTGTATAACGTTGATAATTTTCGTTAGTCGATATTATTGGAGATTTGCTTGTTTACTGTCGATAGAAGCTTCGCGATATTTGAGAACATTCTTGGATAGAAAGGAACATTGTATGACGTAAAACAGTGATGACGAAGTTAATTCTGATTGGTTGTAACGCGTCATTCTGGAACGTCCTGAGGTTATCTCGAGTTGAGAGAAAAACTATATAATTGACACACTGTGTTGTGAAAAGAGAGTGAAAAGGGGATTGTATGCAGTTGTTGATGAACGCTGAATAAAGTGTGAAAACTTCCTACGACGACTCCGTGCCTTGTGGCTGATTGAACGGGTTGCGTGGATAAACGAATCTGAGCCACACTCATCAGTACTTCAGCATTGGGGCTGAATCAACTACTGATAGAGAAAAACAACATCGAGTGTAACAGGTTTCAACCTGTTAAGTAATATTTTCAGGAGGACCTTGCTGGGATGGCTGATGATGCGGTAATTTTCACACTCCTGAAGGTTACCTTTTTTGGAAGAGTGGTGAAAAGCGACTGGGTCCATGGTGTAAGCCACTCCCCATTCTGCCAGATCTTGTTAGACCTAAAGCAACAATAAATCAATCAATCAATCAAAAAAAGATCTTGTTACAGATAATGGTGAGTGCGTAAATCATTGCTTCTCCTCCTGCTTGAAGCAGTTCCGCGAATATGTTGTCCACTCCCGCTGACTTCCCTTTCTTCAGCGATTGCACTGCTGCCTTAACTTCTTCTCGGAGAATTGGGAGAATTTCTTCTTCTTCTTCTCTGTTCCGGGAACATGCTAGAACTGATGGGTCTTCGTTTGGTGTGTGGTTGTAAAGGTCAGAGCAGTACTCTGTCCATCTGTGCAAGACTTCTTGTTCTTCTGTAAGACTTGCTTTGGATCGTGGAGGCCTTGGGCTGTTTAACACTTGTCAGCCGCTTCACAGTCTGGTAGGCCTTCTTGCTGTTGTTCTTGTTCAGACTGTTCTCTATATCCTGGCATTGATCTTCTATCCAGTTCTCATTTGCTGTGCGCATGCCTTTTTGGATGTCACTGTTGATATTTCGGTAGGCACCAGCTCCCTGTGAGGTTTTCTTTTTCTTTTTCATCTCTCTTCGTTTATCACGCAGAACCAAAAGTTCAAGTGTGATCCACGGCTTCTTCTTTAGCCGGTGCTTGCCAAGGATCTCAGTGGCTGCATCTGTCACAGCTGTGTTGAAGGTGGTGGTCATGGTTTGGACATCTACTTCACCAGCTACCAAAATGAGCAGTGGTGCAAATTTCCCTCCAACTGTGGCCTGAAATATTTCTGCCAATTTCGGGTCTTGCAGTTATCAAGGTGAATTTCAGTCTAGTGCACTTTGCTGTGTTTACTCTCTTCAATTGGAGCCTGAAAGATAATCACGAGATCGTGGTCACTTCCGATGTCTGCTACTGGAAACGTGCGTGTCCTGCCAATGTTGATGCTTGATCTGAAGCGTTTCTTGACCATGATGTAGTCGATCTGGTTGTGATGCTACTCGCCGGGACTGTGCCATGTCCATCCTCTGGAATTTTTGTGGAGACCAAGCGTGTTTGCCAGTATCAGATTGTTGTACCTGGCAAACTCCAAGAGTCTCAAACCCCTGTCATTTGTCTCGTTGTTGCAGTGGGGTCCACATGTGTCTCCCCAGTTGTGGTGCGCATCTTGGCCAACCTTGGCATTCCAGTCGCCTCCCACTATGACTATGTCCCTCTTCAGCACTTGGTCAAGGACAGCCTGTAGATTTTCATAGAAATCCTCCACTTCGCTGTCGTCATAGTCTGATGTTGGGGCATAGGCTTGGATGATGGTGATGAGCCAAAACTGAAAATTAAACATGATCGCGCGAAGATATTTGTAATTTTGCAATGATAATTGTAATTATTCCTTGATAATTGTAATTATTCCATGATATTTGTAATTATCTCATGATAGTTGTAATTATCAGGTTTTGGCGCTAGAAGACCGTCATAACTGTAAACAATCTTTTCAGTCAAATGATAATTGTAATTATTTCTTAATAATTGTAATTATTCCAAAATATTTGTAATTATTTTATGATATTTGTACTTATCAGGTTATGGCGCTAGTGGGCCATCATAACTGTAAGCAAATCCTTTCAGTCAAAAGACCAAAGCGGTTCTTCATCCATTTAAAAAAAAGCGCGTCACGTAGGTGTGACCAATATGAAGACGTGCTAGAATAGTTTCTTCTTTGCTAATGGACGGAAAGTTGAACAAGGATCAGACTAATGTGGCAGAATTTGAAATAACTTGCTATTGGTTTGATTGGACTACGCTCTCTTTCTGCCAAAGCTGAAACATTCTGAAAAAGTTCTTTGAAAATGGATAAATTTCCACGGAAACCCAAGCGTTGAAGACCTTTAAGAATACTCAACGTCCAAGTCGTATCATAGTAGGTCATCCCGAGGTCAAACAACGAAGTAATAATTATTAACAGGTGCAGGACACTATAATAATAATAATAAAGGTCACATGACGACGGACACCTCAAGCAGAGATTTTCTCTTTGAATTGTGTTCAACAACGTAGCCTACATAAGGCTAGAATGAGATCAAATGATGTATAGCGTGGTTGCGTGACGTAAAACGATACATTTAAGCCCCCGTTAAAAGTCGGCACTTGATACTGTATAATTTCTGGTTTATTGCACTATTTAAACCTTGAGTGCGGTGTACCTTTCTGTACATTGTATACTTTTACAGCCAGCACAATATCACAATTTGGGTAAGACAGAGGAAGACGGGTTGAAAACTATCGTCTCACCTGACATTAATATTATTTCATCACTCGTATCGGTGGGACTCAAGTGTCTCTGGTGATATTTTTACTTACTGCATTGTTAAAATCTCTCTCTCTCTCTCTCCCCTCTCTTTCTTTCTCTCTCTCTCCCTCTCTCTTCTGTAACAAAACAAAAAAAAAAGAAAAGAAAAAAAAAGACTTTAAATAAAAGTACTCATACTGAATACGTCAAAGAAATCGAGGGGCCAGGTAGCTCAGTTGGTAAGAGCGTCTTGCTAGTAACCGAAAGGTCGCTGGTTCGAATCCCGGATTGGTCAACGTGTGATCATATTATTTTCCCCTTTACCAACATCTGGCCCGCTGGTGTCAGTATAAATCGGTCTAGTAGTCACCTATATGCGAAAGTGTCGTGTGACTATAATCTACAAACAAACAAACAAACGTCAAAGAGGAGTACATAACTGTGCGTCTCTCTCCGTCATCGGTGTTCTGTGTGTGTGTGTGTGTGTGTGTGTGTGTGTGCGTGTGTGTGTGTGTGTGTGTGTGTGTGTGTGTGTGAGAGAGAGAGAGAGAGAGAGAGAGAGAGAGAGAGATCAATAAACTTTAATGCGAGGTCACCAGCCTATACTCATAGGGGTAATACAAAAGACATGGAGGCAAACATAAACCCGTACATTTGAAAACGTTACAACACAATAATATGACTGTGCTATTCATCACGCGTCATTTGACAGACTGCGTCTCAAAGAAACTGTAAAATATTATAGGATTACTTAATACTCAACTACTTTAAACGGTGTTTTTTTTTTCTTTCAATTGCTCAGTGCGTAAACATCGCTACAGCTGTTGTGATAATCTTACTATCACTTTGTAATAAAAACATCACTAGTGGTAACATTGAAGTGCCTCAAACTGTATCTTTTATTTCCATTCACAAAGTCTATAGTGCCTAAACGGAACTTAACCAATATATTTGGAGAGAGAGAGAGAGAGAGAGAGAGAGAGAGAGAGAGAGAGAGAGAGAGAGAGAGAGAGAGAGAGAGAGAGAGACAGAGAGAGACAGAGAGAGACAGACAGACAGACAGACAGACAGACAGAGAGAGTGGGAGAGAAAGAGAGAAATACAGAGAGGATTGTTCATACCAAAGTAGTATTTGGACCTTTTTTGTCACATTCCAATTACCACGAAAATGTTGTATTGTTTGAGCAAGAGTCCATGCTTTGTATGGTGCATCGTCTACTTCTTCTAGGAGAATTGGGAGGACTTCTACTTCTTCGTCTCTGTTCTTGGGACATGCTAAAACTGATGGGTCAGAACAGTACTCTGTCCATCTATCCAAGACTTCTTGTTCTTCTGTAAGGCATATGCCAGACTTGCTTTGGATCGTGGAGACTTTGGGCTGTTTAACACTTGTCAGCCGCTTCACAGCTTGGTAGGCCTTCTAGCTATTGTTCTTGTTCAGACTGTTCTCTATTTCCTGATATTGCTCTTCTAACCAGTTCTCATTTGCTGTGCGCATGCCTTTTCGGATTTAATTGATGATTTTTCCCTAAGCATATTCTCCCTGTGAGGTGTTTCTTTATGTTTTTCATCTTCATTTTTCATTTTTATTGATGATGATGATGATGATGACGATGATGGTGAGGACGAAGGGGAAGAGGAGGATCACGATAATAATAATAATAATAATAATAATAATAATAATAATAATAATAATAATAATAATAATAATAATAATAATAATAATGATGATGATGATGATGATTATGATGATAATGATGATGATGATGATGATGATCATCATCATCATCATCATCATCATAATAATAATAATAATAATAATAATAATAACAATAAGGGTATTTATATAGCGCTTTTTCCTAATGACATCAGTCCAAAGCGCAGTTCTCACGCATTCATACTTACGTTAACATCGAAATACATACGAAAAGAAGTGAAACAAAAACAAGACACTAATAATTTATTAAAAGACCTAATGCAAACATGAAAAGGAATGTTCACAAGTAAACTATAACAGACGAGGGAAGGAGTAGGAGGAGTGAGGGGGAAGAGGGTGTGTGGTCTGAATGAGAAAAGAAGGAACAATGATGATGGG